>CM030839.1:18583447-18925947 GCA_018105865.1 Metaphire vulgaris
GTGTCGCCGCAGTGCAGTTAGATTTTAGAATAATTGAAAGAACGGAAGAGTTTAGACTACATTTCCTGGGCATTCAAATGATCTCGAGGTTGGTCGACTCAACTGATGGGGAGTTGCAGTGAGTGTCATTGTAAGGGTAAAGAAGTGTGCTAACTTCTAAATGTAATTAGGAAAACCTTGAATCAATAATCTCTATAATTATTTACAGCCGCGCTTTTTCATGTGCTGTGCCAGAACGTTTGAACTCAATTCCAGCACCACCACCCCCCCCGCTGTCTATAGGTACTCTATACCACGTCAAATGACAAATTCTGGGTCACAATTTCCTTCCCTTCTTGCGACATCTCCTCGAGTTTTTCTTTCTAAAGTCACGGCATTTCTCTTCAAAAATCCATTTCCTCCAGGCTCCATATAGCTGTAACGCCACAACCACATTGACCCCTTGGACTAAATGACCCTGCATGAATGACCTTCACCTTTGGCTATAGCTACTTCATTTGAGATTAAGCGCCTAAGAATAAGGGGCTACTTCGGTGCTGCTTTTGAAGGCGCTATAGAAATTAACGAGATTTTACTTACTTACTTACTTTTGACTTATATTGGAAGCAATTCGAAACGTCAGAGACAGGATATTAGGGCAAAATTTATTACGAAATTTGTGAGAAACGAAACGAGTCTTTCGCACGCCAATGTATTGGCTTTTCAAACCCTGGCTCCGCGTGTTCGAGGGACATTCATCGGGAGTTGGACTAGGGCGATGTATGTACTGTAGTGGGGTGACAGCGGCTGTCAATACAGGAGACATTACTGGATTCACGTCAGCGCTTTATCCAGACCCCGTGCTTTTTTTTGGGGGGGGGGTTGACTTGGCCGGAGGGAAAGAGATACAGTTCAATGCAAAAATTTGTCAGTTCTGAGATTTTGGGGAGGGAGGATTTTTGTGGTTGGGGGGAAGAATCTTCCCCCTAACAGGCCTGGATAAAACAGTGAGGGGGGTTGTCGCAGTTGAGGCGCTATAGAAGAAACGCGCGTTGGGCTATGTTTGTGATAGCGCGATTGGGATTGATGGACGATTGGATGAGATAACGGTAACTGTTTAAATTTGGTGTTTAAAATCGATCGCTCCCAGGAATAAATAACTTGTAAAACTGGGCCTGAATTTCCAATGAGCATATGCATTAGTGTTAATATGGCAATATTATGGGGAGGGGGTCAGTGTTTTATCCAGACTCCATGGGGGGAGAGATACAGTTCAATGCAAAAATTTGTGGAACTGCCACTGAGTGAAACTGTAATGAAGCAGAAATGAAAGCAAATTCGATGAGAAATAATCGGTCGAATAGAAAGTTGCAACGTCTTTTTCATTCGCAGCGGAAACTTTAATAATTCTTAGGCAGAATTGTTCCTTCCCGTTCAGCCAGCGACGTCGTCAATAATTTGTCGTCAATTCTACAACAAAAACTATAACCATGTATCTTCACCCAAAGAAACTCTACGAACAACAACATTTCAAGCCAATGCCGACCAATTGAACGACTAAGTACAGGGTGGCGCAAAAAAACGGACCATAGTCACATTTCGGTTTGCATTTAATAGAGTCCGCTTTTTGCGCCACACTGTACTTGTTGAGTGCGAAGTCTAAAAATTGAGTTCAGTGGAAGTCGTTCTCTGCTCTTTTAAAAACTTTACACAATATGTCTAGGTAGGCCTACATAATTCTCAAACAGCATATAATAAGTAAGTAAGTAAAATCTCGTAAATTTATATAGCGCTCTAGAAATTAGCACTGCAGTAGCTGCCTGTTTTTAGGCGCTTATGTATATAGAATAGAATAGGCATGCTGATGTATAGGATCGCATTATAATTATAAAAATCATTATGATGCACGGAGATAGTTGTAACTTTCAAAAAATGTGTTTTTAAACGTTCCCCCCTTTTCGCTTAAATTCCCACAATTCTTCGAATACGTGCAGAACTTAGGCCTAGCGGGACCACACGGTAGGCCTACAGTAGGCCTACTTGGTGGAGGTCTAATAAGAGATCAAAAGGCCTATTAATTAGTATTTGGAAACCGACATTCATTCATCCAATGTGAGGTGGATCGTGGCGCAGTGCTCTAGAGACGCCACTCTGACCAGTTCGCACGTTGCAGTTCTGTGTTCGCCCTCGTCGAAGTCGCAATAGACGGCGTTCGAACTGCCCTGCCCCTCGCCCAGAAGAACGATTTGCCTCCGGGAGAACTTGTAGTGGCCAATGGCAGTGTGTGAACCCGTTACCTGGACAAACCACACACACGCACACACACACACATATATACATATATACATATATATCATATATATCATATATATATCATATATATATAATATATATAATCATATATATATCATATATATATATATATATTAAATTTATCAAAAGTACTGCGTGTGAAAATGCGTTTTAATGGACGTGTGCAGAAAAGGTCGTTGACCCGAAATTCAAGAAATGTCGAATTTTTTTCCCAACGGACACTTTCTTACTCACCAAGAATCGTTAGAAACTGACTCTTCCCGAAATTTTGCCTGAAATCTTTCCTCTAATAAATTCGACACACGACGCACTGCCAATGTTCTGATAATGAAATGATGATGGCGACAACCACGATGACGACGACGACGACGACGATGAAGCTACTGCTGTACAGGGTGGCGCAAAAAACAGGACTATATTAAATGCAAACCTAAATGTGACTAGTCCGGTTTTTTTGCGCCACCCTGTATTCAAAGCAGACGGATGATGACTATCTACTAGTGACTGACTGACTAACCAGCCTTCCGTTCTTGCGGTAAGTGGATTCTACCAGCGCCTTTATCCAGATCAAAGACGAAGAGTATTTGCGAATTCTGTAGCCGAGTATCGTGATGTTGATGGGGTGGTCGTCCCTTGTTTCGCAGTTCTCCCAGTGAACTATGCCCCTGTACGTTATGCCGGCCAAAGCTGGAGCGACTGGAATAATAACAACATCGAAGCTGTGGTTAGTACCGTTAGTTCCTTGTTAGACCCCGACGTTACCTCAGGCCTACCGTATATGCACTGTATAGCTGATCTAATCAAAATAGCGGTGGGAACGATTTTTTTACACAGCGCTACAAAAGCCAGGTGCGTTAGTTTTCACATTTTTAAAAATAATCGCATAGTTTTTATAAATAATTACACTAGGTTGTGTAATTAATTACACATTACAGATTACTTCGATTGCAAACTGTATTTGAACATAGCAGCAAGATTTGACTAAATTATTTTAGACGGTCGACGCCATTTTGAATAACACTTTTCCTCAAATAACAAACATCTCATATGAGCGAAGCCAATGGAAGGAACCATAAAGACCCGAAAATCCTATCCAATCATCAACTTCTATAGCGCCAGTCTTCATAATAAACAGAAGCACCCTAAATAATAATATTATAATTTGACATTTGGGGATTAAGACTCAAATCAATGAGTTGAAGGAGCGATCATCGACTGACGTCAAGAACTCTACTAAAACGGCGCCATAGAAGTTCGACGACGACGGTGATGATGATGATGATGATGATGACATCGTCCGACAGAGAACATTACAGTAAATCCTAATCAGTCTTTTAAACGCATGCATGTATTGTATGTATGTATGCTTGTATAAGTGTATATTTGTCAATTTATATAGCGACGTGACCATCAGCTAAGATAGAGGCGCTTTGCGGCGTGCTTAGAAATGTTTGGAAGATATTTGCATTTAGACTGACTGCTGCAGACGTCTGCGTCTTCGTCATATCCGTCGGAGCAGTCGCGGTGTCCATCGCAGACAAACAGTTCGTAGACGCACTCGCCGCCACGATGTCCACACTCGAACTGGTTCTCTTTACAGTGTCTCTCTTCGTAAAATACAAGCAGTGCAATAATAATAATAATAATAATAATAATAATAATAATAATAATAATAATAATAATAATAATAATAATAATAATAATAATAATAATAATAATAATAATAATAATAATAATAATAATAATAATAATAATAATAATAATAATAATAATAATAATAATCATAATAATCATCATAATATAGCATAATATAGCATGCAGTTACCAATCCGAAACCAAAACCATCTCGAAGTCCCATCTCCAGTGGCGGTTCCACGTGGGGCATAGTTGGGATGCATCCCCCACCTGACTTTCGGACTTACTTTTTGCTTGTGAAACCTATGTTTGGGGTAAAAGTCTAGTAAAACTAACCGGGGATGACCTTTTTAGCTTGTCAGTCTATTTTTCGGTAAAATGAGGGATACAATTTCTTCTTTTCAGCCTTTTCGGTAAAGTTTATAGATTTTTTCCTTCTAATTTCATCTCCCCACCAACTTTCTATGAATTCATTCATCCCCCCTCACCGCCAAGAAATCCTGGAACCGCCACTGCCCATCTCTAATAAATTCCAACTGCTAGTAAGTATGCTATATATAGAAGTCGTACTAAAGTTACAACTCTTAACCCCTTAACCGTGTATTTAACTGTAACTCAATGTAAAATGGACGGATATATCCGGGATCCCCAGCAGTTAAGGGGTTAATATCTAAATAGGCTTCGATAGCCGTTGCTTGGTGATGATTACAGATTCAAAATGGCGGTTGCGCGTTTCACCTTCCAGTCTGTTGACCTGTGCTCGGATCTTTGCGACGCTCGCATCTCGATCGGCGCCTGGAACTCTCTTCAGTTTCTCTCTCACCGTCTCCAGCCTCTCCACCAACGACACGATCGTTTCGGCGTTCAGCGACAGCTTCGCCCAGTCACGTGACTCGGAGGACAATTCCTCGCCGCCGGTGACGTCATCGCTCAGGCAGACGCCGATCCAGACGAGAGGCAAAACGGAGATCAGCAACACGTGACACCGCCACATCCTACTCCTGCTCCTTCTCCTCCTCCTTCTCCTCCTCCTCCTCCTCCTTCGAGTTGCAGTTATTATTTTTTCGCAGACAGATGGCGAAATTCAGTGCGGCACTTTCGTCTACTTCGGCTCCTCGTGTCAACTTGACTCGGCCCCGACTGCCGACTGCCGCCAGACGTCACAGGCAGACGTCACAGGCAGACGTCGTCCTTTGACGCCCATTGTTACGGTTCTGTAGACTTTGACATTCTGATCATGATGGGCATCTGCCTTAATTTAGGGAGCTCTGTTCTTTTTTTATAGCGCTGCATTCTCAAAGAGGAGTTTTTTTAAAATTCCGTGTAAGATTAAGGTTCTCGCGGATAAAAACTCCGAAAGATCATTTTGAAAATGCCGATTTATCGCCTGAAACTGCACAACTAAATTCCCGTAGGTTGTTTCAGGAAAGGGAGGTAGCAAGTAACTAACCTACCGGTAATTTCTACTCGATTAGTACTCGAGTACGGGGTTCAAGTTTCAAGTACTTCGTCTGTGGAATTCTGAATTATTCTTCTTATTCTCGCGGTAAATTTCGATAAAATAGCCCTGCCTGACAAACCGACCACCCACCCCCCACCCCACCCCCTACCGTTGACTACATGGCTATTGTTGAAATCTACATTAAACGCCTAAGAAAGAAAGAAGAAGAAGAAGAAGAAGAAGAAGAAGAAGAAGAAGAAGAAGAAGAAGAAGAAGAAGAAGAAGAAGAAGCGACTAACTGCGTTACTATTACACTCGAAAGCTCTGTGTAAATTCATGAGATTTTGCTTACTTACTTGCCTAATTTTTGTGTAGCCCAACTATTGTTATTGGAACTCGGCCTCGTTCTAGATAACGCTGATAAGACCGTACTGAGCTCCTGCGTAGGGCCGTCACCCTAGGTCACCCTTAGGCTGTAGGTGAAAGGTCAGGACTTTATATTTCAAGGTCACGCAATTCAGAGTGTTGTGAACACAAGCAGCGCTTTTGTCAACCTAGGCATCCGCCATTGTTAGGAAATCTAGCGGCAGCCGACATTATTTTACTTTTAGACATGGTTGGACGCGTGTTTTAGAGAGTATAGAGCCATAGAGATAGATACAGACAGAGGAGGTTCCACGTTGGGGGATGACTGGATATGCATCCCCCTCCGAGCTTTTTTTTGCTTGCCAAACTTTTTCAGGAAATTTTATGTACATTTGTCGGGAAAACACTGTTAATGACCTTTTTGCTTGTCGATTTTTTCGGGTTTTTCATTTCACACACACCCCACCAACTTCCTAAAAATTCATTGCATCCTCCCCACCAAGAATTCTTGGAATCGCCCACTAGATGCAAAGCGCACCTATTAAAGTATTTATTAATTAATTATTGAAGTATTATTTATGGAATAGCATTGATTCGCTCTGTCTGTGCTGTAAGACACTGTCTTGCTGGAGACCGCTTCAAAAGAATTTCTTGACGTGAAAGAAACGCGTTTCTTGAATTTTCGGCGGACAAAACAAGCAAGAAAGTTGACAGGAAATTTAAAAAATTCACTCCACACATTCTTTGTTCGCTCTGTTCACTTTTTTTAAGGTCTTTTTGAAAATCCAAGTTCTGACTCTAATAATAATAATAATCGTCGAATTCGAACCTTTTCACAAACACGGCACAGAATTCTTTCATCCAGACAAGAGGAGAGACTTTACCCCCCCCGCCCATCTCCCTTACTCTTCCCGCCCCTCCTCCTCTCCCTCGCCGACCCCCAGCCACAGTATAGACCCGCTTGTCATGATAAGTAAGCATCGGCAAGAGAAAGTCAAGATGGCGGAAGATGAGTCAGCGTTTTTTAACGCTGTTTGTTGTCGATATAGGAGGATACTACTATCATCAGTTTTTCGAAGCAGTTTATCCACGATTGTGGTTGAACGCAACTGTCCACTTTAGGAAGGACTCTCCCGAAAGACAAGACAAGCTCCTGAAAACAGATAACAACACAGGTATCCTATAATTATAATGATAATTTCCAACGCCAACTTCAGGTGCTATAACCAAAGGTACTGTCACAGACCAGGCGCACACTTTTATTATTAGACCGCCAGAATAGAGTCCCCCCTCCAATTTTTGATAGGCTAAGCTATGGAAAGGGGAAAGGGATTGAGGTTGGCACAACCCCCCTCCCCACCCCCATATTGAAAATTCTTAAAGTGAAGTGTGATGCAGGTGCAATGTAACGAAGGCAAGGTCAGTTACTATCTGCCGTTGCGTTTATGTAGCGCAGATTTTTAGATTTTCACTGTCTCAACATGCAGAGGGAAGCGACAATCCATTCCTACTCTATTCAGATTCTGGTCTTGACTGCAGTATTTCACCAATGGTTGTTGTTGTTGCTGATGAAGATGATGACGATGATGATGATGAAGAATGATGATGATGATGATGATGATGATGATGATGATGACGCAGTGACAACCTCGATCGTTATCGTTATCCATGCATGAAATTTTATTTATTTCTTTACATTGAAATCATCGTATTCCTCTTAATCCAATTCCAGTGCATCCTGAATATGGATAAAATTGGATGAAACTTTGGATGAGTACCGGTACGTATGAGATGAACAACAGCAGACACTTGCCTCGAAGTACGCTACTTTGAGTCCCGGTCGCTCGGCGTGCTGTTCCCCGAGATGTGCCAACTGCTCCGGGATAATGTTGGGGGACGAGAGGAGGTGGACGAGGGAGTCGATCCCACCTGCGATCCGGAGCAGGTGCGACCTGTATTCCGGACTCTCCGGATCGTCGATTCCCACTCGCCGGAAGAGCGCTTTCGCCTCCGGATAGAACTGGAACAGACTTCAGAGGAAAAACGGAAAAACGGTCTCATGCGTAAATATTTGGCTTGTGGTGCCCTCCATGGTTTTAATTCGTTTCATCACTCTTCTGAATTTTTGCATATCTATAGCCTACCGTAGCATTGTCCAATTTCAAACAGGGTATCAACTTTATAATATTTTGTGGTCTATAAAACCTGACAGAAAATAGATTTCTGAAAGACTTTGTATAGTGTCGCTTCAAATGGCTCATTATATTTCGTGGCATTTCGAAAGCTCTAGAAAAACATTGAGACAGAATATATTGACAATTCTAGTACGGTTTGACACAGCAAAGATGGGGACCCAAGAATATGAGGTTTTAATTCGTTTCATCACTCTTCTGAATTTTTGCATATCTATAGCCTACTGTAGCACTAGTCCTTGCATTGTCCAATTTCAAACAGGCCATGTTGGCCCACCCAATAATTGGCTTGTGGCGCCCTCCATGATTTCAATAATAGGCATACTGCGTATTATAAATTTACAGACATGTTAAAATAATTTCGCTCAGAATTAACCTCCTGTATAGCAACATAAGTCACAAATGGCGCCATTTTAATCAGCATTATATACATATGTACAGTGTATATATATATATGATTATATATTATATATATATTATACTGTATATATGTATATGTTACAGTCAAAACGTGTAATTATTCATTACACGAAATTACTAAAAGTTTCAGTCATTGTGTGTAATGATCAATAGGGTCAATCATTTCATGCAATGACTAACTTTTCCAATGATTTATTTCACGCTTTGACTGACCGCTATATTCGCTATAATATAATCCTACAAGACTGCGATTTCCTCCGTCTCAGGCTGTGCTAATTAATGCATGAAATGAAGACTCTATATTGGTCATTACACACAATGACTGAAACTTTTGGTCATTTCGTGTAATGACTAATTAAACATTTTGACTGTAACATATATATATATATATATATATATATATATATATATATATTTATATATAGTAAATTATATATACTGCATATTATATATATATACTGTATAATAGTTAAGGGTCTTACTCGTCAAAGAGCGTCTTGGCAATGAGCACTCTTCGCTCAGTGTGTGCTGATCCCCAGATCCGTTGCCATGACGACTGAACGTGCTCGACGTCACCTGCAGTGCAGCAGTCCTGAGGTCCGCTTGACGCCGATTGTGACGTCATCATGACGCCGGTGACGACGATCAGAAACCGCCGGAAAAGATCCATCTTCGTAATTAATTCGAAGTCGTAGTTAACGATTAACGATTATTCTGGGCTGTATACCGAAACACGTATCTGGACAGTTTCCTCCTAAAGAGTTAACCCTACAGTTACCAATGGGTAATATATCCTTTAAAATAGACGACTGCATACGGCAATCGAATTAATTAACGGAGTTAAATGGCTAAAGTGCTTCGATTATTTGCGTTTCACTTTGTTCACGTTTCAAGAATCTTCGGCGGCAGAACACTGACCCTATAGTCAGCTTTGAGATACATACATACATACATACATATATATATATATATATATATATATATATATATATATATATTATGACGAATGTTCCACAAATGGGGCACACTTTTTTACTCTGCATGCAGATCCACCGAAGAGAAGACCAGAAGAGATCAACTTACCACAAAGTTTTCTAGCTCATCTTCTCCTATGCGTATAGGCCTAATAGATTCTCTACACTGTAAAGAGACAATTGTCTCTGTGTCCCTCCCCCTCTTAGAGAAGCACAGATCAAGACACAAAAGACCCGGCCAAAGTCCCAGACATCGACCTTAACTTATATATATATATATATATATATATATATATATATATATATAGTTATATATACAGTATATATATATATAAGCTTCCTTTAGGCTTTCCACCAAAAGCCTAGCCCCGGCGCCCTACGGATATACCGACCATTGTACCATGCCCATAGCCAATGTTCCCTCTAAGCTGCGCGCCTGCGCGGCCGCGCACATGACAAGAAAACGCCGCGCAGCAGTTTCCAGCCGCCGCGCAGTGATTTTGAGTTTCAAAAAACACTGATTTTGTTGTGTTTTGTCTTGGGTGACATCTGCGAAACAATTCAGGTGCTCAGGCATGAAAGTGTCCCGCTCAGGCACTATACTTTTCCGCGCACACTCAACAAAATTTAGAGGGAACATTGGTCCAGATTCCTTGTAGGCATCGACGGGGCTTCAATCGGTGCAAATATGAAATCTCTACGACACCAGAAATTTTCGCTCAAATTTCGAAAAAAAACCCTGGACTATAGTCCATGAAAAATTTTCGGGCGACCCAAAAATTCATGTCGATATTTCACCCAAATTTCTATTTAGAACCTTCAAACACCTCGCAGTGATGTCAGTGGAGTAGAAAAATCCGTCACTTTCCACCCTATTAATGTGTCTATATTGCAAAATATAATAATGGTGGCTATACATTTTATAGATTTTCAAACCTTCAAACCAGTCAGATATCTGATAGATAGCCAAAATGCGGGTCCAGAATAGCTATTTCAGGACAGACTATAAGCGCCTAAGAATAGGCAGCTACTGCGATACTACCGAAGGCGCTATATAAAATCCATGAGATTTTTCTTACTTACTTACGGCCATTTTCTGAGCATGCTGCTAAGAGCCGCCCAAGTTGTGTGCGTAAAATTCTTTGTATTCGTACGCATTGTTCAGTAAACGGAGTTTCTTAGATATGTCATTGCAATAATGGCCCTGTAATAATGGCTCGTTCACCTTCGACCCCATTCAGTAAGTGTTGTCATGTCTCAATCTCCAGAATACCGGACAAAACTGACAAAAGAACGCAAATGTGCCAAGATGCAGTGGCGGCTCCACCGGGGTGGCCAGGGGGGGCGTGCCCCCCCTATTGAGAGCCTGCCCCCTCTCAGTGGCCCCCCAGTTGGGGCCCTATACTTAATGCTACATACATTAAACAACAAATGGTTGGCCCCCCATGATTAGAAGTTGCCACCCCAACGGCCCCTCCACTTGCTAAATCCTAGAGCCGCCACTGCCAAGATGGGCCAACGAAAAATTATTCGTGTTGTATATTTTGTCATTTATATAAGCTAACAAATAATTGCAGTTTGGTGATTTTACAAGTTCGTTCCAAAATTCAAATCTGTTCTTTCGAAATTTACTTGTTTCTATATGCCACTCTGGTCTTCTGCGCCTCAGATAACATATTTAGCCTACAGATAAAACAATAACATTTTAAATATAGGTAAACTGTACCATCTACAATAAAGGAACAGAAGAGACTGTTTAACACATAGCTTTATATTTATTTACTGGACTCGGCTGCTTTTATTAATATCTTGTGCTTTTTCAATTGTACAATATATTATACTTAAAAATTGCATCTCACTAATTACTCTCTTCCACGTAGCCAATAGATGAAGTGAACCAATAGCATTTGAGCCAATGCAGGCCTCTGAAATTATATACTGCGACTGACAGTGGAAAGTAAAGTAAATTTACAAGAAAAACGAAACTTCTATAGCGCTGCCCGAAAGCTTGGCGCAGTGCACCAGCTTATTCACGAGCGCTCAATGTCGGTAGACCAGTCTATATCTCGTGATGGCCAAGGTTGTAAATTCCGGTACTTTTACAGTTTAAGCTTATTTCGCAATAACGCAAGAAAAGCGTATTCCGACCATTTTGCTCTGAAACTCCACTTACAACAGGGAATCTCTATAGACTCTATCCAGCGAACGAAACTTTTTGAAATTCCCTGTTTCCATGCCTTGTTGAAATTCAGAGTGTACAAGTCATCATTATGTCGTCTGTTACAACTGTTAGTATAGTATGCAGCTTTGTTTTAAAATTCGAATTTTGAAACGAGAATTTCTCGTTAAATTAAAGCGCCTAAAAGGGCTGTGGCTTTGGGAACGCCTGAACAAACTCCATTCACAGAGCCGTAGACACGTGTGCTGCTTCTGGGGGCCATTACAAGGTAGTGCGGCTGGGGGCGATGGCCTACGTATAGTATTTGAACAATTATAAGAGGCAATGTTCCAAATTCTTTCTGGACAGCCCTGGCTATTATTATTATTAGTAGTATTGTTATTATTATTAAACTTCTATAGCGCCATTTTAGTAATGCACCTGGTAGTGGTATTTGCGCAAAATCGTTAAGAAAATGGTGTGAGGGTGTCGATTCACTATATAGGCTCCTAAGCTCCATTATTATTATGGGATAAATTGCAGGGACGTAAACTCCTGTTGGGCCTCTAGGCTTAATCCCCCTATTTTTTGAGAGGTTACACTATGGAAGGGAATGAATAAGGGTTGGGCCCCCTATTTTTCATCCAAGTTTACGCCCATAATCTATTGTAGGCCTACTGTATTATGAAGTCATTTTGAAAGTGCATAGCTATGTACTTAGTGTTTGTATATATTGTTCTATAGGCCTATGCTACGTGTATATAGTCAGGGGCGTAGCGACGGGGGGTGGTATATCGGCATATATACCCCCCTAAATCAGACTACCTCATTTTAATTTTAATGTGTTTTTAAGATTTTCAAAGTTTTTTTAGGATTTATAGCCCCCATATCTCATTATACCCCCAATCAAATTCCTGGCTACGCCCCTGTATATAGTAGAGAAAAGACAACACAGTATACTTTCTGCGTTAAGATATTTTGTAGTTTATAGTTTATTGTCACACGTTAACAGGAGAACGCCAGCGACAGACAATGCGCCGTCACAAACAGTCGCCGATTACAAGAGGAAATTCCGTTTCCGTCGAATTTTGTCACTTCGTTCGGACGACAGCAGAGCCTAAGATTTACAAGTAGAAGCCACGGTGTTTAGAAATTAGGTCGTGTGGTCACGTGACTTAGGACGGATGCGCGTCATTTCCTGTTTGAAACGAGCAAGATTCGTGGCGATGCAATGAATGTCAGATTGTTTGAATGTTGTTCAAGATGTCGACTCGGTTGTCCTTGTCGCTGTTGTTGCTTTTCTTGTTGTTGTTTTTCTTGTTGTTGTTGTTGTTGTTTTTGTTGTTATCTTTGGAGCTCACTTTCGATGTTACAAGTTGGACTATTCGTTCACAGATCAAGTTGTACACTGACTTTGACGCATCGGGCGCTATAGAAGTCATCGTATTGTTTCCATTACGTTTGGTCCAGTCTGAGTAGTAGTTGCAGTAGGCCTAGTAGTAGTGTTCATATTGTAAATTTAGACATATCGACCTTTAGCGACAGAAATCAGCGGAGAGAGAGAGAGTGTGTGTGTGTGTGTGTGTCTAAATGATATCTGGTGGGATGAAGAAAGATAAAAATTCTGTAGAAGAACTTCGTGTCAAAGTGCTGCTGTATTTGCGTCGTTAATTCGTCTTTGTCGTTATCCGCGTCCTCGTAATTTACGGAAGACCCTTGGAGATACTTTTGGCGATGAACGAGTAACACCTGTCGAATGCCTCGACGTTGAAACAGCTGATCACCTGCGGCAGGATGCGCGAGAACGACTTTCCGAATCCCTACGCAGACGACAGGATGCCAGGTATGTGCAGGTATACAGTTTCATTACTTTCATAGATGCTGTAAATTTAAATTAGTCTGCATAATTGTAGGCCTATATAACTGTCCATTGTATACCCATAATGTGCAAACTTCTATTAGGCCGCTATGCTCGAGTCGCCACCCCACCCCCACCCCACTTTTTGAGAGGAAGTATGTCCGAGCTTGACGTCACCACCAAAGTAGTTTACGTACAATACGCGTATTTTACTTTTTACTTGGATATATAAAATGCGTATATAATACACGCATTTTTGTTGTGATAACGTAGGTCGTATTATTATTATTATTATTATTATTATTATTATTATTATTATTATTATTATTATTATTATTATTATTAAACTGACAATTTATTGTGCGCTATATTACCAAAATGTCAGGAGCAAGGGCACATCACAGAGTGTAATAAAAATAAATGAAATAAGTCATCAAAAAAATAACGGAATGCAATCTAATTCAGAAGAGACTAAGTAAGATTTTCTAAACAAATAGGTCTTTGGAATTTTTTCGCGTCCCCGTACCTCGAAGTATTCCTTGGTGACGCCCTTGCGTTCGACGTGCTGGGAGGCCAGGTGGTCCAGGTGTTCGATGAGCACGAGTGGGTCGTCCAACAGGTGAACGACGGCGTCGAATCCGTTGGTGACACGCAACAGGTGGGCGTGGAATTCGGGGCTGTTCGGGTTGTTGACATTGACTCTCTCGAACAGTGCTCTGGAACTCGGGTAGTGCTTGAAAAGACTGAAATATTTTTAAAAGGAAAATTAACATTAGCCCCAAGGCTAACCCTGTACGCAATATAGGCCTACAGCATAGACCTAATTTCCTTGAAAACCCTCTTAGGGGCTTTTGTTAGGCCTATGTATTGTAGACTAAGATACAAGAAAACAAGGACTGGGTATACAGGAACTAACCTACTAAAGGACAAGAGGAGATCACACAGCGACAGTGCGACACCATAACGCGTGAAACATAATGGTTCTCACACAGGGCAGACCCTACTTAACACTCTTAACCGTATTATTATTTATTATAACTTCTTTCCTAAGATCTGGTTTAAAAATTAGTTAAGAAATAGTATTAATTAATTTTTGATAATAATAATTAATAATAATACGAAATAATTCGCTGTAGTTAACTTTACGCAATTTTGCTTTTAATGCGTTAATTTGAAAATTATTAGTAGGCCTAAATCCGATCGTCCGTTGTCGGAACTACAGCGGAGTTACTTACTCCTGGAATACGGCTCCGGCAATGGCCTCCCTGCGTGCAGTGAACGCGGACGCCCACACTCTGTCCCAGATGAACTGGAGTTCGTGTCTGTCCTCCGCCGAACAGCAGTCGTCACCGAAATCAGCAAAGGCCACTCCGGCCAAGGCAAGGACAACGACGAACATGCCGTATTTCATCTTGTCAGTGCTGCTGCAACAAACCAAACCATACAATTATATGATTACAGTCGCGCCACACTATACTGTAGGCCTGCATCAATGAGGCAGTACTGTACGACAGAAAAACCTCTATTCGATACTGGAGTATTATTGGCAGTCTATACAGGGTGGCGCAAAAAACCGGACTAGTCACATTTAGGTTTGCATTTAATATAGCCCGGTTTTTTGCGCCACTCTGTATATGCTGAACAGCATTATATAGCACTATCGGATAGATATCGCAAGGATATTTCCTTTCAATAAATGCACTCACTTTGCACGTTCTACTGTAAATCTAATGCCTTCCTCTATAATTATATCTCAGTCGCTCTGTTTGATATCAGCGTGCTATGTAAATGAAGAACTGTAAAGATTACGTTTACGTCTACTGTACTTACAGTTGTTCTGTGAAGCGAAAAGAGTGAGCCCTCCTCGAAGCTGACTGACAGAACTGAACGATCAACCGGTCTTTATAAGCGATCGCCTTATCAGCGTGACTTCACTTTTTTAAAGGCATCTCTAGGTAACGCTTTTCCGTGGACTCTCGTACCCCATTGTCTATTGTCTTTTGAAGACTGAAGTTCAACAATATAGGGCCTACAGACTAATAGCTAGAGTCCATTCTGAATGTACGACCATCAGTAGACAGTAGGCCTAAATAATTCGAGACATTCGTCGTAACTGCCTTAATTTACACTGGGGCCTAAACTTTGATGAAACAGTGGAGGGTCAACCCTACATCTTCTTCTCCTTCCCTATGTATGGCAGCTTTTCGTAAAGTGGTGGGGGCTCGGGCCTAGAGTGACCTAATATAGAAGTTTACGCCTATGCGTGCCTCTTACGATTCTGCAGTGCATGCAATATTCATCTGTACCAGTGGCGTAGCCAGGCTTGGGGCTGTCCATTAATTACGTCAACAATTTGGGGGCAATTTTGACCCCCCCCCCAGCGATAAGACCTTTACCCCATTCTTTTGTTCATAAAGTGCCATAATGTGGTGGTGATGACCTTGTTTTGCTTGTCAGGCTTTTACCGTTGTAATAAATATATAGTATTCCATGAAATTTCCTATTTTTTATCATTTGGAAAAAATGAAATTGTTGACGTCAATTTATCTCGACCCTCTGTCAACAAAAGTCAAACTATTTCATACGCCATCCCCTATTTTTTGTTTACGTAATTAATGGACAGCCCCCTCCCGCAATTGGGGGTGGCACGTCGACGTTTTCACTAAGACCCAGTGGTTATTCTAGCCACCTAGACATTGAGGGGAGTTAAAAAAATTTGAGGGGACCAGACATTGGGG
This sequence comes from Metaphire vulgaris, assembly GCA_018105865.1. Lineage (NCBI taxonomy): Eukaryota > Metazoa > Annelida > Clitellata > Crassiclitellata > Megascolecidae > Metaphire > Metaphire vulgaris. Next base: position 18,599,522 of record CM030839.1, read on the forward strand.
AGGTCATACTACTTGCCAAAATGTCAACATTTGGGGAAATTCAAACTTGGGAGGAATTTTCCCCAGAGAAGGCTTAGAATAAACACTGCCTAGACCTATTTTTTTCGATCGTGGTACCTAATCTCCTCCCCCCCCCCAATTTCTCAACGGTTTGGCGCAGATTCCAAGACTGGTTCCAGTCAGAATAAGGAGGGGGCCCCGTAGTTACGCCAACGTAATCGAGTGAAAATGAGGGCATTGTATTTTGGAAAAGAAAATTTCCAAGCATCCTGAACAGAGAGAGAGAGAGAGAGAGAGAGAGAGAGAGAGAGAGAGAGAGAGAGAGAGAGAGAGAGAGAGAGAGCTCCAGTGAGTGGATTAGTGAGTGGATTATGAACTACTCATGGAGATTACAGGAAAAAGGCCCCCACTGAACGAGACAATGACAGGTCTGCGTCACGTGCCTAAAAGTATAGACTGGCTGGTTAAAGTCCAGCATTAGGTCAAAATAAAACAGACTTTCCCGCAGATTTAAACCAGGTCTCGAACAACCTCCGAGCCTGTGGATAATTGTGTGCAGCTGCTTTGTCGGGCATTTATTAGGCCTACAGAGGTTCTCTACAGAGGTTACAGAGAGCACAGCAAGACCCGGCACATTGCGTAGACAATTTAACGTCCACTCCACGAATCTCTTGTTACAGGGTCGCTAGAACTGTGCTCTTATTGTGGATAAGTGATTTCTTAGAGAAACAAGCCACAATATGAAGATATTCTGTGCTTTTTTGATGGCATGGCCTTCATAACCAAAGCACAAGAAATACCTCAGCATCTAAAAAATAACTAATGAACATGGCGCGATTTATACGGGGGATTTCCCCCTCCAACCCCCCACTGCATCCCCCTACTGCTACATCCCCCCCACTGCTACACTTCCCCAACAACTACATCTGCCGAAGCTTGACATATCCCCCCCTGCTCCAGGTCACAAATCACACAACCTGCTAATGAACAACAAAAGTATACGTAACAAAAAACATTTAATTGTCCATACACTAATTAGTATAAATTCTAGCAAAAACAAAAACAAAGTTTTGACATGAAAAAATTAATGGCAAATCAAACTTGCAAAGGAAAACAACACAACATGGAGAGCATTGGCATAGAGTAAGTCCAAATCGATCAGACTACTATTCACAGTTCTTAAAATTCAGACAATCCGACAACTTCAATAATGACATTTTTATAGCTTTTACAGTAACCAAAAAGCCACTTTATGAATAGATATAAACATCGCGTGAAATTTCAGCCACCCCCCCTCCCACCCCGTGTCCTGAAGAACCTTCAGAAGGGTTATTGAAAACCTTAATCAGCTGCACAAAACAAAATAAGATCCCTAAATTGTTGTTATGTATGCTAAACTAAAAATGACAAAAAAGTGTTATATCTATGTACACCATAACAATGTACTCTGTACAATAACTGGGATTATGACAAATTTTTATATCAAACAGCAAATTTTATATAGGGTGGCGCAAAAAAACGGACCATATTAAATGCAAACCTAAATGTGACTAGCCTGTTTTTTGCACCACCATGTGTATATATATATATATATCAATTTCTTTCCAACCCACAAGTATAAGAATCAAATTAACACTGCAACTATAAATAAATGCTATGCCCCCCCAATAGAAGCTGAAAATTTTGATCTCCAGCTGTCCACTCCACCCCACTGGGAGACCAAATCTTCCGGGGCGGAAATGTCTAACCGCCACTGCTCTTTTCCCGTGGTAACTCACAAATTGCTGCCAAGTTTACTCGGGAAATCACAGTAAAACATTCTTATGCTCTTGTGGAAGACAGCGTAAATACAACCAAGTTAAGTTCAGTTCGGCAAGCACCGTGTCAGGTTAGCGCAGAATGACGTCAACACATCAGCATTCAACTACGTGTTATCATTTTGGTTAAACAGGCATGCTTAGTTGGTCGGTGTTTTTCATTTTCATATCCATTTTCAACCGAATCCATTAACTGCAAAGCCAAACGACTAAACGGCTGCCTGCCATATCACATACATACAGCACAATTATTATAGTATTTCAAATACCACCTGACCATCTGAACACAAACACAGCAAATTATGCACAACCCTAACAGATACATAACAGTTTAATTCACACCTTGAGTTAGAAACCTCTGACTACCTAGAATTACAAATGTTGTCATCAGAGGCAGATCCACAGGGGGCCCATACCCCCTCCTACTGAATGCCTGGGTTCCTCCCAAGTCCCCCCATTCTTTACAGGGTACATTCTAAGCAACTAGGTTAGTCCAGATTAACAAAAAATAGTTGGCCGGGTCCCATGCTGAGAAGAGGCCATCCCAACGCCCCCCCCCCACTTGCCAAATCCTGGAGCCGCCACTCTAAACTACTGAAGTAAGACTGTCATAAGCTAGCACATTTACAGGTAATAATTTTGAAATTCGCATTCATACACGATAACACAAGATGGAAGAAATTGGCAACTGCCAAAAACCCAATGTTTGGCAGTCATCATTATAGGCTAGGTATTCAATATTCAAATACGATTGAAACAAAGAAAAATACAAAAACTGTCATTACATAAGCACAAAAACACACAGATTCAGGTAGCTAGTACACAATTGCTATCCACACATTTAATGATAGAAGAACAAATGCTAGACATATACATATATATGTATATATATATATATACTATTAATTACTTTCCTCTGTTAATAATTATTACATATACATAGCAGTTAGCACCCTAATTAATTAATGCATTTGCTAATTAATAGTCAAACAATTTATGCACAAATGACAACCATACAAACATAAGTGGAGAAAAGGAGATGGAAATAGGTTCAGTAGGTCAAACTTGTCTAATGTCACACTCATCTTGCCGACACGGCAATTTTATTTCCAGCCCCATGTGTACTATACCACATCAAACATCTTAATTTAACACCATTTACACTGTCCCACGGATATGACAAAAAACGAATTCAACTGTCGATATGTTCCAAGCATTTTCCAGCATGTTCTGCATACAGTTTACTACAGGACAAACTGCCTGTCTCTACGAAAGTTTTACCAAACACAGCAAAAGCTGGCTGCAGTTTCAAAGATTTTCATCCAAAATAGCTGTTCTCATTGTATTCAAAATGTCACTAACACGATTTTTAAAAAAGACAATAATATGCACATCCGATACAGGGTTAGATCAAAATGAGATCAAACCTCCTCTACTAAATTATTCTTCAAATTCAACTCATTGATCAAATTCTTTGTAGTGCAGATACACTGTGCTACAAAAAAAAACTCTGCTGAAACAGTCAAAAGCAGTCATATCACTGTAAGTTACCAACAGAAGCATCCACAAGAGATAAATCAGAGTACTTTCCAAGCCTATAAAAATGTCCTCAGTTTTAGGATTTTTGTTCAAACCAACGGGCAAATCTGGACTCATGGAGACTCAATCTAGCAACAGACACTGTGTATCTGGTATACTCTTTTCTATCGAATGAACCAAGATGGCCACTGCAATGATTTATGCAGAGTGTTTACAAGAGATGACCTCTGCAGAGCAGAAACAAGTGTCATTGCCTATGGCTAATGAGAACAATGCGATAACATATCTCTGCCTTCAACATCATATAATTTCATTTGAAAAACACAAATGATCCTATGTTACTCCGACCATGTACAAGCCGCAAACTTTGTACTGAGTCCTAAGACATTAACATAAAGTATCAGATCTTTACGCACACACACACACACACAAAATACCATACAAAATAGAACTGTGGCAGTTGCTTCTTCAAAACAACGCGCCTCTCGCTAAGAAAATGTAGCGCCTATAAAACAACCTGTAAAATCATGCTCACACTTAACCTGCAGACAGCGGGACTTAACCCCTAAACCGTCAGATACTTTGTAACTATATGCAATATAACTGAGTAAACTCGGTTCCCACAGTCTAAGGGTTAACAAACTAAAGAAATACAGCACACCAACCAAGTGCTCGCTAGGAAATGCAAAGCACAAACATGTGCTACAAAATTTCAAACATACATCTTTGCAAGGGGTCGTACAACGTACGTACGTACGCATTTGACATTATAGATAGCAGTGTCTACAGTCCTAGTAGATACAAGCAAACATTATCAATAATTTCATAAGCATAAACCGACAGGTTGACTGGTAGTCAAGACATAACAGTAATCGACAGAGAAACGCAGATTTTGATTTTCCACATGCAAAATATCTTAAGCCACAGTCTGCCATGTGTCAATCAGCACGTCTGCCAAGAGCCCCAGAGCAGATAAATGTCAGTTTGGTAGTCACGATGACATGACACCCACGCGTCAGTATCCGTGGTAGTTTGGATTGGCGAAACCCCAGACGGGCGGAGCAAATCTCTGATGGCTCTGAAAGTATTGCGAAATCATCATCTCCGTTCCTGCGTCCATCTGCCCGTAGCAGGCGATGTTCGCTCGCGAGCTGCCCGGAGACAGCAACATCGGATTCGAGTTTCTGGAAGAGCCTTCGCCCGCGCTCGTCACCGACGGCGGGTATCTCATCGGAACGCCCGACCCGTTCATGCAGAACGCGTCGTTCGGGTGCGAAAGCGGGTTGCCGTGGTTAAGCTGGAAGGGTGGTCTTGCGGCGGCCATGACTGGCATGGCGGGTGCCATGTTCCTCGAGGAGACGTCGCCCAGGTTGGCATTTGCCGCCGACGGATGGACCCGCACGAGGCTCTGGTAGAGCAGCTGCTGCATCTGCTGAGACGGAAGCAGCATCTGGTTCGGATCCCAGACCGGTTTCAGGTCCTCATGGAGACTCTCGCCAGACCGCAATTCGTGCCCGAGGGCCTGTTTGGGGTCTTTGCCGGAAAACTCGTCGAGAGGCTTCGTATCGGGGCCCGGTATTTTCAGATCCTTGACGCCGAAACTGGCGGCAACATCCAGGAGGTTACCGGCAAAAGCGTCGCGGTGGTCGGCGTCACATCCGGATGCGGTCGACGCCAGGGTGGACTTCTTCTTCTTCTTCTTCTTGGACTTCTTCGGCCGGGGTTCAGAGGCGTCGCTGGTGGACATGACAGCCGGCAGGAAAATAGCTGATTCCGGATCGTCGGGAGACAGCAGCGAGACGATCTCGGCGCTGCTGTTTCCGTGCTTCCGCTTAATGTGGCGCCTGATCCCGTCCAGTCTTTTCGTCGTGTGCGAGCAGCTCGAGCAGCCGTACGGCTTCTTGTCGGTGTGCACGAGCAGGTGGCGCTTGAGGTGCTCGGTGCGGCCGAGTCGGCGGTCGCAGACCGGACACTTGTACGGCTTCACCTCGTTGTGGATCACCTGGTGGCGCTTGAGCTTGCTCTGGCTGTAGAAAGTCCGGCCGCAGGCGTTGCAGGTGAAAGGGCGGAAGTCGAGGTGCATCTGCAGGTGGCGCTGCAGCGTGTTCCAGTGCTTGCAAGACGTGCTGCATAAGAGACAGACGGCGCCGACGCCTCCCTTCTGGTGCTTTAAGTACTCCTTGACGTGCGACAGGCAGAGTCGGCGGTACGACTCGAACTTCTCCGGATTCATCGCCGACGCCTGCGGAAGGTAGGACTTGATTATTCCTTTCGGGTTCGCAAGCAGCTTAGAATCGTCGGGGAAGTTGGTGGTCTCGGGAACTGAAGACAAATTAGTGGCATACTTGCAGAGCGCCTCGTTCAGCAACAGGGCAGGGGCGATGAGGTCGACGCCCGTGCAACCGCCTGAAGAGCTTTCCGGAACGACGTCCGAGTAAGAACCGTTTCCGTTCTTGTTCTGGTGACGGCGGTTCAGGTGATGCGACGTGTCCGACGTCGTACCTGCCTGAAAGTCCGATGAGCGAGAATTTGATTTTGAGGTGTTTGACATAAGTCGGCTGTGCCCTGAATCTACCTGAAGACCTAAGTGAGCCCGTGGAACGCTACAACTACTGCGCATTCCCTCCTCCGGGGACGCTGACTGCCCATTCAACATACTACACCCAGAAGACATATTCAGTTAGGAACCTCAGACCGACAGCCTTGAACCAAGTTCAGTCCACAAGGTGACACTTCTTGGCTACCTGTCAGATCTCATGGTCGACGCCAGTCAGCTTCCAAGGATCTACCTGTACAAAAATAATAATAAATTATAGATACCATTGTACTAAATTAACTCACAGTCCAAGAACACCTCAAATCAAGCCTTCATTCTTAGAATAGGTCAATCTAATCCAATAAAAGCTCCACATATGATTCATTAGCCACAAGCATTGATGGACTGCTGTACTAAGTAAAAGAATGACAATGGTTACACTGGACAATAAATTTGTACAAATCATGTTACTGAAATTAGTCATTCTTTAATAAATTTTATTATTTAGAGACATATTGCAGCTAAGTTTCCACTATATCAGCAGGTCTTCTACTAGTTCCTTGTAGTTTTCTGCCCTACATTTATCTTTGAAGAGCGCTCGGATCTTGTTACAGTCCGAATGGATACATTTAGATGGTGAAACATAGCAAATGAGCTATACGAAATATCTTCAAAATGAGCACCAATAAAAATTGCCATGGTCATATTCGTTTTCACAACACCAAAACACTACAGATTAGGTCCTTGTTAAGTCAGCAACATTTTCACTGTTGACCAGTGTTATATGAGGTCAATAAAACCATTTTGATCACTCAAACGCAATTTGGCACAAAATTAGCCCCTTTCTCATTTTAAACATGAATACAAATAATTATTGACAGTGGCAAATAACTTCAAAACATCAATCAATTGTTAAAAATAATCATGTGAAAAAGAACCCAAGACATTTTAATGCAAAATAATCAGAGAGTATCTAAAAATGAACTCGAATACCCCAATCGTGAGTGAAAATTACTTTTATTCCAAGCAAATTAATTAATTAAATCAACGAATTAATTAATCCATAAAGAGGGGAGCGACAACGATGATTATGAGTAATGTCGTTAGTCGTTGGTCAATGGCCGAAGCAATGGCGGCCAGTGACTGTAGCGAGGGGTTTACCGTCGACGATTGGGGCGTCAAATGGTCGATCGTTGTCCCTTCGATGGCGATCGAACGACGGCAGAGGCCGTGGGAGAGTCCGTCGGACGCCGGCCACCGTCGCCGTTTACTCGATTTTACCGGAATTTTAGAGGAATTTGAACGGAAAATACACTCGATTTCTCCCCGATCGGCGGTGGCCAAGGCCGTGTATTGTGTTTCACGCGAAGCGATTTCCCTCGGAGTCGCCGCTGCAGTGCCGCTACGCATTTTCAAAAAGTTATGGACGAATCATGAGTGAGGCAAATCAACCAATGGTGTTATATAACTAAATAGGCCCTATAAGTCATTAGGTCTAATTAAGTTAGGGTCAGGTATAGGGTTGGGGCCTGGGGTTAGGCATCCATCACAGGACCGGTCCCAACCCTAATGGGGCTTGTCCCCTTCCCTGTGACTACGCCAATGATTATAGGCCCTATCATATAATCAAAACCAGATTCGTTTTACCTTGTTTGCATAGGGACTATGCTTGTTTGCTGTTTCGATTAGGGAGTCCATGAGACTCGGTTATTTGCAAAGCCTGTGAGAGTCGCACTACCTGAAATTTATCTCCGCCGCCAGGTGCGAAAACGCTTTCTTATAGTTTCTGTAAGCATTATAGGCCTAGGCTAATTCAAAATCTCTAGGCAGGCCTACAGTGACGGATCCGTAGGCCTAAGGAGCGGTGCCTATTCTCATTTCCGGCCAGCCTGCTTAATGAAAGGTTATTTGTGCCAAATAGTCAACTAAATATTAAATATATGCTATAGTAAAAAAATCTTCAACTTATTTTCACTCAGGCCTATAAGACGCAACGAAGCACGCTCAAGGCCTGGCGCGGTCAAAATGTAAAGATATTTTGACAGAATCTGCATATTTTTCACACAAATCATGACACGCGCTATGAAATTAGCAAAATTTATGTTCTAAAATATCGCAACTACCTTCCGCACTCCTGGGAAGAAAAAAAGTCTTATCCTGTGTTTACTGGTTAGGCCTATTATTGGTTCTGAAATTGTATAATCTTTTCCCAGTACGGTTCTGAAAGCGCAAGTATTAGACCCTATAGGGTCTAATTATAATATAAAATAAAATAATACAACAAGGTTCAGGAGGTCCACCTTTGTGAGAACCACTGTTTTGCCAAATACTGTACTGTAGGCCTATATCACAGAGCAAAACACGAACCATATTCAAAGTTTCAAAAGTCTAGTAGCATAAGCAAATTTTAATATTTATCCTTGTTCGTCTGTCTGTCTGCTTGCCTGTCATTTTGCACCTTCATCAACGTCTCAACGAAAAGTTTATTTTATATTTGAACAGCCAATTTAACGAAATCGTTGCAGTTTCCCTGTTTTTGTTTTAAATATTAAATATTAATTTGCCGACGAAGACGCTGCATGGAGAATCGGAATTGTCGTTTCGTCTTTTAGTGACGTCACGCTTTCTCTTCTCCTCTCCGTTGTCCTCTCTCTTGTCCTCTCTTCTTCTCCTCTTCCTTCCTCTCTCTCCCCTCCTCCACCACCGCCTCGTCCGTAGAAATCGCCGTAGTCGTCGTCAACGCATTCGTATCTCGCTGTTTTGTGGAATTTCGTTCGACAACCGACCGATTGCCTCAGCGCCAAACATCGTCTGCGCGTCAAGATCGAGACCGAGGCTATGACGACGGCGGCGGCGGCGGCGGCGGCGACCGCTATCACCGCCAGAAAGTGCGGGAAAGTCCGCAGGTGGTCGCCTGCGAGACAACGAGACGAAGACTCGGCGTAGAATTCGTCCACCGGCCGGCCGGACCATCTGTCCGGCGAGTGACACCTGTAGGAGGCGCTGTTGTAGAGAGTGGCGCCGGAGAGCAGACGATGAAGTGCGACAGCCAGACGACAGGAGCAGTCGAGACGATTGTCCGACAGGTCTACGGCCCTCAGAGTCCCGATCTCGTCGACGAGATTTGGTGCGAGATCTCGAAGGCGGTTACTCGCGAGATTTAGGTATCGTAGTTTCGACGCTTCGGCGAAGGAATTCTCGTCGATTCTCGCGATTCGGTTCTCGCCGACGTCGAGATCTCGCAGCGAAGTGAGATCTCGCAGTAGTCCGGAGCCGATGGACGCGAGTCCGGTCTTTCGCAAACGGAGCACTTCCAAACGCCGTGGAAGTGATCGAATTCCTAGACTGTTCTTCCCAAGCAGGAAAGCACCGATTGGATTTCTGCTGAGATCGAGAATCCGGAGTCTCGACATGCGGTCAAAGGCACCGTTTGGAAGGTGTGCTAGCAGGTTACCTTGCAAATAGAGGTTCTGAAGAAGAGAGCTTCCACGAAAAAACGCAGCGGTGACAAGTTGTATCTGATTTTCGGCGGCGTATATCGTCCGTACGCTATCCCAGCCGTAATAATCCAGATCCCTGAGCCGATTCCCGGATAGATCCAGGAAGTCGTAACTGCAGAACCTAAAGGCGGAGTTCTCGACCAAACGCAGGGCGTTGTAACTGAGATTGACGCTTAGTTCCGTTCCACTCGCTAGGGCGAACAGTTCCCCGTCCATTCGCCAGATGGCGTTGTGGCTGAGATCGACGTGTCGGAGCTGTTCTAGTCCTCGGATGAACTGGGCGTTGGAGATGCGGTTGTGTGTCGCCCTGATGGTCTCGATCGAGACGAGGCTGTGCCGGAAAGACAGCGTCTCTAGGCGGTTGTGACTGACGTCCAGCGTACGAAGACTGATCCGCTTCGATGGCGCCAGGTCGCTGCCGAGTTCGACGAGAGAGTTTCTCGACAGGTCGAGGTCCTTGAGAAAGCGAAGCCCGCCGAACAGCCCGGGGTCGAGCCTGGCCAGCTCGTTGCAGCAGACGTCGAGTTTCTCCAGTCGAGAAAGTTCGAACAGCGCGCCGCCGCCGAGCTGCGTCATCCGGTTCCGGCTCAGATCCAGTTTTCGAAGGTTTCCGGCGTAACGAAAGGTCCGGTCCGCCACGGATCGTATTCGGTTGTCGGAGAGATCCAGTTCCAGGAGGCTGTCCAGTCGCGTGCGGCGTAGCAGGTCCGATACGTCGGTGATGTTGAGGCGGGACAGGATCAGGATCCGGACGGTATCCGCCACATTCCGGATCGCCTCGCTCAGGACTCGTTGCGGCAGTAGAGGATTACGGTCCAACGAAAGAGTTCTCACCTGTGGAATGGCGCGGAACACACCTGGATCGATGTGGCGCAGGTGACAACCGGACAGGTTGACGTGTCTTTCGATCGGTTCGTCCCACGAACGGGCAATGGCGAACGAACCGGATTCTATGGCAACGATGTCGTTTCCTTGGTAACAAGACAGAACCAATAAGACGCCGCCACGACAGATTACAGAGAATTTGAGGATAATAGTGGCCATTGCGTAATAGACTTCAGTGGCGTAGCCAGGGTCCCAGTTGCGGCTCCACATGGGGGCCTGGGGGCCCGGGGGCCCGTGCCCTCGGATTGAATGCCTGGCCACCCTGTTGGGACCCGATACCTGCTACTACATACCTATCAACAAATGGCTGGCCCCATGCTTAGAAGTTGCCACCCCAACGCCCCCCCGCACTTGCCAAATCCTGGAGCCGTCAATGCAGGGTTCCCGAATGGGTGGGGGAGGCACATCAATATTTTCTGGGAAGTTTGGAAGTCATCTATTCTCACTGCACTGTAATATGCAATTGCGCATAATATACAACTGCGTATGTCCGAGCGCAGTTTTAGCAATACGATCGCTTTCAAATCGCTGGAGGTATTTTTCCGAGGCCTTCAATGCAAGCATTTAGAAAAACTAATCAAACCAAATTAGTCCATAATAATTTTCGTATACAGAAGAACCAGTAACGTGTGCTTGAGACTTGTGGGAAAATCGAAAGTCCTGGCACTGAAATGCCTACGTCAGAAGCATTTGCCGTCGAATGCTAAAAAAGCAAAAGAAGTCGATTTTCAAATCGAATGACCGCGTTTGTGCTTTTGGTCGTATGCCTGAGTAACCGTGTGTGTGTGTTCGTGTTTGTGTGTGTGTGCATGTCTTTCGTCTGTATTTTCTCTCCGGGGTCCGATTTCTACCATCGTCTTTTCACCCACAGACGTCAAGCAATTCGCGGCGATGACATTAGGGGAATGGTTCTACGTGTCGCTAAGTAATTGATCTTGATGCGTGACCAGCTGGAGAGAGAGAGAGAGAGAGAGAGAGAGAGAGAGAGAGAGAGAGAGAGAGAGAGAGAGAGGAGGACATTCAAGTGGATATCAATTAGCTTCCGGCGCGCCAAAAAACCTGACAGATCGATGTTGCTAAGCTGCGTCGCGTGGCGAAATCCCGTTCCCATGGCAACGGTCGTTAGGCGGTTGGAACTGATGTTGATCAGCTGGAGGCTGTGCAGGTGGCGCACGGCTCCGTCCGGAAGAACGGCAAGGTGGTTCCGGTGAAGGTCAAGGACGAGCAGCTGTCCGTTGTTCCGGAACAGGTGATCGGGAACGCCGGTCAGTCGATTGCGTCCGAGACGAAGGATCCGGAGTTCCGGTATTTTGGCGAAGGCGTCCGGTTCCAGGCGGATCAGTCCGTTGTCCTGCAGACTGACCATCTCCAGGCGGAATCCGGATCGGAAGCTTCCGTTCGGAAGGACCGAGATCCGGTTCTGATCCAGGTCGATTATCAGAGTCTGTTGCAGGACCGCCGGGATCCTCGCCAGTCCGGATCCCTGGCAGGCCATGATGCTGCCGCTGTCGAGACAACGACAACGACGTACCGGACACGATCCAGGATCCGTACCGGAAGTGGCGCGTCCCAAAACGACGATCAGGACGCGCAGTAGAAGAAGATCCGATCTCACGACGGATCCAAAGTTCTGCATCGCTGTTTGCGTCGCGCAGAATCTCAATTTATATAGCGCCTGTTTGCGGCGACAGCAACGAAGCCAAGTTTTAACATTTCCCGAATAGAAAGTTAAGGGAAACTGCGGTCTCATTCATAATCTATGTATTAATTATTATTATTATTATTGAGTTAGCAACATCCGAACATCGTCATGTCGGTTCTCTGTAAACTAGCATAAGAGTGCGAAGTGCTGGGCTCGCCACTTTACGAGGTCACGTGCCTTCACCAGACATTTGGAGTTGAATCGAAACCTTCCAGGACTCGAACCTGAGACCATTTTATCTGCAATAAATCACCAACAGACATTTCTTAATGATGTCAACCATAAATTCCAACAAAATTATTCAAAAATACGACGAGAATTCCAATTATATAAATAAATATATATATACACAGTATATATATACAATATATATATATATATATATATATATATATATATATATATATATCTCATATATATATATATGGGCATTATTCTGTTGATGTCTAACTCTCTGTGTTTGAATATTACCGGACGCTGTCTAGGACGTGGAGTCATTATCCGTCCCCATTGTTCCGTATTCTTCTACGAGATTTTCCCCTCCGCTTCCGTCCTGTATGATCCTTCTCATTTCTCATACCCATCTTCGGCGCCGGATGACGCCCTCCGCTGCCCCTACCGTCCCTGACCCCCTCCGCCCCGCCACTGAACCCTCACCCTCAACCCCGTCCATCTGTATTCCGTTCCAATTTGCTTCGCTCATTATTTCGGCGTTAACGGCGTCGAGAGAAGAAATACGCGAATCGTGTTCTGTCTGTCTGTCTGTCTGTCTGTCTGTCTGTCTGTCTGTCTGTCTGTCTGTCTGTCTGTCTGTCTGTCTATCAGGCAGACGACGATGCTCATGATCTCTCTCGTCTGTCGTCTTCTTCTCTTTCTGATCAGGTGGTCGTTGGCGGAGTGCGACGGGAAAATATTGGGAAGAAAATGATTGACGTTCGCATTGTCTCGTTACGCAGCCTATATGATATAAGCGAGAATGGGGAGATAGAGGAGGGTAGGGGAGGAGAGAATGTTGAGGGGGGGGGGTCATTTGGACATGCAATACTTTAGCTGTTGTAAGTTCCAGAAATGGACATGAGTCCATTCTTAAAAACCCAGCCCATTATTGATAGATCGAAAGGCAAGGACATAGTGAAAAAATGGGGCGCACACATTTTTGCTATATATATATATATATATATATATATATATATATATATATATATATAACAAAGACTTATTGCGTTACTTTACTAAACTAAGACAGTGCAAGCAGCAGGGTAAGTATCCAGTAGTACCCAGGTACCGAGTTATTACTAATTAGCACCGTAATGTCGTAATGTTACAGTGATATATTACAGTCGCTTCCCCTATCTAAAGCGGCTGCCTCACTTAAGGATTTAGTCGGCGGACTTTGTCGGCCAACTTATCGGCGGGAAAATCTGCTTGAATGATAAGCCGGCTTCAAATGGCAGGTGCCCGACTGGCTAGACTTGTTCGCGGGACGTTCGGGGCGGGGAGCAAACGTCCGCCGACAAAGTCCCGGATAATGTAAATACACAATCTGCCGGGATTTGTCGGCGGACATTTTGACTTTTCAGCCAATCAGGTTTTAGTCCAAAGGTCAGCGCGCCAGCTGACAATAACAACGAAACACATTGTCGGAGAATTTACGTGCGAAATCGGCGAGTTTTCAAGATTACAAGAAAAATGTCGAAATGTGAATTTGACATAAATATTCTTCATAAAGAAATAATATAAAATTACATGAAACGTTAAGAAATAGTGGTTGGACAAGAATTCACATGGACATGTAACTTTATGTCAGTAATAATTAGGAAACTTCCCGATAATGCAAGTGCGGATGCAATAACCGTCAACATTAAACCACATAATAAAGCGAAAAATTCATCATCAGTCATCCTTAAAATGTGAGCTACATGAGCGTTTGTAGGCGTGGCTTATTTTTTGCTTCCAGACAAGACTAAACGTCGGTCGATTTGTTTGCAGACAAAATCAACGACAAAGTCCGCCGAATAAATCCTTAAGTGAGGCAGCCGCTTAAGGCGCAGTCCCAAACAGATTACACCTTGTTGACGCTGATTTAGGCCTACTGATTATGCAGGGGACTATAGACCTACGCATATGAAACACGTAGCCGTGTTCCGGGAAATTTTGGCCTATATGAGGGTGCACAGATACGTGAACTTGGATGGATGAAAAAGTGGGGCCCAACCCCTATACCTTCCCATTTTCTTGCCTAGCCTCTCGAAATGTGGGGACTCGAGCCAAGAGGTTAATAGAAGGGTGCGTTTTTGTCTGAAACATGTTCCATATCTATATAGACAATGGGGAAAGCTTTTTATTGCCCTGTGCTGCAGACAGATTAGATCTAGCCCCGTTGAGTGATGTGGAGGTAGGGGAGGGGGGTCACTGGTTACTCGTGACCGGCGGTGACCGTAGTGTCGAGAGATCCCTTTCACGGGTGAACTCGGTCAAAACGTCATTTTCCCTGCATCGCCTTGTTCTATGGCCATCGCCGTCACGTGATCGATCTCTTCATCCTATACAGGTTCTGTATTGAAGCAGAAAATGAATCTTGTGAATTATTGATTAGATCGTCGTCGTCGTCGTCGTCGTCGTCATCGTCGTCGATGATGTCGACTTCGCCCCCTGGCGAACATAACGAGAACTCTTCGTCAGCTTCGGAATAATATTGACGAAAGAAGTAACTGTAAAACTGACAGACATTCGCGTGAAAAATCATTCCCTATATAGTGATCCGCACTATAATTGAAAACCACCGAAGGCGTCCAGAAACCAGAAATCAGGTAGGTCTCCTGGAAATCCAGTAGCAGTGGCAACCCCTAGTAGACCGATCCCCAGCTTTTCCACAGTGAATCCGTCTAGTGTTTCGAAGAACAGCTCTTATATACGTTCTCGCGAGACTCAACCAAACACATTTTCTTCGCCCGTCGATCATCATTTGTTGGGAGATAATGTGACCATTTCGGTCGAATAATTCTGCTCACTTTTGCCCGCCAGTGAAGGAATTTCAATGCCGCCGAGTTTCACTGCCGACCTTTTATTGCCGTTTATAATCGTATTTGCCTCTGAATAATGGAACCATTCCGACATTTAACGGCATTACGGCGGTTCGTGATGGAAAGGGGTCTTCGAAATCGCTCGCATTCGGAATAAGGCGAGGGAAAGGCGGACAGTTGCACAAAACGTGGAGAGCCTCCGCAGACAACAGGCAGTTGCGAGCATTAAAAAAATAACAAAGACGAATTAATATTAATTAGACCTACACAAAGTGGCATTGGGGGAGGCAGTGTTTTATCCAGACTCCAGGCCTTTGGGGGGGGAAATTGAGGCTTTCGGGGGGGAAATCGACTTGGTTGGAGGGTAAAAGACACAGTTCAATGCAAAATTTGTGTAAGTGCTGGGATTTTTTTTTGGGGGGGGGGATTTTGAGGTTTTGGGGGAAATCTCCCCTCCTAACAGGCCTGTGTAAAGCACTGGGGGAGGGTGTAAGAAGAGCCTATGCGCATTTTAAAAAGAAATCTTGGCTGATACCTTTATGTTCGTTAAGTGGGAGGGTGAGGGGTTGGCTTAAAGAACGCCACAACAGTAGAATTTACGCAAGACGTTAAGGTATTTCTGCTGAGACAGAACTTAGAAGAATACTGCGATTATTGTATTAATCCCTTAACTGGGGAGCCCGGATATATCCGTCCATTTGACATTGAGTTACAGTTAAATACACGGTTAAGGGGTTAAGGATATTGGGTTCTCTTTGAACTCGTTGGTCTCTACACTATAGTCAGAGAAGTCAATACGTCAGCTTGAACTTCTCCCTTGCTAGAGTGGACCAGTCTGGGATTGGGGGTGGAGGGGGGGGGGGTTAGAGCGGTGAGTCAGTAAGCAGTGGCGGCTCTAGGATTTGGCAAGTGGGGGGCCGTTGGGGTGGCAACTTCTAATCATGGGGCCAACCATTTGTTGTTTAATGTATGTAGCATTAAGTATAGGGTCCCAACTGGGGAGGGGCACTGGGGGGGCTGGAGGGGCCGTGGCCCCCAAGGAAATGAAAATATTAATTTATAACGTATTAATGTGCAACAAAAAACAAAAACAGGGACGTCATTTGCGTTTGGGGGGAAAGTCAGCAGCCCCTAAAGGCTGGCAAGCAAAAAAAGGTCGTCAACTATTTTTTGGTAATCGTAAAAGAACTGACGAGCAAAAAAAGGTCGTCAACTTTTTTTCGAAACTCAAACTTAGTCGAAAAAATTTCCAAAAATTAAAAAAATTTTTAAAGAAAATTTTACAAAATTTCTCGCCCCCCAAGAAAAGTGTGAAATGGCGCCACTGCCCTGGCCCCCCGGTGAAGCCGCCACTGTCAGTAAGCAGGCGTCGTGAATTTCCCCATTCCCTCCATTTCCCCTGCTAATTTTTTAGATCAAAGATTCGGGGTCATCTCCTTCTTTTACCGCATGCAAATACTCGATTAATCGTTAGACGAAAACTAAATACTCGATTAATCGTTAAACGAAAAGCAAATACTCGATTATTCGTTATTAGACTAACAGGCAAAACAGCGGCAATAGACCTGCGCTGTTGAATGAAACGTCGTCTGAATCAACTTTCATCGCACGACTATCGAATCCCGAGATTTATCCGCATTCACTTCATGTTGTCGATGGCAGACAGAAACTACCGTATTGCAGTTATGACCACGACCATCCAAAGCTCCAGATTTAACGACACGGGACGACCACGACCCGCGAGGATGTCCGTCCAGAACGGACGCCGAATGCTGCGCAATGAGTAAGACCGTCTTCGTAGCACGATCGAAGCATTCGACGCGTCGCGGTTGGTCAAAATGCATTGGCGCGCCAAAGGATTTTCGGATTCTGGCTTTGTTATACTTTGAAAATAATGTAAAGGGCTTTCCATTAATTATGTCAATAATTTTTTGACCCCCTCCTTCTTGCCAACAACTGTCAACTTTCACTTACCCCCCCCCATAATTACGTCAAAAACTTTTGACCCTCCCCAAGATCAATGACAGGTCCCAATAACAAGGTTATTATTTTTGTGGTGATGACCATTTTTTCCCTGTTTTGCTCATCGAATGTCAAAATGTGGTGGTGATGACCTTTTTTGCCATGCTTTTTCCATTGTAATAAGTAGTAGTATTCCATGAAATTTCCTATTTTTTGATTATTTTTAAAAGTGAAATTGTTGACGTCAACTACTCTTGACCGCTCCCCTCCCCTGTCAACAACTGTCAAACTTTTTCAAACCCCTCCCCCTAAATTGTTGACGTAATTAATGGACAGCCCTAAAGCAGAAACATCTGATCATCTTCTCGTTTGTTTCATGTGCAGATTCCGTGGATGTTCAGCTTTAGGATTACAACGTTCATAGTTTCAGCTGTTCTTAAATAAGTAAGTGACATCTAGTGAATTTAGCTTCTATAGCGCTATATCGGAGAAAGTGCCGAAGTGAAAGACTGATTCCTGATAGCTGGATAATTCTTGTTTAAGTTATATCCTCATTCATGGACCACTGAAGGAAACTGAATTTGATGGGCAGAAAAGGGCGCTCTCAGCACATAATAGACAACTGTCAGAGATGAGGCTGTATTATACCCCACTATATAGCTAGGCGGGTGTTATAAGGCCGTGTCTTTAACTGGGCTATGATTGCAGTGGCAAACAAGAATACAATTGAGCTTCCGCTCGCTAGGTGGCCTGGCCATCAGCTTTAATAATGAAAGTTAATAATTATGCACTTCTATAGCACCAGTTTTAATACCTAAAGGTATCAATCGATCAACAGTGGTTTTCACACAGTCTTACACATTTGATATTTTAAGAGAGACTGAGCGCCTAAGAATAAGCAGCTACTGTTGTGCTGCTTCCAGGGGGCGCTATAGAAATCCACGAGATTTTACTTTACTTACTTTACTTTACATAATACATTATTACGGCGAAAACCAATGACTTTAATATCGTGCATAATAATTAATCACGACTCCAAGTAATAAATCTATGTCAACAACTTTATAAATTATATGGCAAATCTGTGCTTAGCCAGACCCAATATGGACGCTTTCACATTAAATCCTCAATTGATTATTTCAGTTTAGTTTCGGCGCATTAGAAGTTAATCTCAGGTCGATAACTCAGATTTGATTACGAATGTTTAATTTTTACTATTGCTATTATACGAATATGCGCACCCGTGTTGTTATTTTCTTCATCCAGGTCACCCTGCGAGAGTAGACTTTTGGGTAGATGTGAGCGAGAACGGCGTAAATGTAAACAATGGATCAGTCTGCGCCCTGTGACAACGACTCCTATATTGCGCTATGCCAAGGTTCCATATTTAAGAGTTTCTCGTATCGACCCCTAATCCTTGTTTACGTATGGTTCGCCTATTTTCAGACTTTCATTTGATAGCTAGATTTGGCATTTTGTCTTTTAGAGAAAGATATTGGATTTTGATGAGATGGTTGATAACGAATCAGTCGGTAGAAGTTTTCAAGCGTCGTTCTTAACACATATTTTGAAGACAAGTCGAGAGGATGACGTAGATCACTTTCGTCTTGATCACAGCTACGCCAAGCCGTGGACTGCTTGCTATGCCAGTAGCAGCGCAAAGCCACTTAGCCTTCTGTTTATGACTAAGTTTCCCAGAAATACTGTTCCAGACCGAAAAATACCAAGGTGAAACCCAATGTTTTTTTAATCTCATATTAATGGTATTATTGTCGAGTTATTCTCATTGAAGATGATTGTAAATGAAATTTAGGCAGCATCGAATGTTGTTGCATAGTGTTGGCGAAGATATTGACGTTGTTGGTGACGACGCAGCATCGGTGGCGCCATCTTTTGATCCCGTCAGAGCGAGGTCAATGATGAACGAGTGTGCGGCAAACGTCAACTTTGCACGATTTGAAGACGTTCCCGACGATTGGGAAGACAGAATAGCCACAGCAAGGTTTGCTGGTATTTCTTCTTGGATTCGTGCTTAATAATTTTTCACCATTGTAGGATGTAGTGATGGATTGTAGATTTGTTTTAGTTTGAAGAATGCGTTATCAGGTCTGATCTGATCGGCATCTTAGTCGCCTGATTTCAAATATCGTGGGCAGGTGAAAATTTGTATTTTGCCTTTTGCCTAAATAGTTTTTTGTGCCACGCAGTTGTTGCATTAGCACAATTAGAACGACAATGGCCGGTCTTTCCTTAGTCATATAATGGTTATTTTTGGTGTCATCCGCGTAGTCTGTGCTGACTTTTCATTTGTACTAGGAGTGGTTGGACACTGCAGCAGAACAGACTTTTCAATAAGGTGATGAAGGCATTGCAAGGCGACCGGCTTGCGAGATTGACCTACCAAGGGGTAAGTTGCAGTCTGAAGGTAGTTGTGATCATTATATTCATCTACATACAGTCTGTTATAAATAAATAAGTCCATAATATCAAGGTACTACTGTGTGAATATCTGTTTTGTTGCTTTATACTTTTGTCAGACAAATTTTAAAATTTACTTCTGTATTTATTTGTAGTAGCGATTTAGAATAGCACTTGGCATGATGCAGTTGTATGACTGATTTGGGTTGGATTTGGTGCGCCATTGGCTGATGTCTGAGGCATTATGATTGTGGTGCCATAGTTGATTGATTGATTGATTGATTGATTGATTGAGATCTTTATTTTGGTGCAGCATCGTAATGAGCCCATTATGAGACGTCTTCACATTGACAAAACGGCTGATCGAGTGAGGAAAGCACTGGCGAGCGTGTTCTGGGTTAGTAGCTATTTCTGCTTCGGCTTTGCACGCTAGTGTAGGATTCACTGATTTGCCTGATGCGCTGTGTAGTGCTCGGCAAGGAGTCTTGTTCCTGAAATAAGACTGAAATACGTTAGTTTGGGTGAAAAGATTTAGGCCACAGACTTAACTTCCTTTAATTTATTGCTCAATGAAAATGAAATGTTAAATTTTACATGTTTTGTTGTTTGAGTATTAACCTTTTATGCACCAAGTGCCCAAGCACACCCATTAGCACTACCTTAGTTTTTTAATGTCTTATCTCACTTAATGTAACATCTATGGAGTTGCTGTCAGAGGTTTGGTAGTCAGGGGTGTTTCAAAAATACTTCCTGGTTATCAGAGACTTTTCTGTTTGGGGTACCTGAGAGTTAAAGAGTTAAAGCAGCAATGCTCAGTGTGTGAAAAAAGTATTTGTAAAGTTTTGCATAGGGTAAGGTTAAATGAAGTTTCATTTGCATTTTAACCCTTTCACCTAGAAAGGCCTATACTTTGGCTTCATAGCCTATTGGTTATACAGATTGATGCAGTCAAAGGGTTCACCTAGAAAGGCCTATACTTTGGCTTCATAGCCTATTGGTTATACAGATTGATGCAGTCAAAGGGTTAAACATTTACTTGAAAACAATTGTTGTGCAGGATACAGATCTCACTAAATGGCTGCATTCAGTTCTCATTGAGAATTTGAATCACGTGACTCTTGCTGCTTACCTTGATGTCTTGCAGACCATTAAAGCCAAGGTTAGCTTGCACAGTGTAACTCAACTTTAGTCTACATATATTAAGGTTTCTTTTTCTGTTTGTTTTGTATAACATTAACTGTTTACTGTACAATACACACATACATAAATTTATATATATATATATGTGTGTGTGTGTGTGTGTCTCTCTCTCTCTCTCTCTCATCTCATCTATACATACATATATATATATATATATATATATATATATATATATATATATATATATATATATATATATATATATATATATATATATATACTGTATGCATATGATTCTGTATGTCTATGTATTGTCTATTCAAGGTGAACATTTAAAGTATTTAAACATCTTATAATTTGATTTCTGAGTAGTCAGAAAGGAGTTACTGTTTCTATTTCTTATTTAAGAAATGTAAATGTAATGTTGTATTCTTAACTCTTGCTGTGCTGTGCAGTGCTCTTTTATTATAAATGGGCATTGAGTTGTTTGAGCATTTCTTTTGAGGTGCCTGGTCTGGTGGCGAAAATGGTGAAGCCATCGATGGAGCAATTGGGGAAAACGAGCTCTGAGGCTTTTGAGCTGCTTTTGAAACGTCCGTGGGATCCGATGTCACACTTTCTACTGCAGCACAGACCAGTAAATTGTCAACTTAATGCTACAGTATTGCCAATGTGGTATTGACCTGTGTGTGCTAAATGGGGCTGGCTGATACGTTGTACTGGCTTGCAGAAAGGCTTCTAACTACTGTAGTGTCTCAATATTGAAACTCTGTGAGCTTTATTCCTCTATTGATTTCAGAACACGAATTTTATAGTCGGATTTTATTGTAGGAGAGTTACTTCTACTGACAATGGCTGTGTTGGCCATATAGGTGCATTGACAAATGCCTGAAATGTAACGAATCTTAAACTTCTATTTCGCCTATTCATAATGCATAGAAGACCAAGGCCAGATCCAGGATATCAGGGCAGACAACAGCCAGTTGACAGTCTATGGTTGATAAGCCTAGTGGCGGTTCCACGTGGGGGATGAGTGGGGATGCATCCCCCACACTGGACTTTTTTGCACTTGTGAAACCTATTTTTTGGGTTAAAGTTTAGTAAAACTATGGGGAAAACTGCGGATGACCTTTTTCGTTTCGTTTGTCAACCTATTTTTTGGTAAAAGTGTAGTAAAATTAGGGGGAAAATTACCTTTTGTCAGCTTTTTGTCAGTTTATTGATTTCTTCCTTCTATTTTCATCCCCCCACCAACTTCCTATGAATTCATTTCATCCCCGCACCACCACCAAGAAATCCTGGAACCACCACTGGATAAGCCAAATGATGAAACTGAGTTTAACCTTTATCTGTTGCCAGGTAAAAGTTACTAAACTGTTGAAGTCTTTCTAATCAAGGTCAGTGAATCAGGGTTCATTTTTTATTTGTTGTTCCACGGTGTTGTTTGCTTTTGTTTAATTAAGTTTTTTTGATGATTTGACAGAGCAGGCTACCAGGAAACCCTGTTCTTCTGATTGTTCCAAACGGACTCCAGGGTGGACAGCAGGGCATTTTGCCAAAGAGAAAAAAGTTCTGGAACGTTCATCTGTCAAACTTTGGAAATGTGACTTATGCATTCGAACAACAGGAAACTATCGATCTATCCATTGATAAATGCCTTGAGACGATGACATCCGACGTCTGCTCGAAGATATCCGAAGTAAGATCCACAACATTTGCAACCGTCAAGTTGGGGCCAAATTTAATAAGGGCTCGTCCATATAGTACGTACGCAGAGAAAGGCATATTTTCTAACCCCTTTCCATTGCACATGCCGTACATGTGCAAAATCATGCAAATCCATCCACACACCCCCACCTCCATCAGTGCTTACATACTATGTGGATGGACTCTAAGGCTGTGTGTTGTTTTTATGAGATTTAGCTCAACAAGGTTTTTACGCATGCAATAAAGTGTCAACACGCGTACATTTAGTATACCAACCATCAAGATTGATTAATTATTTGGCATTGTGTGGTGTAAGACCAGAGAAAATGTCTGCACCAGTTAAGAATACAATTGAGTTCATAGCATTTCTATTCTACTGCATTTTGCACATGCAGTTACTTTAGAAAACATTTGGATATGTTTCAGGTAAGAAGAAGTCTTCCCGATCATCCGATCGTTTTGATTGGATGGTATTTTGGAGCACTGGTTGCTTGTCAGGTAATAGTTGGACAACACTTTTCTATGTATAGTTTTAATAATTATTTATTGTATTATTTTGGGTGTTACGAACATTTTAACAAGTTGTGGATCTGATCATCTTGGCTATTTACTTCTTTGGTGTTTAATCCAGTTCCTCCTTATTGTTTCATTATAGCAGAATCTAAATACTCACTTGTTTAATATCTCATTCAAGTTACATTTGTTAAAGAGCCCTCAACTTTGGCCATGTCATGCCCACAGTTTTTAAAAACTTGTATTGTTAATAATAATAATAATAATAACAATAGTAATAATTCTAATAATAATAATTCTAATAATAATAATTCTGATGATGATAATAATAAAGAAGCCATTTCTTGCAGGTGGCGCTGTCAGAACCAGTTGCCGCTGTCATTTGTCTCGGTTTCCCGCTGTTCGGTATAAACCACGAGCGAGGCGACGTGGACGACCCATTTCTGGACATCAAGTCTCCGACACTATTTGTCGTCGGTCAGAATGCAACGACCTGTACCACGGACGACATGGAGGACCTAAGGGAGAAGATGAAGGTCGAAACGGGTCTCGTTGTCGTCGGAGGAGCGGACGATTACCTGTGCATGTCACACGCCAAGAAAAAGGCTGAAGGAATAACACAGAGCATGGTTGACAGGTGTATACAGGTAAGTTATTGAGATAAAAGGTGAGAGAATGGCGGAATGAAACTACCTGCTTACAGTGCTATGCTACACTGAAGATAGTGTAAGAAGTATAAATGAGGGACACCTTAACCCCTTAACCGGGTGCCCCGAGTCACGCTCGGCCATTTTACATTGAGCTACAATAGTTGCCCGGTTAAGGGGTTAATTGCTTGTTCAAGTAATTGTATTTTTAATGCTGATTTTAATGTTCCTGGATTGATGATGATGCTCTTGATTGTGATTTGTAGGAGAAGATCGGAGACTTTTTAGCGGGAGTGTTGACACGCCCTCGGCCGGAAGTCGACGTGGAATCTTCTCCAGTTCATGTCCATTCAAAATTACTAGCGAAAAAGAAAAAGGTGGTTGAAGAAATAGTTTGCATGATTTTTTATGATTATTTTAGGCATTGTGTTATTTTATTTAAAAACTATTCTGAGCTAAGTTTATTTATTTTAATTTATCAACTTTGAGAAAATTTCACTAAGGAGCAGGTCAGTAGATTAAATCAAGAACTGGTGCATAGATTAAAATAAGAAAGAGCTGGTGCATAGATTAAAATAAGAAAGAGCTGGTGCATAGATTAAAATAAGAAAGAGCTGGTGCATAGATTAAAATAATAAAGAGCAGTTCTCCTTTGTGGCTTCTGTTTGAGCCTACTTTACAGTAGTGCTATAGCAATTGCCATTGTGATTTCTTTTCAGAGGGCTACTTCAGAATTCTTTAGCAAATCTAAAGGACGCTACTGGGCATTGACCCTTGGCGATGGTGTCGCACCAATGTCCAGACAGGAATTACGGTTGTCCGAATCGGCCGATGACTCAAATTTACCTTTTAATTTGACATCGAGAAAATCGAAAGGTGTGTAGTGTCTAAGCTGTTCCTTTTTACTGTAATAGTTGTAGCATTTCTTGTAATAAGAGATACTTTATTATGGCAGTTGATTGTAGCTCTGTGTGCAGTTTATATTATAGATATAATTATTTCATTTATTAAACTACTTTCTATTAAACTATTTTATTTATTAAACTACATTGATACTTCATTTTGGCCCACAAAAGATACTACGGATATAAACATTTAAAACTCTTTTCCCAAGTGCAACATACAGAAGTTTTTGTTCATTTGAATGACAGGCATACATTTTGCTAACTTGTGACTTAAATAAAGCAATTCCAGCAGTTGCCTTACTTACTTACTTACTTGCAGTAGTAGTGTTATTTATTTTTATAATAGGAAGAAAACTGGTCGTTCACAAACGCAAGCACATGTTTGATGCCGAGCTGTCGAGGAAACGTGTCGCCAGGACCACCGCGTTGAGCAGCGGCAGCCGAAGCCCGAATCCGACATCGTCACTTCAGCGTCTGCCACTGGCCACCAGTGCAATTGGCGGTGGCGATGGGAAGCACGTGACCGGGGTTGCCGCTGTGGAATCGGTCAAACCGACGACACCCGGCCAGCAGGGAGACGTCTCGTACAGGAACCTCGGGCGGCTAAGCACCCTCTCTGGGTTCGTGCAGGCGACGTCTGCGTCGACTTCGAGACACGGCACTGGTCTGATTTATTATGAAAATAAAAAGGACGCCGCCGGTGGGTCAGGGACAGGTGGTGGAGTGTCGTCTGCTAATCGGCTGCATAGAACCAGTGTCGTCTGCCTCCAGTCTGCTCCCAATACCTCATTATCCTCTGCCACGAAATCAGTTAGTGATGCTAAATTCACATTTGCGTGAATATTGTACGATGACATATCCTGTTGTTTATTTATAACGTGCGTGTACTTGAATAGTTCTTGTTTGGTTCATAGAGGATATATTATATAATGTATATTTTTAAGAGTGTTAATAAACTAGACTTGGAAATTATTATTATTATTATTATTATTGTCAGAAAATTGTCTATAGCGCGTAAATGAGCCAAGAGCACAAAACAAGGGTGCTTTGACAACTGTAATTCTGTAATTGTAACTGTAATTGGTTGAATGTTGAAGGGCAACAACTCGATGGTCTGTAATGGTTCTGGGTTGACCATTCTGGCGGGCAGAAGTGCCACGATGTTTGCCACTTCGTCAAAGTCGGCGCACAACGCGGGACGCAACTCGCCTTTCACGACAACGTCACACAAAGTCATCTCGTCAAGTCGACCGTCGGTTTCACCCGCACCACACTCGTCGACAAAGTCCGAAACTGACGGTCACAACCACACCTATGCTGCTGCCGCCGCCGATTCTGAAAACAGTTCCGACAGCAACGGAGAACCAGACGCAAAAATGTCAAGATATCGATCGTCGTCGGTGTCGTCGCCACCGGCAGTCTTGTACTCGGCGACATCGAAGCACGCATTGCCAGGGGGCGCGTCGACCCGGACTAGACAAATTAAGACTCCCAAGTTTTATGATCTTTAAGTAAATGACTGATTCGAGTGACTAAACTTGGTTTTAAAAATGCTAAATAATGTGGTCAGACCTTTTCTGTAGATAACAATAATGAGGATTTTGCAATAGAAATAAACAGCAACAGAGAAATCATGAGAATATCACAGTGGTTTCAGCATGAGACAAGAATGAGAGAAGACAGACTGTCTTCGGGCGCTCTGCACTGCCATATTGTAGGAAATAGAAGTAGAGGGAGACAAGCTAAGATATGGATAGATAATATAAAAGACGTGGGGAAAACAAAATTGATGACGAGACAGCAGGTTGTCTCAAGAACAGGTATACAGGGTCTGTGGAACTCGCTACAGAAGAATGTGACAATGGCGACCTCCCCAAAACTGTTTACTAAGCATCTTAAGACGCATTTATATAGCATTTCCTACAGCGTCTCTTGTTAAGCGCTCTTGACTTTAGCCTTCACTATGCTTACTGCACTATATAAATTGTCACTAAATAATAATAATAATAATAATAATAATAATAATAATATGGTGAATGACAAATGGGAAAAGACAAAAACAAAGATGTAAATAGGGACATGTTGAAATTATTTGGCAGTAAGTCAAGACCGACAGACATGATTATTTTTCACGTAATTTTTTATTGTTGTAAAGAAAACAAGAGACTAATTAACAGTTGTTGGAAAAAACTCGTTATCAAGTCTTGCTTCATTAACAGAATTAACATTAACAGAATTAACATTAACGGTACTAACATTAACAGTATTAACATTAACGGTACTAACATTAACAGTATTAACATTAACTGCTATATGCTGTTCACTTCAAAGTGAGTCTGTTTTCAGCATCCCCATGTTAAATGTTAACGTCTATCTGGACTAGCACAGACAAATGATTTCATAATTTCTTTGACATCGTCACTGTCTGTGTCGTCGTCATTTTCCGACTCTAAAGCAGACTGAACAACACAAAATCTGTTGAAGCACGAACAAATTTCCATAGCAAAACATATTTCAAAACAGAGGCGGATCCACAGGGGGGCTCCATGCCCCCTATTGAGTGCCTGGCACCCCTAGTGGCTTCCCCATGCTTTATTGCACTCGTTCTATGCACCTAGACTAATCCAAGTGTATGAAAAATAGTTGGGGCCCCGTGCTTAGAAGTTGCCACTGCAAAGGTACCCCACATGCCAATCCTGGAGCCGCCACTCTTTGAAAACAAGCCACAATTATTTTATAACTTATGCCAGACCCATAACACATAAATAAGCTATTAACTGACGAAATATTTTACATTTATATTTTAGAATCTAAACAAAACATAAATTATATAAAGATCCTTCAGTATATAGTGACCCCACCTTTTGGCAATAGCTATTTCAAAATTAATATTAAACCTGGCTAAGAATAAGCAGCTACAGTTGTACTACTTTTGAAAGCGCTATATAAATTCACACAAAATACTTACTTATAGTGTTTGATCATAATACACAGGGCAGATGCAAATATCTGTATATTAAGCCAATCTTAGCCTCCAACCCATGTCAAAGCCTGTAGCCTGTTCTTTACACTGCTGAGCATCAAATATACAGTACAAAAGATATACTAATAGTTTCATGTTCATGAAATAAGATCATCAATTGTTATCTTTGAGAAATAAAATAAAGTAGTTTAAAACAGTTTAGGAATTTGTCAGCGATATTACCTGAAATGAAGCATTTGCAACGGCTGCTTCATCTGTAGCACTTTCGTCGATTGGTGAAGATGCATCTTCGTTCTGACTATCTTCATATGCATCTTCATTCTGACTATCTTCAGGACTGTTCTGTGGATCCATTTCTGAGACTTCTTTACTTATTGCTTCATCACTCTGGTAATCAAAAGAACAAGAGTCACAAAGGATATACAAGCAGCTTCATGAAATAAAATCATCCATTGTTATCTCTGAGAAATAAAATAAAATAGTTGTGAGAATTTGTAAGCCGCATCATCACCTGGAATGAAGCATTTGCAACGGCTGCTTCATCTGTAGCACTTTCATCGATTGGTGAAGATGCATCTTCATTCTGACTATCTTCATATGCATCTTCATTCTGACTATCTTCACATGCATCTTCATTCTGACTATCTTCACATGCATCTTCATTCTGACTATCTTCACATGCATCTTCATTCTGACTATCTTCATATGCATCTTCATTCTGACTATCTTCACGACTGCTCTGTAGGGCCATTTCTGAGTCTTCTTTACTTATTTCTTCATCACTCTGGTAATCAAAACATAAAAACACTTCCTCAAAAATGTACATACTGTACGAATAAAATCATAGTGCAATGATCTCGACGGTAAATAAATTTGCTTAGATTTCGTAAATGAAATCAATTTAATAATTAATGCAGTAACAAAACTGCTGTACCTGTACATTTGTTTCTTCGCCATTTACTTCATCTTCACTTGAATGCGTTAGTTCTTTGTCCGTCAGTTCGTCAGTGACAACTTCGGTATCAGAAGGTTCGACAGATTCTGGAGAAATTTTATCAGTGGCTTCCAACTTTTTCTAAAATGTCAAAAAACCCATCAACTTTTACATTGTCACACAAACAGCTGTGAACCAAAGCCTATATATACTAGGCTATCTTTATATATATATATATATATATATATATATATATATGATACTAGATCATGGACTGTTGCAATGTAAAAATTAAGAAACGATTAAGGTGATGCAAAACTAACCGCTGCCTTGTATCGTTCATAAATACAGGGTGACGTAAAAAAAACCGGACTAGTCACATTTAGGTTTTCATTTAATATGGTCCTGTTTTTTTGCACCACCCTGTACATATACATTTTAACAGGGCTATGTTTGATCAGGAAAGAAATACAAACGTGGATATAGTAACAGAGAACATCGCCTCAGAATGGCAAGTAAAGGAAAAGCGTCTTACTCTTTTTATGCTCGATCCCTCTGCTGGTTCAATGGTGTTGCCGCTGTCACCAAGGCTGGAAGGCTTTCGTTTCGTACTCGATGACCCTGGATTCACGGCCATAATTTCCAATTCTGAATCTGATCTTGATACAAAATCCGGATCCCAGTCCGGACCCCATTCTGATGTCAGTGGGATCTATTTTTAAAAAAACAGCGGCCATGGGATGACAACAACTGAAATATGAAGAAATTTTCAGATGGGTCATTAAAATGAACCCATTTTATTAGTGCAAAATGTTAAATAAACCACAGTACAAATTTCATGTACTTTATTAAGCAATAACTTTTAAAAATCATTTTTTTGCATCAGATAAATAATAGCTCTTTCTTAAAAACAGAATATTATGACCGTGTAAAACGGGCTCCAAAGAATCCTATTTTGCATTCTTTTGACAATTCACATCCAAAATAAACTTCAATTCTATTCAATCCATGAGAATGGAAAAGATTTAAAGAAATTATTCAACTACCGGTAATTGTCGAAAAATATTAACGTAACTTACAATTCTAACTAATTTTCCTTTGCTCTCAAGCGATCGCGTCCGCAAGCCGCCAGGAAGCGAAGAGACAAAGAACTGCCTAATTTCCTAAATCAAATCAAATCACGCACAAAGAAATTTGAACAATGAACCTAAATCTCTCTCATGACAGTTATCTAGGCATGCGGTTGGGTGTATCGTTTTTTAAAGAACCAACAGCAAACCTCATGCTACAGTAGGACAAGAAGCAACTTAATTTTTACTACAGATCAAAATAAGTTTTTACTTGGTAAAATTAAACCGGTAAGTAAGCAAGTAGGTAAAAATCTTGTGAATTTATATAGCGCTTTTGGGAGTAGTACTGCAGTATCTACCCAAACTTAGGCGTTTAATCTAAATTTGGAACACCTGTAGCCAAAAAGGTGGGGAACAGCCAGACAGGGTCATTTAACCGAAGTAGGTCAGAGAAAATATCCACGACAAAACATACAAATGCAAATCCATACCTCCGCATCGTTGTTGTACAATCCTGGCGTCAACACCTCAACCGGCAGTTCTATGGGAAAGGGAAGCGATGCTGAAGCCATGACGACAGATCTCATTAGGTCGCGGAACGTGTTGCCATAGTTACCGCCGGTGTCAATCCTTGGATAAAGAAATCTCAACAAGTCGGTGATCATCTGGAAAATTAAACAAATCATTTAAGAGTAAGTAAGTAAAATCTTGTTAATTCCTATAGCGCTTTCAAAACACAGAAGCAGCTTATTTTTAGGCACTTAACCTTAGTATGAAGTAGCCATAGCCAAAGGTGAAGGTCATTCATGCAGGGTCATTTAATCCAAAGGGTCATTGTGGCATATCAAAGAGAGACTTAAATCCAATTCGTTAACTGCATAACAGAATGTAGTGCAGTGCATTTTATTCATATCAATTTGCTAAATGCATGGAATCACTGACATGCCTTGGACAACTTGCATTGTTTGGCAAAAGGCTATTGACTAAATATTTAAAATAAACATCATTATTATTATTATTATTATTATTATTATTATTATTATTATTATTATTATTATGTTGTTGTTGTTGTTGTTGAAGATGACAACATACTTTAACAAATGATCCTGGTAAAAACTTTCCTTCGCTGCCAATCAGGCGTCTCAGAACTAAAAATGTAAAAATCGATATGATTTTTGAAGCAAAGCTTTCATTGTTCAATATGAAATTAATTTATGGCAAATAAACAACAAAGTAGACCAACTAAAGACTACAATGGCTCTTTAAAAACTCAGAAATTTATGAAACTAAAGTCTACAAGTTGATGAAACTAAGTCATAGACAGAATTCATGAAGTGCAGAAATTACCTTTCAATGCGCTGACGTTGAGCTCTTGGATGGCGAGACTTTCTTCCTCGTTTATTGGTTTGTCCGTAGCATTTATAGTATTAGGTTCTTTGCAAAGAATGGATTTCTTCTGTTTGGACTTCAACTTATTTTTGGCCACTTGAAGCCAATAGGAGTTGGCTCTCTTCAATGCCTGTTCAGCTCTGGTCACTTGCTAAAAAACATCATCATCATCATCATCATCATCATCATCATCATCATCATCATCATCATCATCATCATCATCATCATATTATTATTATTATTATTATTATTGTTGTTGTTGTTATGTGAAAGCTTCGTGGAAGGTGGCTGCGTCATCATCATCACCATCACCGCCACCACCACCACCACCACCACCACCACCACCACCACCACCACCACCACCACCACCACCACCACCATCATCATCACATGATGCCTTCCATTATTAGCACATTGCAAGTCAAAGCTTCATTAATAATAATAATAATAATAATAACCATAACTAATAAATGACTCTATTAAAGAAGAAAGCAGATATGCAAGACAACAAAAAAATTCAAAATACAAATTAAATGGCTTCATTAAAAAGTAACATAAAATAGTGACAAAGAATTTCCTGAAAAACTCGATACCTCCCGATTTTTAGTTTCGACTAGACGTTTGGCATCGGCCACAGCTTCTGTGATAACGGTCAGATAGAAAAGCTCAAACGCCCTCAAATCTCCCGATAACCCGTAGAGCAACGAAGTCCCGACAGCTGAGTAGACTCTACTTCGGAGCCGACTGCCAAGAAAAAAACAAGGGAAAGCAAAACGGTCAGCATAACTCAATTCCATCAACAGATTGAATAACAAAACAAGCGTTGAAGGCATTCTTTACCTTACAACATACTACAATACAGGGTGGTACAAAAATAGCCGGACTATATTAAATGCAAACCTAAATGTGACTAGCCCGGGTTTTTTTGTGCCACCCTGTATATGACCTAGAACCAAAGTCCTATATTTATAATGTAACAAAATATCGGCATGACAGAAACCTTGTATCCATTCTGAAGAATCACTCAATAACATTAAAATTCAGGGCTGAAATAATGAACTGCTTCTGACAAAATGAAAATTTTCATTATTTCAAGCAATGCCAGAGCAGAGGTCCCATAATATTTTACTCTAAAATTCACATTGAATATTTTAAAACTAAAAACCAAACTATTAATATGTAACAGCAGACAGATTTTACCTGACTGCCTGCCTCTTCTTAGTATCACTGCTGGAATTCATTTCTGACCAGGCAAAACACCCTAACAAGAGAAGTTCGTTGACAACTTCTGCATATGGAAGAAGAAATGACTTTACACTGCAAATAAATTCATACATTTTCAATTACAGCAAAAACAAATGATAAACAAATGCATATATATATATATATATATATATATATATATATATATATATATATATATATATATATATATATATATATATATATATATATATATACACACACATATACATATACACACACACATATATATATTCATATAAGAATCGAATGCATTACAACTGTCCCATAAACTAAATATTAACATAAAAGGAAGCAATCACAACAGCTTTCAGCAATTTAAACAAGAATTTAACATTATTTCTGTATATTTACAATTAATACACACGCCAATATGGAATCTTAAAAACTGACAAGAGCAAAGAGAGCCGTAAAAATAAGCGAGTATGCTGAAAGAAACGTAATCATACTAACGAAATCATGAGATTTTGAAGAATTCCCAGCGCAGCGATGTGCAAACGATGTAGCACCTCTGTCAAACTTATTCTTTCTGGAGTTGGTTTCTTGAGCTGAGACAACACAATCAGAACCACTCATTTAGAACATCATCTATATATTTCACAAATTCACAGTCCAAGAACGCTTGAAGAAAATCTCTCAAATTTCAAAAATTTCTGATCTACTAATGGTAATCGTTCTCAATAATTATCAGTCAACAGTCTCAAAAACAAAATGCTTTAGCTTCGAAAAAAATCCAATCTTAACGCAATGCATAACCACAGACCAGTTGAGGAGGTGTCACTGACATGGTCCGACAAATCAGGTCGATAACATATCTTAGCGGGAAGTCGACGACAACGCCAAATTCCAGACCACAGCCGCTAAAATCAATTCCATCAAATAAATTCAAATATGGCAACAACAAAGAAGACAAAGACAATAATATAATAAGGACAACAATTATACAATTATATAGAACAATAAACCATTCAGACATCAATTGATAAACCAGAAAGAAGATCAGCAAAACTCAATATGGTGCTTTCTAATCTGCAATTCCAAAAAAATATCATCGTGGTCAGATAAAGTAATAGATTATATGAACAAAAAGTTACCATAATAATATCGACAAGGCCTCAGAGAGATTCTCGAACCGTGCACAAAGTGAGGACAATGGTGCTACATCGTCTTTGGGGAAAGGTTGAAGCTTAACCTGTCCAGGTGGCGGCCTCTTGTATTTTGCAGACCCTGCAAAAAAGGTAGCAAAAATATCAAACTCTAAACTATACAGAAAAACTTCATTATAACAATGAGTGAACTATATCCAGTGCGCACTGTACAAACAATAAGAACCATCACTGGAATGAACTTACAACTAAAGCATACTGCTTAAACAAAGGAAACCAAATATCCAAGAATATTATAATGAAATTTTGCAGCATAGATTCACACTGTCAAATTTTCTAGCCCCTTTACCAGCCATTCATTTGTAACGTAATGCAAAATGGACGCACATATGAGTCATGATTGGTAAAGGGGTCAAAGCAGTAAAATAATCCCCACCAACTGATTTAATCACTGTCAGTATGTACAAGAAGAACTAATGATCAAGTACTCCACAAAAGCAGGAATTGAAAAAAACCACTACTTGATAAAGAAAATTGAAATATTTTAGACACATAACATCTTTAACATCTCTTATAAGTGACTCCTTTGTAAAGCGCTCTTGACTTTAGCTCCAGTTATGTTACTGCGCTATATAAATTGTCGTAGATAATAATAATAATAATAATAATAATAATAATAATAATAATAATAATGGCAGGGACACACACCACAGAAAAGTCCATAATGCTTGGGATCACAGAAGGACAAAGAAGCAGAGAAAGAAATGGTCTGGCAGAGTGGCAGGATGATGATGATGATGATGATGCCGAGTATGTACAATTTAGGACTAATTCAGATTAAAAGAATACAAAATTCAAAGATCAGATCTGATCTAAGTAGAACTACTAATGCAACAACATCCTACGATCACCTGATCCAACACTCAAGTAGATTTCATCGAGTGAATCATGTAATCCTGAAAGGATCTGCTCCGTCAATCTGATCCAATTTCTAGCATACTGATCCGACTTATTTCGAACCTTTCCAAACTCGTCCAAGATCGAAAGGCCTACCGATACAAACTACAACAAACAAAACATGTTCAAATTTCAAGCCTTCAATAATTAACTACTCATCAAAGTAATGATATCTATGTAATCAGGTGATATCTATGTAATCAGGGCATTGTAAATCAGGGGAAAATGCTTGGAAAGAGGAAGTCAGGTCGACCAAACCCAGATGGACAAGCAACATAGAAGAGTGGACTGGGATGAATCTAGCATCCACTATAAGAGCTAAAGAAAACAGACAACTGGAATCATATCATCCGTTCTGCCACCTCAGCTTCAGACGATGAAGGAAAGAGGGCCTGATGATGATGATGATGATGATGATGATGATCTAAATAAAATTTTATTATATGAGACAACTTTGCAAACCAATAACTGACGTTTAATGAATGCCAACTAAAACAAACCTTTTCAAATTTGTCATCGCCAAATTCCAGGCTCAAGTGTAGATCGCTATGCTGAGAAAAGAAAAAAAAAACAAATACTAACGCGTAAACATAACGTAAAGCAATCTGAAATGGTGTAATATAACAATTTCAACAGACAACTTGTACAACACTTAGAATTTACACATGAACAGTCTAAGACTAGCAGAATGCTGGAAAACAGCTAGCTAGCCAAAGTATTCTGCTGACGTCTGAGGTTACGGCACATCCTAGGTAAACTTACTGATCACTTGGCTTCAGTACCTCTCCAGTTATTTATCTTGATCTCTACTATGTCTTTCTTCTTTGATGTGAGTTGCATTTCTGTCTTTTCTGCATTTATTTTCATTCCCATTACTCTACTCTCTTTGTCTATTCTGTTTATTATGAGCTGCAGGTCTCGCTCTGTTTCTGCAATTCCGGTTGTTATCATCTACAAAGTGTAGGCTGTTTATTGTGAATCAGAGATCATATACAACCTAAAATGGCTGGGCTGTGAAAGGGTTAATATTACTGGCAGTTAAAAGAACAAACAGTGGATGAGACTTAAGTTCTAACAATTAACCCTGGTCATATGCTTGTTCTCACTTGCTGCTTTTCAAGAAGAAACTTGACCTTCCCTTCACCTTCTTCCGCAAGGCCCTCCTGAAAATGGGCGATTGGATGAACCGGTTTCTCAAGATTCGAAGGCAAATACGTAACCAGACAGGAAGTTACCAAGCTATTCACTAAAAAGATCACAAACAATGCACTGTCACTCAAGAATTTTGCAAACATGCATGCTCGCGTACACACAAGCGTTTAATTATTATATTCATATCTCAGTCATTAGTTACACAGATTTCTGATGAACGCAACAATGAAATACAGATTTTAAAAGAAAATAGTATCATTGAAACTTGACAACCATAAACTTAGGCAAAACCCAATTAGAGTTTTGTCTTTAAGATATTTCGATTCCAATGATACATATTTACCATTTAAGCATAACGAAGTAATAAGGTGTCTCGTGGTAGTGTTCCACAGGAAAACCTTTCCCTTCAAAGAACCAGCCACTAGGGTTTTCCCATCAGTTGAAAGAGTCAAACATGTCACTCGCCTATAAAAGAATAAGTGATTTACAACTCCAAATGATAGCAAGGTGCAACATAGCCAACATCAAGTCCATCCCTATGGCACCAGATAGTATATCTCATGTTATTCATGCTCTAAAAAAAAGTAGCACTAACCACTTGTAATTACTTACCTGTCTTTTTTACGGACCACGTTTGCTGCCTCAGTTTTTACCCGTCTAAAGTGCACAAATTTGGTCGGCTTCTTTTTCTAAGCAACAAAACAACAACAAAGTTTCCTGCTTTGACCAAACTGTCGATGCCGACCCAAAATACAATGACAAAAACAAAT
Source organism: Metaphire vulgaris (assembly GCA_018105865.1). NCBI lineage: Eukaryota > Metazoa > Annelida > Clitellata > Crassiclitellata > Megascolecidae > Metaphire > Metaphire vulgaris. The sequence continues at coordinate 18,635,440 of CM030839.1, forward strand.
GTTGAAACACATATCAAACTCACTGGGGAAGCTCAAAATACAAGTAAAATTCCAGATAAGACTCTAAAGTATTAGTGAATTCATCCTTTTACTGAAAATATACTATCAGCACAACTGCTAAAATATCATATTTTAATTCAGAAACACAATGAATACACTGAAATACAATTTTTAGAGCTAAACGATTAGGCACGTAAAAGAACATTACTTAAATGGAGGCCAATTGCTATCAAATGCAAAATTCAACCACTTCTACATAAGAAATGAACCTCATTTGAAGCATCAATTTCATAGATTTCTCCATCGTACGTTCCTGCATATATGTACTCTTCCTTGGTGCCCCATTCGATCGCTGACACAAGAGAATCCAGGATGATTCTCCAGAGCAAATCATCGTTTCTTAAAGACCACAGCTGAACCGAAGGAAACAATGAAATACGATGACGCAAATATTAACGACAGCCAAACCTCAATAAACAAACTTCTACCGATATAATTAGCGCAGTTACGAGCAGGGACTGTATCCTTCATATAATCACTAACCTTAACCCTAACTCTAATTACAGAAATTATATTGGCAGAGAGATTTTATATATATATATATATATATATATATATATATATATATATATATATATATATATATATATATATATATATATATATATACTGCATGAAAAGTTCAAGCTAAAAGAAACTTTATACCATATGGTTCCTAGTCATAAGCAGACACATACATTGACAGTTCTGTCAGCAGATGTCACCACAGTAGTTGAGCCACACTTTAGGCCGGTCACTGAATTGCCATGGATGAATTTGCAAACGGGTTCCACATATTTATCTTCAGTTCTGGCAATTGTTAGAACCCTAAAAGACATCGGAAAATGAACGCCAGTACACAAGTCATCACACATTTCCTACAGTGCAAAATGAAACCAATTCAATTAACTTCTATAGCGCTACTATATATATATAAATGCAATAAAGCTGAAGCCTTGGTGTATTTTGTAGTAGGGGCAACTGAAGATACTAACTGCATAAGAAATAAATCCACGTACAGAATATCAGACCGGATAAACAGTCTATAGTGGATAGGTTAAGGCAGGGTCTCCAAAATACAGTCTGCTGGCTGGTTGGATATGGCCCGCCAAGGTCTGTAATCCGGCCCATTGCAAAAAGATGAGGTTTGTATCTTAATATAAACTACGCTGTTTAGATGGGCAGTTGAATGTCGATGTGTCCTATCCTATCCAATTTTGTCCATCTCCTAAAGGTTTCCTGAAGCTGCTAGTCTACTTGCAAGTGGTGCATATAAGAAACTGTAATAGTACTACTACTACTACTACTACTACTACTACTACTACTACTACTACTACTACTACTACTACTACTACTACTACTACTACTACTACTACTACTACTACTACTACTACTACTACTACTACTACTACTACTACTACTACTAACTAATAATAATAATAATAATAATAATAATAATAATATAATAATAATAAGAAGAAGAAGAAGAAGAAGAAGAAGAAGAAGAGGAGGAGGAGGAGAAATAAGGAGGAGAAGCTGATGAAGATGAGGATTGAACAGAGTTTTCTATGCCTTACATAGAAAGCTTTCAAAGGAGACATTTCATTGCAATGAAAAGTTAGGTCTAAATAAGAACAGAAATATTTCTAAAAACACAACTTACCTTGTAAACGACCAAACACTGACATAGATGCCACCTCCAGACACTAGAAATCTTGAATTTCCGTGAACTGGAGATTGTTGACTTGATCGCTGTGAAACACGGAGAGTAATTCTCCTGATGAAATCTAAAGAATAACAAATTAAACAAATTACTTTCTACAGAGAATAAAATACAAATTCGTTTAGTCTATGATAAAATGGCATAACTGGTTTCTGTACGAATTCAAAATTATTCTCATAACTGAAATTAATTTCTGTGTCAAAATTTCTGTTTTATTTGCAGTAATATTAGTAATTGTAAGTCTTTACTTTAGAAAGTTGAACTAAAAATCTAAATGATGATTAAATCAATACAAAACAGATTTATACAGAGATTAACCCTTAAGACTTCCAATTTGGTTTCATAGCATATTGGTTATATGGATTAAAGAACAGTTGTGAGCAATTGTACCAGCCAGATGAATATTTTGTACGAAGTAGCGGCAGCACAGTATGTACCATCTGGTGTAACAGCCAAGGCCGTCACAAGACCAGGACTCTTCATTCGCAAACAATGATCCTTGAAGATTAAAACCAAAAAAGGAAAATCTATCAACTTCTATTATGCCACTATAACAACGCCAAATAACTGCATAACTGCTTTTATGCAATCCCAAGCTATTCAGCAATTGAGTTCCATATGAATGTCTGAAATTATTGCATTATCAAAAAATTAACCAAAATTAAACAGAATTTCATTTAGGAAAATGATGCCTTGGGCGTGACGTTACTTATGCTGTTTGGAAAGTTAGAAAGTCGATCACAATTAAAACTGCACAGAATTATCGATACAATTAAAATACAATTAAACACACATTCCAGAATGAAAGCATTAAAATTGTTAACAATATCTGAGATAAATTACCCGTCGATTCAGTGGCCAGACATGTATCAATGGTTTGCAAGCATCTGCACTGATAATATATTCTCCACTAAAGACACAAAGGGTATGCGCCTTTGACGATGTTCCCTTGAATGAATTCTTAACGGTCCTGGACTTCAAATCCCAACAGCATATCGTCCACTCCTGACCACCCTCCACTCCGGTATATACAAGCTGCAATAAGAAGCAGAAAGTGAATGCTACAACATGTCATTACGACGATAACTCGATTTCTACCAGAACATAAGAGATTCATTTATGATTCTAGCCAGAATCATTAACATGCTGTTTGTGCCTTGATTGCATAATAACCAAAGGCTAATGGTCTTGTAATGGCACTACATACTAAATCTCCATATCCTAAATCTTCAATTTATATAGCACCTTTATAATAATGAAATAGTCATTAAATTTGATCATGCACGACATCAAATGTGACTATTAATGAATCTGTTGCTGCATTTCTTTTATAGCGTGTGGCGATGAATGCGATGCAAAATATAACTGTGGAACGCGTTACCACACAATATCACCAACACGACTAATCTAGAAACTTTTACGAAGCGACTTAAAACACACTTGTTCGGACTCTCGTTCAGTACCATGTAAAGCGCTCTTGACCCTAGCCTTATATGACAATAGCGCTATACAAGTTAGCCCATAACTAACTAACTAACTAACTAACTACTTTGGTCCCGGAGAAAAGCGCTACATAAATAATAATTATTATTGTTAACAGCAGTAGTTAGACAACGAATGCAATTGAGCGAAATCATCTTCACCTCCTTCGATTCGTCCGATATATTGGCACTCTGGTTAATTGTCTGATCCATAACAGATATAAAACACGAATTATAACAAAAATACAAATAAAGTGGTTGCGTATTTTGATCAAAACACGTGTTTTACGAAAGAAAGATTCAGCTTCGTAGCGTCAAGATAAAAAGAACTTCTACAGCGTCGTAATTTCGATAGTCTTTCGTATCTTTGAATTTTCTGTTAATGGTAATTAATATTTTTCTAGTGTTGTCAACTCACTATATTAAAGGATATTTCCATACCCTAAATTATGGCACCTACTGAGCTCCTACAGCATGTTGTTCGTCTCTAAACCTTTTTATATAAGCTCTGTCTTGTTTTAAAACTAATTTCATGCCTGATTGCAAAATTAAGTAAATAAGTAAAATCTCGTGGATTTATATAGTGCTTTGAAAAGTAGCACAAAATAGCTGGTTACTCTTAGGCGCTTAGCCTTTCTTAGAATAACTATGGGAAAGGTTAATGATCAGTCATGCAATGTTCAAAACATCCGAAGGGCAGTGACTCCTTAGTGAGTACACAGAGTCTCACAGACAATCTTAATATCCACCCCGACGGGGACATGTGGCTGGCCGAAAAAACCTGACATCCGTCCGATGTTTCAGTAGTTTTCACGCAGGCTTACTTAGCGAGTTAGCATCCTAAGCCACTCTAAATCACGTTATTATGCAGTGGTGGTAAAGTGTTTAAAAACAATTCTGGTCATAGAATCTTTCACAACTCGCTGTGTTACCAAAGATTGGCCAAGAATCCTCCAAGATATATCTACGGATACATCGAGAACCGCTTTGCAACCTTCCTGGGAAAATAACGCAGTGTGTCTTCCGCTCTGCCCGGCAACCTAGTTGGGAAAAATAACGTTGCGTCTGTGGGCTGTGGGCTGTGAGACCGAGGAGACCATTGTGCATTGTGTTCGTGCATGTGGAGCCATATTAATTCTCGAGCGCTATTTTTTTTTAATAGGGACGATGAACAACTATTTGAGCGAAGAGATCGTGGAGGCGACCCTCTACAATCAGCGGCACGTCCTCTTGCATGGCTACGTTCTCCCGTTTCTCGTTCTCTATCCGGGATGGATGTACCTGTGGACCGTCCACTTGGGTATCGAAGAGTACACCGAGGCCGGCTTTATTGGGCTGGCCGTCGTGGGCCTGGTCCAGGTCCTCAGCTGTCTCTTCTGTCACTGGTTCGTCCAGGTCAAGTGCTTCGCGACATGCAGCCGGGTAACTGGACAACGCGTTATCTAGCGCCATTTGAATCGGTCACATTTTCGTATTGATGATGTAGCGTATTTATTCTGGTTAGCATATGCTCGATGCGGTTAAATTGCATGTCTTTTGCAGATTCTTTAAAGAATTACATTCGAAATTGGTTTGCAGAACATTCTAGACAGGCCTACTTCAGTATTTGAAATCCATGTTAAATCATTCCAAATGCAATAGGATTGGTGATTCAGTGCAAAATGTTCATGGGACACGTATTGAGATTACCCGGTGATGTGAAAATGCTTCCTGTTGTGGACCCAAAAATCTAAAATCTTGAGCTCTTTTCCTTCATGTCTTAGATCTTCCAATAAACTGAGTGCTTCAAAATCTAGATTTAAAGCATCCGTTCCAATTGGATTTTCCTCCATACTCTACTTTGCTGTTTTCCATTCTGACTGATCCCTAGCAATGACCTGATCTTCGGCAGTATGGATTTGGAGTACTGTCAATTGATACATTTTGAGTTTTGCAACGGCTGCTATAAATATTGCATAATGACAATGATTATTATTATTCTGTTACATCCATTGCTATAGCACCAGCAAATATTTGGTGAGGGTACAATTGTCTATTTAGTTAGATTGTTTAACCATTGATAATCCTTGTTGAATGTCTTATCATCATTTTTGGCTGATCTTAAAGTGTTCAATCCTATTATTATTATTATTATTTCTAGATGATTTATTAAATGCTATTCTTCAGCACTGTTAAAATCAAGAGGATTTACAGATGTTCATAATCACTTCAATACGATTTCATTCATGGAACGCCTTTGTCTTAACTCTTGGATGTCACTGAGGCGGAAGAGAGTTCCAAAGTTCCTATGCTGCATTTCTCATCTTGTTTCTTTTCTATTGGTTTGATGGCTTAACAATCACTGTTTTAGATGTTTAGTTAACTGATTTTAATCAATTCAATACTGATTTTCATTTTGATTTGCTTTTGTCTTAACTTTTAACAGGCCGGAAGCGTTTGCGTTTAGAGTGTAATATTTTAAAAACTCGTTTGATTAACAATTTATTTCCCTTTAGTTACTGATTTTAATAATGTGATAAAGATTTTGCCATTTGATTTTATATTGTAGACTTTTAACAGGCAAATAAGCATTTGCGTTTAGTTTAATTTTTTATTATTAGGTTTATTTTATTATTATTTTTATTATTTAGTTTTATATCAATTGATTTATATTTATACGGTAATCCCTTTATTGTGTATGACTTTTTATGAGTCCATTTCACGAATAAATTGATTATAAATGGCCAGTAAAGGGGTTAACAGTATGCCATGAATTTGCTGAGGAATTAAGGAAATGTATGCACTTCATTACTTGTCCTAGGCTTCCAGCGCTGAAACTGCCAGTCTTGTGAAAGTTGTTCCGGCGCCAAACAATGGATACACAGAACTTGTTCCCTTATTTAAGCAGAAGGTGAAAGCATTTTATTAGAAATCTCTTTTTTCTGCAAGAAAAGTACTCTCCTCTGAATTGCTTAAATTTGTTGTTATTAAGCATTTGATATTCATAATTTATTGTTTTGATTGCATTCAGATACAAATGATAAATGGTATGTATTATTATTATTATTGCAATGCTCATTTCAGACTTGCTTGTCCAATTGTCTGACTGCCATTTCTGATTTCAGCTGCTTTGCCCTCTCTGTTCCGTTGTTTCAGAAGATATTTAGAATCTTGTGTGCCTCCCTACCACTTGTTTGATTTTGGATGTTGCATTTTTGGGATTTTTGATAAAATATAAGTCTTTTATCTTTACTGTTTGTTGCTTTTAGGGACATATATGTTGTTATTAATTTTACTCTGTTGTTGCTTTTCTTGATCTGATGGAAAGTTGATATTACAGTTTGATTTACAGTGAAATATATAATCTTGATGTTGATAGATTCCTGGATCGGATGAATTGGATATATGGTTCACCTTTCAGAAGATGAAATACATTTACGATAGCAAAGAGAAAAAATGTTTCAAGGAAGTGAAATTTCCTATTGATTGGCAATTCAAGGATTACCTGGAATGGAAGGGTTATCAAGAAGAGGATGACATTGCAAAGGCTGAGAAGCAGTATGGAAAAAATAGGTATGAATATTAAACAGTGCTTTTTAAAAAAAGTAGTCCATAGATGGTAAGTAAGTATGCAATCAGTGATGGCACATGATGTAATCATTTTGTTGTGTCAAACACTGAGGGTTCACTTCCCAGTATTTGCTGTTTTCACGTTAATTGTCCAACATTTTGGTTAAAAGATTGTTGCCAGAAAGGGATGAAAAAGGTCCTCATTTCAACCATTGGATTCATGGTGAGCATTGGTGATTTTTGTCCATATGGCCCCAACAGTTTGTTAGACTGCTTTTCCTCTTAGGCAACTTACGTACAGGCTATGAAGCAGTTTTAACCCTTTTGCCCCAACATTCTACATAACTAATAATATTTTATGAAGCTGAAACATAACCCTTATGCAGCCAAAGGGTTAAGTTATTCTAGTGATGTCATTTGAGCTGTTCTGTCAATTCCACACTTAGGGCTGTTTCATTGAAGTTTGTTGATTAGATTTCTCCATTTTGACCATAGGCATAAACTAAGCTCAATCCTCACGGGTTCGTCTTTTTGAGCGGCCAGGCTTGGGATGGGAGGGTACATTGTACTGGTAATTAATTTGAACGATAGATGTGTAAAGTTCTGACAGTTAAATTTTAAAAGTAAATTTAGTTTGTTTTGGCGTTGTATTTTCTTTGCTTTTTGTCGTCTTTGTGATAATTTTTTTTTGCGCATAGGATGCAGATGGACACCCCACAGTTTCTTGAGCTGTTCAAGGAACGAGCGACCGCTCCGTTTTTCGTGTTCCAAGTGTTTTGCGTCGGCCTCTGGTGTCTCGACGAGTACTGGTACTACAGCATCTTCACGCTGTTCATGCTCGTGGCTTTTGAGGCAACTCTCGTCCAACAACAGCTCAGGAACATGGCAGAAATCCGAAAAATGAGAAACAAACCCCATCTGATCCAGGTCAGAATTTTCTTATCATCACCGGTCATTTGCCAACACCAATGTCATCATTGCCATTATCATATCATCATTGTCATCATTTGCCGTCCGTTGTAGTTAATTGCTTGGAGCTTGGTTAGTATTATTGACTGTAGTCAAACCCCAAAATACTTTTTGAAGTTCTTGTATTATCAGGACGTACATTTGGTAGTTATGGTTGTTTAATTTGAGCTGCAGTTGATAAAAATTCAGTGGTGTAGCTGTTAATCCCGTTAAATGTCTGTTTATATCTGTTTTTAGACTTATCGAAATCGACGATGGCGACCAGTCATGAGCGATGAATTGATGCCCGGTGATTTAGTATCTATTGGTTCGTTGAATTTTGCTAACAATTGATAGTAATATGTGGAAAATGAGTAATTAGATCATGTCATTGCTCTGTGTAAAAGAAAATTTGCTGAATCAGATTTCCCACTGGCTAACAGTAAGCTCAGTGACTTGTCTGTCTGCCGTTCTAAAGTTTTGTTTTGGTTGTTTAAGAAAGTGGTATTTTTTTATAGGTCGTAGTCAAGACGAGAAGCTGGTTCCCTGTGATATGCTGCTTATACGAGGACCCTGCATAGTGGATGAATCCATGTTGACCGGGGAATCAGTGCCTGTGATGAAAGTTTGTTGCCTTTTATTGTAAATTGTGTCATTATCACTTCATGCAATCCCATTGGTTCGCACCTTTTTTGCCCTGACCAACTATCTTGTGTCTGTATTTATATGGCCTGCTTCTCTAGTCTCTAGCAGATCCTTCATCTTTGGTCTTGGCTTCGTGGCTTTTATGCCTGTCGTTATGAACTCTTGACACTGGTTCCATTTAGTCAGCTACACTGGCTTTAAAGTCCATGATGCATCGGCATGAGGAATTGCAGTTGTAGTCTGCAGTGCTTTTATTAACTGCTTGAACCAGGAATACATATCTCAATGTTGCGTTGAGTAGCAATCCATCGTTCGTTAATTAATTTGCTTATAGATGGAAATTTGTGTTTCATGGATGCCGTTGTATTATAACAGGAAGCCCTGGAAGGCGTGGAGCACAGCGTCGACCTTGACCTTGAGTTGCATGGTAAACTTCATGTGCTTTATGGAGGAACTAAAGTGGTCCAACATTCACCACCAAGCAAGACTGGACCGGGCCTGAAAGGTAAAGCAAGGATGTTACAACGTGTATTCAGAAGATAACAGTCTTTAATTTTAACATAATCTCCCAGAAGTTTCAATGTCTTTATTATTTTTTGATATATGATTTTTACAATTTTGGGGTGTATTTACAGTAAGTGTCTCTATCCAATTATCTCTTGTCCCGGAGTTATTTTGACTATTTGGCTAAATACCTCAAAGTTACTTAACCCTTAAACTGCCACATACTTTGTAACAATATGCAATTTTAACCGAGTATATTTGGTCCCGGCGGTTTAAGGGTTAAGCGTATACTGGTAGTTAATGGCTGCTAAAATTAATAAATAGCTCTGCTTAAATAGTTAAATAGCTGCCTAATTAAAATAGATGGCTTGTAAATAGTCATATAGCTACTTGAATAAATAATTGAGGAGTTGCTTAAATAAGTTGGGTGTGTTGCTTGTGGTTGTTCAGCTGCAGACAACGGTTGCATCGCGTTTGTCCTTCGTCACGGTTTCAGCACCTCACAGGGAAAACTACTGAGAACAATTCTGTTTGGAGTTAAGAGAGTCACGGCCAACAACCTGGAGACATTCATTTTCATTCTATTCCTCCTCGTTTTTGCTCTTTCGGCAGCAGCCTACGTTTGGGTTAAAGGTATTTTCATGTTATGTTGCCAGCTTTGGTTATTTCTATGCAGCGCGGTTCTTCCCAACCATTTTCTAACCTCGAAACACTAGCCAGAAATCAAACAGTAAGCGGCATGCCGGACATAAAATGCACTGTAGATTTACGTTGATTACGGTAATGTACTATGGACGGTTATTTATTGAAATCGTAGTGGAGTGCCGTCGCCAAGCAGATGAAATGAGGCGATTTTGTATAGAAATTAATATTTCCGTTTGATTTCACGTTTTATTTCACTTAAGGGTTATCATATTTTAATTTATAATTAATTTTAATGCAATGCAATTTTAATTTTACTATTTTCTGACATTTTGTCGTGGCACACTTCGACCGCAGCCACGGCACAGTTGTGTGCCGTGGCACTTAGTTTGGGACGCGCTGATGTAATGCAACGTAGTTTAGCAGAATGTTTGTATAGTGCCTCACTGAAAATTGAGATGACTTTGTCTCCTGCTAAAAGGATTTGGGATTAGTGATTGAAGTTTGGGAATCAGTGACCAGAGATCCATTTGATTGAGTTTAAGTTACTGATGCTTCATATCCGGATGATTTAAGAAATTAAAATCAGCGGTGTTTTCATTTTTAGGATGTGAAAATCCGTCTCGTAACAAATACAAGCTGTTCTTGGAATGTACTCTCATCCTAACTTCCGTCGTTCCTCCAGAGCTGCCAATCGAATTGTCACTCGCTGTTAATACTTCATTACTGGCTTTAACCAAACTGTGTGAGCTAAGTTTTAAGATTCTGAGTTTCTTATTCCATTGGAGAATGAAAAATAATTTTAATACTTTTTCACTTTGATTTTGTTGGTTTTATTACAGTTAAAGTTTTTAGAAGTTATCATTTTTTGATCAGCAATAGGGAGTTAATATATTAACCCTTTCAGTGCCATACGGCATACATCATAGCAGCACAATCAATAGCAACACAGGCAGCAAAGGGGTTAATGCAAACTAAGATGGCAAATTATGATAATGATTGCAAAAACTCAATGATGATAACAATTTGACAATATTATTTTGTATATTATTTGGTATTACTTACTTCAATTCACGGCATCTTGTTGTAGTACTTAAAAATTTCTATGTTTTTATAGATGTTTTCTGTACGGAACCATTCCGAATTCCATTTGCAGGAAAAGTTGATATCTGTTGTTTTGATAAAACCGGAACACTTACTAGTGATAACCTTGTCGTCCAGGGCATAGCAGGGCTGAGGTGAGAGAAATTATTCTTTGAAGTTTGGAATGTTACCGAATAGTATTGCATCAACACTGGCAGAGTGCAAATTTAAAGACCTAATATTGATTAGACTCATATTCCCTCAGATTTACGAGATTTAAGGTTGTGTGAAGATGTGACTTTAGCAGTGTTTGACTGTGTGTTTTGAATTTAGTGAGTGAAACAATAGTTTGGCTAAGTATTACCTGAGTTGCTGCAAATCTATTTTAAGTCTGACAGTCTAACTACAGAACTTCTATAGCACCATTTTAGTAATGCACTTGACATTAGTCAATGGTTGAAGTGATATCATAATAATTCCTTAAATATTGTAAAATCCAAAAGTCAGTCTTATTTTTCTGGTTTTGATTATAATAACAACAACAAGGCCTAGAGTGGTTCAGTAGGGTCTGCCCTGTCTGTGTGAGAACCACTATCACATGCACCATCCTAGGGAGGTGTGCCTTTTCAATTGCAGAAACTGAGTGGACCCATGCTGGAAGCGAATTCCCCACAGTCAAGGTCCTGTTGTTATTATTATTATTATTATTATTATTATTATTATTATTATTATTATTATTATTATTATTATTATTATTACTATTATTACTATTATTACTACTATTACTACTATTATTACTATTACTGCTTTAACTGTAAGGAAAACTTTAGAATCTGACAGCCTGTGGCTTTATCCAAGTTGTTTAGTTGACATTCACTTTTCCAGTGACAAGGGGAAGATTTGCCCTGTTACGGATGCTCCGCTGGAGACCGTCCACGTGCTGGTGACGTGCCATTCTTTGGCACAGCTTGACGACTCGTTGGTGGGAGATCCTCTGGAGAAGGCGACCCTCACTGCTGCCCAGTGGAATCTGACTAAAGGCCGGTTTGGGGGTTTCTGTTTCCTCTTTCGTTGTTGACGTTGTACGTTTTGTGGCATCATTTTATATTCTTTTGCTCATGATTGTTTTTTTGTTGCTGGAATGCTGAAAAAAGTGTTGAATTTGTCGTCAGAATTAGTCCGGCTTGTTTTGGTTGACTGTGACTTGTATTTCTGTATAACCAGATTTTCACTCGGGCCAATCTGTTATTTGGGTGGGGGTTATGGTTTGAGTTATAGGGTAGAATGGATTGACTGTAACGGCCAAAAGGAGTCGGCTAAACAGCCGTGCAACGCAGGGACTCTTTTCATTTCAAAGACAATCGAAATTTGGATATAAAATTTGACTGTTTTGTTTGTCCAGGCGACACGGTCGTTCCCCGGAAAGGGAAATCTCACGGACTGAAGATATTTCACCGTTTCCACTTTTCGAGCGCTCTCAAGCGCATGGCGGTGATCGCCGGTCACACGCCTCCGGGCTCGACCGATGTCGACTACATTGTCGCTGTCAAAGGCGCCCGGAAACATTACGAACCATGGTTTGTAAGGCTTACAATCCCTTACATCTGTTGGTCTAAGCATTGTATCTGGTGTAACATTGGACAATTTTCTTGTAGCATTCTTTTTAGGATCACAAAAAGATTGACCTCATACAGTTATAATTATTATAATTAGCAGGCTGCTATCTGACTCATCTAAACCATTCACAGGCTGGAATTGTTGTTGCCTAGGAAACTTGCTTTCACAGTGTACTGTGGCAAAGTTTTGCTGCAGATAGTTGTGTAATGTAAGGCAATGTAATGTATTGTATATGTTTTTACACAGCTTGTAAGTTGTAAGTCGTTGTTTTGACGGTCTTTGCTGTTGATCTGAATTTCAGTTGGCTTCTGTGCCAAAGGACTTTGACAGGACGTACCTGGAAATGGCAAGACAAGGAGCGCGTGTACTGGCGCTCGGCTACAGACGTATGGGCATCATGTCCTATCAGCAGGTGAGACGTCAAGTCATGGCTTGCATCGGGATCATCTTTGTCATCATCAGTTTCATTTAAGGACTGTCGTCAGTAGCATTTCAAATGATTCAATGGATTAAGAGGTGCATTGCCTGGGTCGTTACAAAATCTTGTAAGCATGGATCATATCAGACCTGTTCTTCTGAAGTTACTCTGGCTGTCGGTTGAACAGAGAATTCTATTCAAAACTGGTCTCCTGGTTTGTAAAATACTACAGTCTGGCCAACCTCAATATTTAAAATCTATGTTAAGCCATCTGAAACATTGTCGTTCGATACGGTTTGCTGATTCATTGTTTAAAATGTAGGCTACCTAGAACAAACACTGAAATTTGTAAGAGAGCTTTTTCTATTTATTATTATTATTATTATTATTATTATTATTATTATTATTATTATTATTATTATAGAGCCTGTAACTGTGATCTTGCAAGTCCTTTATTACATTGCATTACATTTTTTGACAGGTTAAGAGAAACTTCTGGAATTTTAACACCATACGATAAAACTCCGTTAGCATAGACTTGGATGTAGAGTTTTGAATAACACAAAACGTTTTATTTTGACTGGCCAAATCTCAATAGGTCTTTTTGGACTGGATTACTGCATGCTTTCTCTTAACATTTCTGTGTTTTTCTCTTCCTCTGTAGTCCATGTTAATATATAGTTTTACTGTATATGCATAATGTGGGTGATGGAATGAACTGATTATCATTATTTGAGATGATGATGCCTGCATTCTGTTCCCAGGTGCGTGATCTTTCCAGAGAGGACGTTGAAAGTAATTTGACGTTTGTGGGGTTTGTCATCATTTCGTGTCCTCTGAAATCCGATTCGAAAGCTGTTGTTAAGGAAATTCAAAATGCTTCGCATCATGTGAGTTAAATCACGGCCATTTTTAAGCATTTAATTCCTAAAGCGTAATCAGAACTGTGGCTGTTGAAATATTATAAATATTGATCTATGTCTCTGTATTCTATTTTATTTATGTGGCTGTTGCAGGAAAGTTTTATCTTGTCCCATTAGTTCTTTTCTCCAACATGTAATGTAGTGTTTGTAATGAGTTCATGCAGTTCGTTTGAACAAGTTACCATATTATTCAGTACGTTAATGATAATAATAATAATAATAATAATAATAATAATAATAATAATAATAATAATAATAACATGACACTCAAAAAGTTTTATATTTAGATTTGAGACATGTTATAAACAAAATGGCTGAATGATTTTTTGCATTGCATATTTATTTTTCAAGATATCTTCAATATTTTACTCAAATGGCAATCCTACATTGATACTTACTAGTTATTTTGTTCTTTTGCATTGCGCTCTAGGAAAAATGTTTACTCTGAATAATTTTATAATTATGATTCTGTATTTCTAATTATGACTCTATTTTATTCTAAGATCCAATTTGAAGAAATCAAGAATTTCATGTTAAGTATTGTGGCATGTGTTTGTGTGTTTATGTTATGTCAAATAGTCATTGTATTCCTTGCTTTGATCTTTGATGCCTTAGCCGTCGTCGTAACTAAGACTATTTGTGTTATGGAATTGATGTGTGAAATCCATGTACAGGTTACATTACAATTACAAATATTTTTAGGTTGTGATGATCACAGGGGATAATCCACTGACTGCTTGTCACGTGGCAAAGGAATTGAAGATTACGAGAAAATTCCTACGCTGGTCTTGACTCAAGACCAACATAGCACACCCAAAGGTTCCACACCAGAACTATTCTGTAGCATTTGACTTGAACTTGAACCTTTCTGACTTACCTAAAAAAGCTCCAGTTGTCAAACTTAGCTATTTAATGGTGTCAGTTGTTGCTTAGGGGCTAATCCATATAGTACGTACACAAAAAAGGCTTATTTTCAACCCCCTCTCGCCCCCGTTTTTCACACCGTACATATGCAAAATTTCCTAAATTCAGACCCTCTTTCCCGCTCAGTGCGTACGTACTATATGGATGGACCCTAAGTTTCTTTGGTCCAGTTTAATTCTAGTGTTGGTTTGAATAAACTGAACTTATTTGTATTTGGTTGTGTTTCTGAATTTTAGTTTGGTTGTGGCGGTCAATTGATGAAGCTGTTGTCATCCCTGCTGTTCCAGATGTCAGCCTGAAGCAATTCTTGGCCGATTATGATCTTTGTCTGACAGGGGAGGTAAAAAGTCTTGCAGGCTACTCGGATGTCTTTTATAAGCTAAAATTGTTAAACTTTTGGCAAACAGCTTCCAGTTTTCTTAAGTATGCTTGAAACATTTACATTACATTTACACGTAACGTTACATTTCCATTATGGCAGACGCTTTTGTCCAGTTTGATTCTGGTCTGTATCGGTAAAAAATGTATTATTTGAAACAGGCCTTGTTAGCCAGTAACCGGAAAGGATATATGGAACAAATTCTACATTTAGTAGTTTTCCTTTGTGATATCTATGGCTTTATGGACATCAAGTTGTGAGTTTTAACGTATTTCATGTTGCCATTTATACTCTATGATGGCATTTCGATGTTTTTGTTTTCTAGGCATTAGACTTTCTTGTGACTACCGAAAAGAAATTCTTTGATCGGATTTTGCCATTGATCAGAGTGCATGCCAGGGTCGCCCCGAAGCAAAAGGAGTTCGTAATTACATCACTGAAGAAACTCGGCTACGTTACGCTGATGTGTGGCGACGGTACAAACGATGTGGGGGCGCTCAAGCACGCTCATGTCGGTAGGTTGTAAAAATTTCTATTGTGTGACCCCCCCATGTTGCGAATTATTTTTAGTTTTTTTTTTTTGATATTGAGCTACCTGTGGATTGATCTTTCAGGTGTTGCGTTGATTGCCAATGCTCCAGAAAGACTCAACGATCTAAGTGAGAAAAGTCTACCAAAGAAACAGGAAGAAGTACGTTAGGCAGCATTAAATTGATCAGATTTCCTAATTAAACACGTTATGATACAATAATTAATTGAGAAGCTGTTTATTTCCAACTCAAAACATCATAGAGCTTAAGCTTCATGGCCATGTAGAAAATTAAATTGAATATTGTAAATCTTTAATTATATTGCTACAGATTAATATAGCAGCAAGGAGTACATTAATCTTTTAAAACCATTTTCTGAGCAAAGCAGCAATGGTAACACCGGAGAGGGAAATGTGCTATATAGGTTTATTTACAAAGCTGCAGTGCTAGCACTGGCTAGTGTAAAAAATGTGCTATATGTTTTATTTATGATGGTGCAGTGGTGACACAAAAGTGTAAAAATGTTTTATATAAGTTTTATTTACAAAGTTACTGTGGTAACACTGGTCTATTTTAAGCTATGGAATTTCCGGAATGGCTATTTTTTATTGTTTTCCAATGTTGCTGGTTTTGCCATAGACTTTAATTATCACAAGACAAGAGTCCTATGGGTGTTGATCAATGGCATTAAATGGACTTGGGTTTTGGTAATTGCATTTTATATCTGTGTTAAATTAATTATCATCTCCCTGCAGCTTTGTTTTTTTTCTGAATGTACCTTTGCTTTGATTGATTGATTGATTGACTTACTGATTTTGGGGCTTGACTGAGCAGTTGCACGATAGTAGTTGAATAGGCTTTTCATCGACGGTTTCAAGCGATGTTGTGGGGAATGTTTTTCCTCTTCATGGTGTGTACTGTTTGAGTTGTGTGGGTTTTTTCATAGAATCACGATGGTGGCAGTTCCGTAGACAATTTGAAAGGTCACGCTCGCGGTCTGCCTCGAACAGGAAATCGCCAGCACGATCGTCATTCCAGAACTCGACAGATTCACTCCAATGAAGATAACTCGGCTGTCAGTTCGGTCTCAGCTCAGCAGGTTTGCGTTCCATTTACTTACTGATTGTTTTTAAAAACTAAAAATGATGCATGGCTGCTTAAGGCTTCCTTATATACGATTGTCCGTGAGCCTGTATTCAAAAGAATCATTTATTGCTTTCGAGTGGAGCAATCCTATCAATGATTTTTATAATTGAAACTGAATTTCACGTTAAGTTCATTTTCTTCACACCGCTCTTGTTGAATTTTCTAAATACTGGATTCCTTCTCTGGTAATAGTTAACCTACAATGGAACCTAACTATTGTCATTGTCAAGTTGTCATTGTCAGTTTTATTCGTACATGTGTAGATTTGTGTTATTGTTTATAGAAAAAAGTGGCAGACATGTTGAAAAAGCTGGAAGAGGAGGAACGAGCACAGGTTGTCCGACTGGGTGATGCCAGCATTGCGTCACCTTTCACCTCAAAATTATCTACAACTACCTGTGGTAAGACGTCTTACTTGCATCTTCTAACTGCATTACTTTTTTCCTTTAAGGTTTGACTCGATTGCTCGATTGTCGCTACTTTACGAGCAATATTGAGTCGTTTTCTGTGTTATCTTGGCCACGTCGTTGTCTTCTTATTTTGTTGTTTTTGGTGTTCAGTGTGTCACATCATAAAGCAGGGACGCTGCACGCTGGTTACGACGCTACAGATGTTCAAGATTCTGGCCCTCAATGCCCTGATACTTGCGTACAGTCAGAGCGTTCTGTACCTTGACGGTGTCAAGTTCAGCGACACGCAGGCCACGATGCAAGGACTGCTGCTTGCCGGCTGTTTTCTCTTCATTTCCAGATCAAAGGTTCGCTTAAAATAATAAGCTAAAAATCAAAGTCCTTCCCAAGCTTCCCAGGCTCGTAGGGCGGCGCTGATCTCCGTTGCTATAGCCCTCGGCCGGGCATACAATAATGCGGATATGGGGCAAGTACGCGTAGCATGCCTGTTTGACTTATTGCAGCATTTTACCGCTGCTCATTTTACCACCACCCTCTGGCGAGCAAGGCTGAGTCGACCTTAGGGCTTCTGCAAGTCTCAAACTCGTGACCTTCTGTTCTATTGTCCCACGTTGTTGCCACTCTGCTAACTTTCCACCCAAAAATTTTAAAAAATAGTAGAGTTTAGAGTGGTTTAGTAGGATCTGCCTTGTGTGTGTGAGAACCACTATGTTCCACCCGGCCATTAAATCACATTATGGTCTTGCTGTGTAATCTCGGTCTTTGTCCATTTCTATGTTAGTAAGTTTGTTCCTGCATGCATTTTATAGTCGCTATTTTCAGAATAGATTAAACTAGAGAGGCAACATTTATTTGATAATGTTGTTGTTTTACATAGTGTACATCTCTTTATCATTATCTTATATAAGTAAATATTAAGGCTCAATATGTGTGGTAAATGTTTCAAAAATACTTTGGCTTTACATTAATTAGTTGCTTTTACCGTTGTCATTGTGCTTCTAATGTGTTGAATAGCTTTGGCACGACCATTCAGTCTAGGCATAAGGGCATTCAGCTGCACCATAAGAGTGAATAATCATTTAGGTTTTGCCGTTGTTTCTTATGATTCTTGAATTGAATAAAAGCGGCTTAATTTTTGCCATGTTCAGCCTCTGAAAGTCTTATCCAAAGACCGACCGCTGCCGAATATCTTCAATGCGTACACGGTTCTGACGGTGCTTCTGCAGTTTGCGATTCACTTCACGAGTCTCGTGTTCCTGAAGTATCAGTCGGAAGCAAGATCCCCGGCGAGGTTAGGCGCGATCGTTTCACAGCAGCCGCGTTTGTGTGGTCTTGTTAAGTCTTTTCGCGAGAGCAGTTTTCCGAAATTTCAATCGCCTGAAATTGTTCGTTGTAAGGGAAATTTACCTGGTTGAGAGTGTTTGAGTACAAAAGACGTGCATTCTTGTTTTCCAGGACCGAAGAGTTCATTAATCTCGAGGAGGAGTTCAAACCAACATTGATCAATACCACTGTTTACATTATTTCCATGGCAATGCAGATTACAACCTTTGCCGTCAACTACAAGGTGTGCATAGCTCATTTTTTTCTAAGCAGTTGCCGGTTGGTTTTATGGGTGTTGTCGTTGAGTTTGAATGAGCTGATGGGTGGGTTTGGGATGGGTGGGTTTGGGGTGGGTGGGTGACCTTAACTGAGGGGCAGAGTTGCTTGTTGTTTATATATTGTTGTCAGCTTGTAAGCATAATGTTCCTATGCAAAGCATTGTTCTAATTGATTTTTAGTAATAGAGTTGAATTCAGTGGAAAATAATTATTATTTGAGGTTGTCCAATTTTTGGGAGAAGGATATAAACTTTTCTTTTCTGAAATCGTCAAAGTATTGACTTTACTGTTGAATTTCAGAGTCATTAATACTATACCGAGTTAAGGCTGATCTGACTTTTTACAGTCTTTATTTGTTCAAGACTGTGTTGGAAAATATCAACATGTAATCTTGATTGGCCAAGCAATTTGGTGCTTGCACTAATAATTCTATTGTATTTAGCACTTTAAAATGTGCACTGGTGTATCACCTGAATGATTTTTTCCTCAGGGTCATCCTTTCATGGAAAGTCTGAGGGAGAACAAACCATTGCTATACAGTCTGTTCTTCTCGAGTGCTGCCATCTTGTGCCTGGCTAGTGGCATCATACCAGATGTGGCTCAGCAGTTTGAATTAGTAGACCTTGATCCAGATGTTAGTACTATCTCTTTTATGCTAATGAATCATTTATTTATGAGGTGCTTCAGTTAATTTGAATAGTTTGTATTTATTTTATAAAATTATATTTATTTCTAAATGGATTTGGTTGAGGTGTAGAGGACATGGTGGTATGCAGGGGTTACTGGTTGGTTTGATATATATTTCATTTGATTCTTTATGTTTTGAAAACTCCCATTTTATGAAGCCAGACATAATTTAGTATATTGCTTATATTAGTTAACATGACTTTTTAGTAATATTTTTAGTAACTTTAAAGTAACTTTTGCCAGTGCTATCTTGATCAGACTGACCTATCCAGTTTGGCCTGTCTCTATTAATATTCGGCTTAGATTTGATGTGCCCTGGCAGGGTTATTTCTAGGATTGTTAATTTAGGGGGTGTAGGTAAAATTTGGAGTGTTCGGGGGCTATTTAGGGTACATACCATTCTTGGATTAGTAAATTTTGCCCAAGGTTGCGATCTCAAATTGGGGAGGGGGTGTTGGGAGTGTTAGGGGGTGTAAAAATATCGCTGCACCCTGGGCTTTATGATGACACATTGATTGATTGTTTGTTGATTGATTGATTGATTGTTAAGATGTTATACTGTGCTTTTTGTGACTACAGTTTCGTCAGATCATCCTTATGACCTTGGCTGCCGATCTCATGGGTTCATTCTTGGTCGATAGGATTTTGCAATTGGTCTTTGGTCATGCAAGACTTCACATTAGTTGATTGACGATTTGCGGAATTTGCATCATCATCATCATTCTCTTTTCTTATCTCATGGCTGCAACATTTTGATGCTGTCTCTCCCAGGTTGAAATGCTACCTGTCTCCATGAAGATTGGAATCTGTCTTGAAAGGAACTCGATGTGTCTGTTTTTTTGATGTTGTAAGGAATGGGAAGTCAAAGATTTTCTGTTAATCAAGTGGTTGAACATTGTTGATGTTATGCGTGAATAGGACGATGTTTTCTGTTGAGGAGAAAAAGGATTATAATTACACTGAACCAGTAAAATTACTAAGTATTTGGTGATGGTTTGTCTTGGTTGTTAAAATTAAAATTCATTGATTGCCTATGTTCACATTTTGAAATTGGAAATTAAATTCATCAGAAGTGTTGCACATATCAGGGTTTTCTTTAGATAACATTTTATTTAAAGACTTTATTGTGATGCCTGCACTAGAAGAGCTGCTTGAGTATTGACAATAATTATTTAACAAGGAAATAGTTATTCTGCTAAGAACATGCCCATAAGTTTATATCTTCAAGCTTCTGTGTTTTTGCTTAATAAATTTATGGTTTCTGACTGCTCCAGATCAATGTGTGTGAATTTTTTAAAAAAGGACAATTTTACTGGGTAAAGTGCATGTCAATGCAGGACTACTAAATGATTGCAAAGGGATATTCTTGGTAGTAATAAATATGCACTTTTATAGCACCAGATACACAAAAGATCAGTCAAGTGATGCTATGAAAATTCGAGTAGTGATTCTTACTCTAATGCTGCCCACAGTATTTCACCTAATTTTTAAAAATAAGACAACGCCATAAGATTATGTTTTAGGCTAAATGTCCTATTTGAAAACTAACAAATGCTCTTTATTGATAATATTCTAGTGTCAAATTAAAGTGATGTTAGAAATGCGCTACAAAACGGGTTGGGAGAATCGGCGGGGCGGATCAGCGGGGCGGGTGAACATTGTTGTGTGAATCGGCGGGGCGGGCGTAATATTGACCAATATCGGCGGGGCGGGCCGTATGAAAAGGCTGGCGTTGATCGGCGGGGCGGACGGATTATGTAGTAGATTCGGCGGGTCGGATCAGCTTGGCGGATGGAAAAGCGGGTGGGTGTATTTTGGCGGGTGTCCAATATTTGTTTGATTTTACGGGTGTGTGGGGGGGGGCGATCGGATGAAAAGGGTGGTGTTGAAGGGGGCCCAAATATTCACTACAATCGTCGGGGAGGAGCTGGCGTCGATCCGCGGGGCGGGCGGGCCGGTTATTTAGTTGGGTGATGCGGGGCGGTTCAACTTCGCGGATGAAAATGCGGGTGTGTGTTTATCTTGGCGGGGGTGCCATATTTTGTTTGATTTGGCGGGTGTGGGGTGGAGGGCGGTCAGATGAAAACTCTGGTGTTGAGGAGGGCCCAAATATTCACCACATTCGGCGGGGAGGGGCTGGCGTCGATCGGCGGGCGGGCGGACCGAAACGTACCGAATAGGACCGAAACGTACCGATTAGGACCGAAACGTACCTAATAGGACCGAATAGGACCGAAACGCACCGATTAGGAGCAAAACGTACCTAATAGGACCGAATAGGACCGAAACGTACCGAATAGGGCCGAAACGTACCTAATAGGACCGATTAGGACCGAAACGTACCGAATAGGACCGAAACGTACCGATTAGGACCGCAACGTACCCAATAGGACCGAAACGTACCTAATAGGACCGAAACGTACCGATTAGAACCGAAACGTACCTAATAGGACTGAATAGGACCGAAACGTACCGAATAGGGCCGAAACATACCTAATAGGACCGAATAGGACCGAAACGTACCGAATAGGACCGCAACGTACCGATTAGGACCGAAACGTACCTAATAGGACCGAATAGGACCGAAACGTACCGAATAGGGCCCAAACGTACCGATTAGGACCGCAACGTACCTAATAGGACCGAATAGGACCGAAACGTACCGAATAGGACCGAAACGTACCGAGTAGGACCGAAAGGTACCTAATAGGACCGAATAGGAGCGAAACGTACCGAATAGGGCCGAAACGTACCGATTAGGACCGAAACGTACCTAATAGGACCGAATAGGACCGAAACGTACCGAATAGGACCGCAACGTATCGATTAGGACCGAAACGTACCTAATAGGACCGAATAGGACCGAAACGTACCGAATAGGACCGAAACGTACCGATTAGGACCGCAACGTACCTAATAGGACCGAATAGGACCGAAACGTACCGAATAGGGCCGAAACGTACCTAATAGGACCGATTAGGACCGAAACGTACCGAATAGGACCGAAACGTACCGATTAGGACCGCAACGTACCCAATAGCACCGAATAGGACCGAAACGTACCTAATAGGACCGAAACGTACCGATTAGAACCGAAACGTACCTAATAGGACTGAATAGGACCGAAACGTACCGAATAGGGCCGAAACGTACCTAATAGGACCGAATAGGACCGAAACGTACCGAATAGGACCGCAACGTACCGATTAGGACCGAAACGTACCTAATAGGACCGAATAGGACCGAAACGTACCGAATAGGGCCCAAACGTACCGATTAGGACCGCAACGTACCTAATAGGACCGAATAGGACCGAAACGTACCGAATAGGACCGAAACGTACCGAGTAGGACCGAAAGGTACCTAATAGGACCGAATAGGGCGAAACGTACCGAATAGGGCCGAAACGTACCGATTAGGACCGAAACGTACCTAATAGGACCGAATAGGACCGAAACGTACCGAATAGGACCGCAACGTATCGATTAGGACCGAAACGTACCTAATAGGACCGAATAGGACCGAAACGTACCGAATAGGACCGAAACGTACCGATTAGGACCGCAACGTACCTAATAGGACCGAATAGGACCGAAACGTACCGAATAGGGCCGAAACGTACCGAGTAGGACCGAAAGGTACCTAATAGGACCGAATAGGAGCGAAACGTACCGAATAGGGCCGAAACGTACCGATTAGGACCGAAACGTACCTAATAGGACCGAATAGGAGCGAAACGTACCGAATAGGACCGAAACGTACCTAATATGACCGAATAGGACCGAAACGTACCGAATAGGACCGAAACGTACCGATTAGGACCGCAACGTACCTAATAGGACCGAATAGGACCGAAACGTACAGATTAGAACCGAAACGTACCTAATAGGACCGAATAGGACCGAAACGTACCGAATAGGACCGCAACGTACCAATTAGGACCGAAACGTACCTAATAGGACCGAATAGGACCGAA
Source organism: Metaphire vulgaris (assembly GCA_018105865.1). Taxonomy (NCBI): domain Eukaryota; kingdom Metazoa; phylum Annelida; class Clitellata; order Crassiclitellata; family Megascolecidae; genus Metaphire; species Metaphire vulgaris. The sequence goes on from CM030839.1 coordinate 18,658,665, forward strand.
ACGTACCGAATAGGGCCGAAACGTACCTAATAGGACCGAAACGTACCGAATAGGACCGAAACGTACCTAATAGGACCGAATAGGAACGAACCGTACCAAATAGGGCCGAAACGTACCGAATAGGGCCGAAACGTACCGATTAGGACCGAAACGTACCTAATAGGACCGAATAGACCGAAACGTACCGAATAGGACCGAAACGTACCTAATAGGACCGAAACGTACCGAATAGGACCGAAACGTACCGATTAGGACCGCAACGTACCGATTAGGACCGATTAGGACCGAAACCTACCTAATAAGACCGAAACGTACCGATTAGGACCGGAACGTACCTAATAGGACCGAATAGGACCGAAACGTACCGAATAGGGCCGAAAGGTACCTAATAGGACCGAATAGGACCGAAACGAACCGAATAGGACCGCAACGTACCGACTAGGACCGAAAGGTACCTAATAGGACCGAATAGGACCGAAACGTAAGAATAGGACCGCAACGTACCGATTAGGACCGAAACGTACCTAATAGGACCGAATAGGACCGAAACGTACCGAATAGGACCGCAACGTATCGATTAGGACCGAAACGTACCTAATAGGACCGAATAGGACCGAAACGTACCGAATAGGACCGAAACGTACCGATTAGGACCGCAACGTACCTAATAGGACCGAATAGGACCGAAACGTACCGAATAGGGCCGAAACGTACCTAATAGGACCGATTAGGACCGAAACGTACCGAATAGGACCGAAACGTACCGATTAGGACCGCAACGTACCCAATAGCACCGAATAGGACCGAAACGTACCTAATAGGACCGAAACGTACCGATTAGAACCGAAACGTACCTAATAGGACTGAATAGGACCGAAACGTACCGAATAGGGCCGAAACGTACCTAATAGGACCGAATAGGACCGAAACGTACCGAATAGGACCGCAACGTACCGATTAGGACCGAAACGTACCTAATAGGACCGAATAGGACCGAAACGTACCGAATAGGGCCCAAACGTACCGATTAGGACCGCAACGTACCTAATAGGACCGAATAGGACCGAAACGTACCGAATAGGACCGAAACGTACCGAGTAGGACCGAAAGGTACCTAATAGGACCGAATAGGAGCGAAACGTACCGAATAGGGCCGAAACGTACCGATTAGGACCGAAACGTACCTAATAGGACCGAATAGGACCGAAACGTACCGAATAGGACCGCAACGTATCGATTAGGACCGAAACGTACCTAATAGGACCGAATAGGACCGAAACGTACCGAATAGGACCGAAACGTACCGATTAGGACCGCAACGTACCTAATAGGACCGAATAGGACCGAAACGTACCGAATAGGGCCGAAACGTACCGAGTAGGACCGAAAGGTACCTAATAGGACCGAATAGAGCGAAACGTACCGAATAGGGCCGAAACGTACCGATTAGGACCGAAACGTACCTAATAGGACCGAATAGGAGCGAAACGTACCGAATAGGGCCGAAACGTACCGATTAGGACCGAAACGTACCTAATAGGACCGAATAGGAGCGAAACGTACCGAATAGGACCGAAACGTACCTAATATGACCGAATAGGACCGAAACGTACCGAATAGGACCGAAACGTACCGATTAGGACCGCAACGTACCTAATAGGACCGAATAGGACCGAAACGTACAGATTAGAACCGAAACGTACCTAATAGGACCGAATAGGACCGAAACGTACCGAATAGGACCGCAACGTACCAATTAGGACCGAAACGTACCTAATAGGACCGAATAGGACCGAAACGTACCGAATAGGGCCGAAACGTACCTAATAGGACCGAAACGTACCGAATAGGACCGAAACGTACCTAATAGGACCGAATAGGAACGAACCGTACCAAATAGGGCCGAAACGTACCGAATAGGGCCGAAACGTACCGATTAGGACCGAAACGTACCTAATAGGACCGAATAGACCGAAACGTACCGAATAGGACCGAAACGTACCTAATAGGACCGAATAGGACCGAAACGTACCGAATAGGACCGAAACGTACCGATTAGGACCGCAACGTACCGATTAGGACCGATTAGGACCGAAACCTACCTAATAGGACCGAAACGTACCGATTAGGACCGGAACGTACCTAATAGGACCGAATAGGACCGAAACGTACCGAATAGGGCCGAAACGTACCTAATAGGACCGAATAGGACCGAAACGAACCGAATAGGACCGCAACGTACCGACTAGGACCGAAAGGTACCTAATAGGACCGAATAGGACCGAAACGTAAGAATAGGACCGCAACGTACCGATTAGGACCGAAACGTACCTAATAGGACCGAATAGGACCGAAACGTACCGAATAGGACCGAAACGTACCGATTAGGACCGCAACGTACCTAATAGGACCGAATAGGACCGAAACGTACCGAATAGGACCGAAACGTACCGAGTAGGACCGAAAGGTACCTAATAGGACAGAATAGGAGCGAAACGTACCGAATAGGGCCGAAACGTACCGATTGGGACCGAAACGTACCTAATAGGACCGAATAGGAGCGAAACGTACCGAATAGGGCCGAAACGTACCGATTAGGACCGAAACGTACCTAATAGGACCGAATAGGACCGAAACGTACCGAATAGGACCGAAACGTACCGAATAGGACCGCAACGTACCGATTAGGACCGAAACGTACCTAATAGGACCGAATAGGACCGAAACATACCGAATAGGACCGCAACGTATCGATTAGGACCGAAACGTACCTAATAGGACCGAATAGGACCGAAACGTACCGAATAGGACCGAAACGTACCGATTAGGACCGCAACGTACCTAATAGGACCGAATAGGACCGAAACGTACCGAATAGGACCGAAACGTACCGAGTAGGACCGAAAGGTACCTAATAGGACCGAATGGGAGCGAAACGTACCGAATAGGGCCGAAACGTACCGATTAGGACCGAAACGTACCTAATAGGACCGAATAGGAGCGAAACGTACCGAATAGGGCCGAAACGTACCGATTAGGACCGAAACGTACCTAATAGGACCGAATAGGAGCGAAACGTACCGAATAGGACCGAAACGTACCTAATATGACCGAATAGGACCGAAACGTACCGAATAGGACCGAAACGTACCGAATAGGACCGCAACGTACCTAATAGGACCGAATAGGACCGAAACGTACCGAATAGGACCGAAACTTACAGATTAGAACCGAAACGTACCTAATAGGACCGAATAGGACCGAAACGTACCGAATAGGACCGCAACGTACCAATTAGGACCGAAACGTACCTAATAGGACCGAATAGGACCGAAACGTACCGAATAGGACCGAAACGTACCGATTAGGACCGCAACGTACCGATTAGGACCGATTAGGACCGAAACCTACCTAATAGGACCGAAACGTACCGATTAGGACCGGAACGTACCTAATAGGACCGAATAGGACCGAAACGTACCGAATAGGGCCGAAACGTACCTAATAGGACCGAATAGGACCGAAACGAACCGAATAGGACCGCAACGTACCGACTAGGACCGAAAGGTACCTAATAGGACCGAATAGGACCGAAACGTAAGAATAGGACCGCAACGTACCGATTAGGACCGAAACGTACCTAATAGGACCGAATAGGACCGAAACGTACCGAATAGGACCGAAACGTACCGATTAGGACCGCAACGTACCTAATAGGACCGAATAGGACCGAAACGTACCGAATAGGACCGAAACGTACCGAGTAGGACCGAAAGGTACCTAATAGGACAGAATAGGAGCGAAACGTACCGAATAGGGCCGAAACGTACCGATTGGGACCGAAACGTACCTAATAGGACCGAATAGGAGCGAAACGTACCGAATAGGGCCGAAACGTACCGATTAGGACCGAAACGTACCTAATAGGACCGAATAGGACCGAAACGTACCGAATAGGACCGAAACGTACCGAATAGGACCGCAACGTACCGATTAGGACCGAAACGTACCTAATAGGACCGAATAGGACCGAAACATACCGAATAGGACCGCAACGTATCGATTAGGACCGAAACGTACCTAATAGGACCGAATAGGACCGAAACGTACCGAATAGGACCGAAACGTACCGATTAGGACCGCAACGTACCTAATAGGACCGAATAGGACCGAAACGTACCGAATAGGACCGAAACGTACCGAGTAGGACCGAAAGGTACCTAATAGGACCGAATGGGAGCGAAACGTACCGAATAGGGCCGAAACGTACCGATTAGGACCGAAACGTACCTAATAGGACCGAATAGGAGCGAAACGTACCGAATAGGGCCGAAACGTACCGATTAGGACCGAAACGTACCTAATAGGACCGAATAGGAGCGAAACGTACCGAATAGGACCGAAACGTACCTAATATGACCGAATAGGACCGAAACGTACCGAATAGGACCGAAACGTACCGAATAGGACCGCAACGTACCTAATAGGACCGAATAGGACCGAAACGTACCGAATAGGACCGAAACTTACAGATTAGAACCGAAACGTACCTAATAGGACCGAATAGGACCGAAACGTACCGAATAGGACCGCAACGTACCAATTAGGACCGAAACGTACCTAATAGGACCGAATAGGACCGAAACGTACCGAATAGGGCCGAAACGTACCTAATAGGACCGAAACGTACCGAATAGGACCGAAACGTACCTAATAGGACCGAATAGGAACGAAACGTACCGAATAGGGCCGAAACGTACCGAATAGGGCCGAAACGTACCGATTAGGACCGAAACGTACCTAATAGGACCGAATAGACCGAAACGTACCGAATAGGACCGAAACGTACCTAATAGGACCGAATAGGACCGAAACGTACCGAATAGGACCGAAACGTACCGATTAGGACCGCAACGTACCGATTAGGCCCGATTAGGACCGAAACCTACCTAATAGGACCGAAACGTACCGATTAGGACCGCAACGTACCTAATAGGACCGAATAGGACCGAAACGTACCGAATAGGGCCGAAACGTACCTAATAGGACCGAATAGGACCGAAACGTACCGAATAGGACCGCAACGTACCGATTAGGACCGAAAGGTACCTAATAGGACCGAATAGGACCGAAACGTACCGAATAGGACCGCAACGTACCGATTAGGACCGAAACGTACCTAATAGGACCGAATAGGACCGAAACGTACCGAATAGGACCGAAACGTACCGATTAGGACCGCAACGTACCTAATAGGACCGAATAGGACCGAAACGTACCGAATAGGGCCGAAACGTACCGAGTAGGACCGAAAGGTACCTAATAGGACAGAATAGGAGCGAAACGTACCGATTGGGACCGAAACGTACCTAATAGGACCGAATAGGAGCGAAACGTACCGAATAGGGCCGAAACGTACCGATTAGGACCGAAACGTACCTAATAGGACCGAATAGGACCGAAACGTACCGAATAGGACCGAAACGTACCGATTAGGACCGCAACGTACCTAATAGGACCGAATAGGACCGAAACGTACCGAATAGGACCGAAACGTACCGAGTAGGACCGAAAGGTACCTAATAGGACCGAATGGGAGCGAAACGTACCGAATAGGGCCGAAACGTACCGATTAGGACCGAAACGTACCTAATAGGACCGAATAGGAGCGAAACGTACCGAATAGGGCCGAAACGTACCGATTAGGACCGAAACGTACCTAATAGGACCGAATAGGAGCGAAACGTACCGAATAGGACCGAAACGTACCTAATATGACCGAATAGGACCGAAACGTACCGAATAGGACCGAAACGTACCGAATAGGACCGCAACGTACCTAATAGGACCGAATAGGACCGAAACGTACCGAATAGGACCGAAACTTACAGATTAGAACCGAAACGTACCTAATAGGACCGAATAGGACCGAAACGTACCGAATAGGACCGCAACGTACCAATTAGGACCGAAACGTACCTAATAGGACCGAATAGGACCGAAACGTACCGAATAGGGCCGAAACGTACCTAATAGGACCGAAACGTACCGAATAGGACCGAAACGTACCTAATAGGACCGAATAGGAACGAAACGTACCGAATAGGGCCGAAACGTTCCGAATAGGGCCGAAACGTACCGATTAGGACCGAAACGTACCTAATAGGACCGAATAGACCGAAACGTACCGAATAGGACCGAAACGTACCTAAAAGGACCGAATAGGACCGAAACGTACCGAATAGGACCGAAACGTACCGATTAGGACCGCAACGTACCGATTAGGCCCGATTAGGACCGAAACCTACCTAATAGGACCGAAACGTACCGATTAGGACCGCAACGTACCTAATAGGACCGAATAGGACCGAAACGTACCGAATAGGGCCGAAACGTACCTAATAGGACCGAATAGGACCGAAACGCACCGAATAGGACCGCAACGTACCGATTAGGACCGAAAGGTACCTAATAGGACCGAATAGGACCGAAACGTACCGAATAGGACCGCAACGTACCGATTAGGACCGAAACGTACCTAATAGGACCGAATAGGACCGAAACGTACCGAATAGGACCGAAACGTACCGATTAGGACCGCAACGTACCTAATAGGACCGAATAGGACCGAAACGTACCGAATAGGGCCGAAACGTACCGAGTAGGACCGAAAGGTACCTAATAGGACAGAATAGGAGCGAAACGTACCGATTGGGACCGAAACGTACCTAATAGGACCGAATAGGAGCGAAACGTACCGAATAGGGCCGAAACGTACCGATTAGGACCGAAACGTACCTAATAGGACCGAATAGGACCGAAACGTACCGAATAGGACCGAAACCTACCGATTAGGACCGCAACGTACCTAATAGGACCGAATAGGACCGAAACGTACCGAATAGGACCGCAACGTACCGATTAGGACCGAAACGTACCTAATGGGACCGAATAGGAGCGAAACGTACCGAATAGGGCCGAAACGTACCTAATAGGACCGAAAAGTACCTAATAGGACCGAAAAGGACCGAAACGTATCGAATAGGACCGAATAGGACCGATTAGGACCGAAACGTACCGATTAGGACCGATTAGGACCGAAACGTACCGAATAGGACCGAAACTCACCGATTAGGACCGCAACGTACCTAATAGGACCGAATAGGACCGAAACGTACCAAATAGGGCCGAAACGTACCGATTAGGACCGAAACGTCCCTAATAGGACCGAATAGGACCGAATCGTATCGAATAGGACCGAAACGTACCGAATAAGACCGAAATGTACCGAGTAGGACCGAAACGTACCGAATAGGACCGAATAGGACCGAAACGTAGAGAATAGGGCCGAAATGTACCGATTAGGACCGAAAAGTACCTAATAGGACCGAATAGGACCGAAACGTACCGAATAGGACCGAAACGTACCGATTAGGACCGAAACGTACCTAATAGGACCGAATAGGACCGAAACGCACCGATTAGGCCCGAAACGTACCTAATAGGACCGAATAGGACCGAAACGTACCAAATAGGGCCGAAACGCACCGATTAGGACCGCAACGTACCTAATAGGACCGAATAGGAGCGAAACGTACCGAATAGGGCCGAAACGTACCGATTAGGACCGATTAGGACCGAAACGTACCTAATAAGACCGACACGCACCGATTAGGACCGCAACGTACCTAATAGGACCGAATAGGACCGAAACGTACCGAATAGGGCCGAAACGTACCGATTGGGACCGAAAAGTACCTAATAGGACCGAATAGGACCGAAACGTACCGAATAGGACCGAAACGTACCGAATAGGACCGAAACGTACCGAGTAGGACCGAAACGAACCGAATAGGACCGAAACGTACCGATTAGGACCGAAACGTACCTAATAGGACCGAATAGGACCGAAATGCACCGATTAAGACCGAAACAACGTACCTAACAAAATATGGCACCCCCGCCAAGATAAACACACCCGCATTTACATCCGTCAAGTTGATCCGCCCCGCCTCACCCAACTACACTCGTATAAACGGCGGCGACTAGCGTCTACACTCGGATAAACGGCGGATGAAGTGACGTGTCTAACTGACCAATGAAAATTACACCCGCCCATCCGCCCCGCCCCGCCGATTCTCCCAACCCCTACAAAACACTGAGTTCTTAACTGAGGATTGGACATAGAAATATAACGTGCACTCGATTTTTGTATATATACTTTTTAAAATAAATAAGTATTTATTGCGAAATGTTTGCTGCAAACATAAAACAAGTTAGTAATTTCACTCTATTTTCTACTTAATATTTCTAGGTACTACAGTTGCACATGGAGTAGTAGTAGCAGTAGTAGTACGAAACTTCTTTAGCGCCATCGTGGTAATACCGAATTACCGATATACATCAGCACCAGTCGATGGTCGTTTCGGTAAGAAATCGTAGTCGTGATCTTGTCCGTGGTGGTTCGTGGTGTTGAAATTCTGAGGTCAGTCCGTACTTACAGGTTCCGGCTATAGAGGATATGCAATTCATTTCTGGCTTAAAATCTACTTTCTACCATTTATACCTTCTAACGTAACCTAAATTCTCACTGATTATTGTTATCTCTAGGTTGCAGCTCTTATGCAGAATGGCCAGTTGTCAGCTAAAGACCTCTGTGAACTCTGCATTAAGAGAATGAAGAGAATCAAGGAACTTAATGTCTTTATAACCGAAATGCCCGAACTAGCGCTGAACAGTGCAAGTGCTGCAGACAGACGAATAAAGAATGGTTAATTATTGATGCTTTCCATGTTTCGTATTTCTATAACTATATGAACAATTTTAAATGGTTTTAATGTCAAACTGATCTTTATTCACTTAAAATTTTAAAATACTTGTATGTATAATGTGATGATTACAGAGGAGAAAGTGTTTACATGGTCGTGGAAAATTTTTAATTTTTGGTCATGTTTTTACGCCACCCTTTTTTGTGTAGCAGAATTTCTGATTGAGCGTATCAAATTTTTGCTACATTAGTTTTCTATATTGTCTTGCTCTACTATTAGTCTATCAGCATTATCTTACCTGTCTGGTTTACAGGTAGTGGAGACATTTTGGAAGGAATACCTGTAGCATTTAAAGACAATTTCAGTACGGCTGGAATACAGACGTCATGTGCTTCTCGAATGTTGAAGGGTTACGTTCCTCCTTATAATGCCACGGTTGTTGAGAAGTTGATCAGTAGAGGTTCCGTTCTTTTGGGAAAAACAAACATGGATGAGTTTGCGATGGGGTAATTGCATCAATATGTGGTTCTTTTTCTTGCCACAGTGTTAATTTTTGCATAACTTTTTAGATGTATTGGTTAATTATTTTTGTTACAGTGTGGTCTTAATTTGTTGAATTGAATCAGTTTGACGGGTTGGATAATCCGAGTGACGTGCAGTTTCATGATTAGGGTTGGGATTTGCACCTAGGAATGTTTCAGCCTATTGCTTCATTACACCGGATAATATCTTTTCCAGGTGTGGCTCAGTGGACGGTGCCTTTGGGCCGGTTCGAAATCCGTGGAAATACCGCTTTGAGGCGTCTCGGCGGGATCGTCCCGGTGCGGCGCAGACCGTGCCGTCAGCGGCTAGGCATGCCGACCGAGGAAGGCAGTTTCACAGCGCGTCACCGTCTCAGAGTCTTGACGTGGAAGCCGGCGATAGCGCGGAGTGGTTCATCGCGGGAGGAAGCTCTGGTGGAAGCGCCGTCAGCGTGGCGTCGGGAGCCGTGCTTGCGTTAGTCGTTTGTTTACCGTATGAAAACCTGAGTTGATGTAACTTTGTAATGGAATGTGTAATGTTCTGTAATAGAACTTTGAGCTGGGTCTTTTGCTGATTCCTCCAGGCATTATGAAATAGTGCCATGGAAATTTGATTTGTTGAGAGATCGTGAAGGTGAAACATTGCTAAAAGTATGCTGTTCATCATGGGATTCGAGGTACTGGAACAAAAATAATGTCTTAGTTGACTAAAGGTTTATGTTGGTTGAGTTTGAAGAAACCAATCGAAGTCTATGTACATCAATTTCTGGTCCAGAAATTGGTCTGCGCCGACTTAGGCTTCTATAGCGCCAGTTTGTATTGCATTGAAGCACCAGGCGATGGCACACAATTCACAATCGTGCAAGGCCCTGGTCAAATCTTGGATGACAGTCTATGGCGGATAAGACAGGTGTAGAATACTAGTTTGTTGTCTTCCTATCTAAGTCTTTGTTGACGGGGCTTTACTATGATTACTGCACGTTAGAATTACGTTACAGATTACAGAAATTTCTTTGTTCTGTGATTTCGAAAAGGGCGCTCGGTTCTGACACCGGCGGTTCCACTCGAAATCCCGCCTCCTACTGCGGCATCGTGGGATTGAAACCGACGTATGGATTGTTGTCGCGTCACGGCCTCATTCCTCTCGTCAATTCGATGGACGTCCCGGGAATCTTGACCCGTTCGGTCGACGATGCGGTCGTCGTACTGAGTGAGACCTTGTGGTTTTGTTAAATTAACCCTTTCAGCACGGCAGTCTGTATAACCAGTATGTTATGAAGCCGAAATATCGCTCTTGCTTGGCCAAAGGGTTAACCCTTTGCTGCATTATGTCTTGCTAAATGGTGCTCTGTGTGCCATCACGATGTGTTAGTTTGTCAGCACACTGGCTGATGATGGTATGGGGGGTCTAAGGTAGTTTGTGCGTATCGCAGAAGAGAAAGGGTTAATATGCTTTGAGGTGGATAAGAAGTTTCTGTCCGAATTCTGATGTTTTTAAATTGTGCTTTTATTGCAGCACATTAAATGTTTGTGCTTCTAACACGATCATCTGTTTTTTTAAATTTTTTCGGCAGATGCATTGGCCGGCCATGATCCTAAGGATTCCACGACTGTCGTTGAGCCATATAAGCCGTGCGCACTGCCTGATGTTGCTTCCATCAGGGGCTTAAAAATTGGTATTCCACAGGTAAATTTGTTTATTTTGACTGCTAAGATAATATGTTAATTTTGTGTGTCGGTCTGTCTGTCTGGCTGGCTGGCTGTTGATGTCCTTGATACAATTACTTGCTGAATTGTATCCATAGCATGATATGCAAGTAGTTTAGACTACTGCCGCTGTGGTTTCATAAAAAGATTAGTATCTATTTTTGTTTCACTAAAGTTATTAATATTCATTGATTTCTGACACTGAATAAAATCTGGGATTACCGCACAGATGTATTGTAGACGCACAGATACAGATTGGATGTTGGATATTGCAGTTAATTGTTGGTGGTATTGCATGGTAGAATTTGAAACAGTGTAGTTATTCTTATATATATATATATATTTATTTATTTTTATTTATATTTATCTTTATAGTTATTCTTATATATCTTTATATTTATTTATTTATTTATTTATATTTATATATCTTTATAGTTATTCTTATATGTGTTGGTCGTAGGAATACCATGCTCCGGGATTGTCTTCCGACATGAAGGACTCTTGGCAACGTGTAGCAGACATTGTAGAAAATGCCGGGGCCGCTGTCAAGCGAGTGTCATTGCCACATACGGCTCTTTCGATCGTGTGTTACCACGTGCTTTGCGCTTGCGAAGTTGCCTCTAATATGGCACGATACGATGGACTTGAATATGGTAAAAAAATCACTCTCATTTGCAGCTGTGTCTGTATGTTCCAGGACATCCAAGTTAATGCAACTAATTAATTAACTATTAATTAACTAACTAAACAGTGAAAATTTAAATCTAATAAGTTATAACTTCCAAGTTGAAGCAGGCAAACGTTATAAACTGACCAATCTTCTAACATTTGAAATTTCATTTTGCTTTTCGTCCAGATTTCTGAATTTTATATTTTAAATGTCATTCATTACTTGTATTAGTAATTACCATGCATCTATGAGTCTCTCTGAGTTACATTTACAGGTCTTGTAAAATAGTAGTAATTGTAGTAGTAATAGTAGTAATAGTGGTAGTAGTTGTAATAGTAGTAGTAGTAGTAGAAGTAGTAGCAGTAGTAGTAGCAGGCAGAATTCTTTTGTTCTATTATGATCGACTCTTTTATATTGAACGGCTTTTTCTATGTCTTGGAAGTTGTGAATTCTAGATGTCGTCTTGTTGTGCGTTGTGTGTCGTTGCATCCGTTGCTGTTGTTAGGTCACAGAGCTAAGGACGAAAGCTCCACCGAATCGCTTTATGCCGCCTCTCGTCACGAAGCTTTCAACGACGTAGTCCGAGGAAGAATCCTTGCTGGAAATTATTTTCTACTGAAGCAGTTAAGTGTACACACTGTGTACGGATAAAAGAGGGGGTGGGGAACTCTATGTTCACTATTTCAGAAAACTTGGCCGATTTCTGTAAAGACTTCCAGCTTGAAACAGGATTGAATTGGTTTCAGATAGATACAAACATTTATCAGAAAAGGTCACAGTAAATATTCAAAATGTCCACTGCTTTACTCACTCGCTCACTCACCAGTCGCCAATCTCTGCTTCATTTCTTTCAGATTAGAAATTCGTGATTGGTAGACCATTTCCTTTAAAATACCCCACACAGACTATTCCAGTGGGTTCAAATCTGGTGTGTTGGTGGCCACAGTTCGGGTGGAATGAAAGCAGTAGTCTCCTCCCTGTACAGTAATTCGATGGCATTTTGAGTAGCGTTATACATCATGTCAAAAAACAATAACTAAAGGGTGGGTGCATAAGGGTGCGTTTTTATATCTCATAATTTTGAATTCAGTCCCACATGAACCATCCAAATTTGATAGAAATCAGCCAAGATTTCTTAAAGTTATAAAGAAATTAGAGTTAGCTCCCTTTTAACTTGGACATGACGTATATTTACCCGAGTAATTTCATTTCAGCGCAGTTATAGGAAACTTTGAACGAAAATCTGGAAATTTGTTTGACAAAACTGATTGACGATTTACCAATGATTTTATGAAGTAATACAAAAATTACGACGATGCCAGTTTAAGATTTCTTCTAGTAAATCGTAAAATGATGGAAGCGTTTCCACGCGGATCGACCTCGACTTGTTTACGGGTAATCAATGTATGTCTGTAACTGTTTTATTGTGTTTAAATTCTTCAGAAATTACGACAGGTACTACGTACAGGCGCAGCGAGTACGGCGACTCATCAGTCAGGACTTTTGGAACACCTTCCGTAGTGGAATCGACATTCTCCTGACCCCAACGGTTTTGGGCGATGCCCCCTCCTACAGGTGGTTCTCAAAGGCAGACAACCGAACGCGAACACAGGAGCAAGATGTCTTCACTCAGCCAGCAAATATGGCAGGTACTAATACCACCATTACTACTACAACAACAACAACTACTACTACTGCTACTAGTACTACTACTATTACTACTACTACTATTGCTACTACTAATAATGATATTAATAACCATTATTCTCTGTTTTTATCCTCAATTCAATATTTTCTTGAACTGCGACTTTGAAAAAGGTGTTACTCTTCATGAAGTGTATTTTCACGATCATCCATAATGCTTGTGACTTTGCAAACTTAATTCATTATGAGATGTGTCGTTGTTGTTGTTGTTGTTGTTGTTGTTGTTGTAGGTATACCTGCCATTTCGTTACCTGTGGCATTGTCCTCAAATGGCCTTCCTCTTGGCCTCCAGCTCCTAGGGCAGCCATTCAAGGAACAGCAGCTGTTAACGGCAGCTAAGGCCATTGAACAGCTGGTCAATTTTCGGGCTCTTGATTTAGACGATCTGCTGGATTGCAACTGACATGAGCGCTCGTAGATATCTATGTTTAATTTAGAATTTCTCGACTGTTTCAACGTCTGTAAAGATCTCTTTGCATGCAGCGCTACCAACAAGGCCAACCATTACGAAATGTCGTGGAAAACGTAGAAATGTAGCTAAATTGTTACATTTATGTTACTATTGGATGGTTTTGTTGTTTGTTTTGGTGGTTTTGTTGTTTTGTCAGCATGTGATCCATTCTATTTCTGCTTAACAATAAACAGCAGTTATTTGTTCAATATGTTGCATATTTTTTCAAACTATGGCAGTGGCGGCTCCACCGGGGGGCCAGGGGGGCCCGTGCCCCCCTATTGAGTGCCTGCCCTCCCAAGTTGGGACCCTATACTTAATGCTCCATACATTAAACAACAAATGGTTGGCCCCATGATTAGAAGTTGCCACCCCAACGGCCCCCCACTTGCCAAATCCTGGAGCCGCCACTGAACTATGGTATCATATCACCCCCAGCTGAAAACTGTTTTTCAAGGTCATTAGCCCCCTAGGGCTGTCTGGAGCAGGCCCCTCTAGTGGCTGTGCTAATGGGCATGAAGACTGACACCCACATCCCAGTTAGTCCGACTAAGGGGTTTGGGGAGCGTCATGAGCTCCCCGGGAAGAACTGGAACGGATCCCCATCACAGAAATTTCGAGTAATATTAGAATCAAATGGTGAGCCCTGGTGCATATTTTTAAACTAATTATAAATTATTATCAATTAGTATAGAGATTGTGCTTACAATCGCACTACTCTCCCCACCCATGAAAACACTGCGGATTTTTGCGTAAATCTCATTGATTATCCCAGTCCAAATACGGGGGGGCGGACCCCCGGGCCCCATTCGTGGCTATGCCGATTGTTCCTCTCTTTAATTTTCTTTGCAGATTTGGAAAAAGGGCCAATGTACCCCCCATCCCCCCCACGGCTAACCTCACAGCTTTACGCTGCTCTTCAGTTTACCACCGCCCTCTAGCGAGTAAGGCTGAGTCGATCTTAGGGCTCCTGCGGGAATCGAACCCGCGACCATTTCCGAAAAAGGCGCCACTTTCTGAAAATGTGCTCTCTGGAGCAGCCGTCCCCACCCCCACTCCCTAGCTACGCCGCTGAATAGACCCCATTCAACGCTGCTATAATAATACTAATAACTGTCTTTCTTCATAGCTGAGATGGCGGAATGTTGCAGGTATAATCACGCATTCATAAATGCGTAGTTTAAATTATATTTTTTAACGTTTTGTCCGGAGAAGAAGCGTGACAATTATTAGCCGACTGTGCACAAGTTACTACCGAATGTTGTGAAAGAAAGAAACGCCGCGCCGTTGGGGGTGGGGGGGGGGTCGGTCGGCGTATTAGCCTCCGAGGAGGCGCCGCCGTAAAATGCCAATATTTCTTTCCTATTTCGCACTAACGCAGACCTATCTGCACGATGGTCAGCACAATGCACGCAGTCGCTTCTGTGCCAAATTAACGACTGGTTGTAACGCGCATTTCGGTTATTATCGGCGATAAAATCTGTCTGCTCCTGTCCAATTCGCTAAAAGGTTCCGTAATCGGTACAGATGTTACAGGCGTACGTCGCATCGGCAGTGATTGTAATTGTAACTTCGTTACGTGCCGAAGACGTAGGCTACGCTTAGACCGACCGGTTCCTGAGTAATTAATGGAAGACGAAGCTGCGAGTTTAGCGAAGGTCCAGAATAAAAATGTATCAGTTATGCTGTCAGTGTGCCTATTAGTTTGATACGCCCACAGTCCCACTGGATTTCCATGCTTGAGGTATTAATGATGTAAATACTGTACTTTAAAAAAAATCTTTTTCTAGCACCGAGCCAGTTGAACAACGAAATGCCTTTGTCAACCTCAGTTAGCGAAACTGATGAAATTGCGGACGAAAATATTCGAGATGTTTTCACGCAATCTTCAGAATCTAAACCACTTGAAACCGTCTTATGGATGTATGGTCACGCATCCAAAAATATTAACCTATAATGTAATAGTATGTGTCGGATTGAATGAGGTAAGCTCCCAGCTCCAGTTAGCTGCATCATCCCGACAAACCATTTGGGATGGCCGTCCCTCAAGTTTCACTGGGAATTGCAGTAAAATACTACTACTACTACTACTACTACTACTACTACTACTACTAGTACTACTACTACTACTACTACTACTACTACTACTACTACTACTACTACTACTACTACTAATAATAATAATAATAATAATAATAATAATAATAATAATAATAATAATAATAATAATAGGATTTTAAGCGGTTTAGTAAGATTTCCCTTGTGTTGAAAACGACTGTTGCTCATAGGCCTACGTCTCTCGATTCCAACTTATGTCTGTCTGCTACAGCTGTTATCTTAGATTCTGCAAAGAAGCATGGAGGGCGCCACAAGCCAAATATTGGATGGGCCAACATGGCCTGTTTGAAATTGGACAATGGAAGGACTAGTGCTACAGTAGGCTATAGATATGCAAAAATTCAGAAGAGTGGTGCAACGAATTAAAACCACATATTCTTGTTTCCCCATCTTCGCTGTGTCAAACCGTACTAGAATTGTCAATATATTCTGTCTCAATTTTTTTCTAGAGCTTTCGAAATGCCACGAAAAATAATGAGCCATTTGAAACGACACTATACAAAGTCTTTCATAAATCTATTCTCTGTCGAATGTCTAAAAAATCAATCGAGAGATAAGATGGCGCTTAAGAGAGCTGGTTTCTTCTATTACAGGTTTTATATACCACAAAAATATTATAAAATTTATACCCTGTTTGAAATTGGACAATACTAGTGCTACAGTAGGCTATAGATATGCAAAAATTCAGAAGAAGAGTGATGAAACGAATTAAAAGTTGAAAGAAGCAAACGCAGTATTCGCAGTATACAATGTCAAAGGTTGGACCAAAGCAGTACCCGGAGACATGCATCTTCGCGTTTAATCTAGCCGCCTATCTGCTGCACTGGACTGCTGTAGGCCGACGACAACACCACGGAAGTGACTGGTGCTTTTATGGTTGAATGGTCATCGTCGCCAGAAGATTATTATTAATATGTTGTATCGGTGAACCTACGGCGGTCCTCTGCGCCTAAGTCCTCCGGCCAATACTCCTCCGGCCCCTTAGTCGGCCCCGGGAAGCGATTTATACGCGGAAACGACGAGGAGCTGGAAATAAGGCGAATCTCTACCGCTCGAAGCTCATTCCAGGTTCCGGTGGAGAGACAGAGAGAAGAGATCGGTGCTATGTTGCTCTGGAAGGCGTTTCTCTTGTTCGGCTGTTGCTTTTCCACTTCGGTTATTACGCGGTTCACCTTAACTGCAGCGTCAACAGGTATACTAATAATAATAATAATAATAATAATAATAATAATAATAATAATAATAATAATAATAATAATAATAATAATAATAATAATAATAATGTGATTTAAAGTGGCTTAGGAGACTAAGTAAGCCTATGTGAAAACCACTGTATGCGAATACCTTTCGCGTATAGATCTACGTGTCACGGCTCGGTCTTAACTAGACGACTTTAGTTTAGACGTTCCTATCACAAGACATTAAAATATCTACGTCACTTCTGGACCCGCATTTTGGATATCTATCAGATATCTGACTGCTTTAAAGGTTTGAAAATCTATAAAATGTATTGCCACCATTATTATATTTTGCAATATAGACACATTAATAGGGTGGAAAGTGACGGATTTTTATACTCCACTGACATCACTGCAAGGTGTTTGAAGGTTCTAAATAGAAATTTGGGTGAAATATCGACATGAATTTTTGGGGTTTTTTTCGAAATTTGTGCGAAAATTTGTGGTGTCGTAGAGATTTCATATTTGCACCGATTGAAGCCCCGTCGATTTCTACAAGGAATCTGGAGACTAAGTGTAGATAAAAATGAACTAGAGACAGAGAGGGTTTACACAGCTAAGTTGTGGAGGGGAGAGAGGTGCAGTGTGCGTATGGAAGAAGATAGTCAGATAAAAGGGAAATACAGTCTGTCGCCAAAGTTTTTCGTTTTAATTTCTTATTAAATAAGTGAATAGAAGAACGATTGGATATAAACTCATATCTAGAGCTAAGTCAGGGCCAAATATTAGGGCTTGGGTCGGTCGGCCAAATATGTCTTCATCCTGTTGCATTTGTCCCCAAAATTGAGGGAAAAAATTGAGAAATCTGTGATCGCATAAGTCGATAGAATCCGGATTTTAATCTAATATGATCAGCAGTTCTTTAGTAGTTTAGGGGCTCGGCCGAGACCAAACTGATGAAGCTCCCATCCACAGAAATTTAATAGTCTTTATGTTCATATGATAATCAGGGGCGTAGCCAGGATTCCAGAAAAGGGCTGTCTGGTGCGTTTTCCTCCATATAATACTACCCCTACTTCCCCCAGCTACTTAACGGTTTTGGACGAATCTTACGACCGGTCCCGATCCGAATGGGGAAGGGGGCGGGGCGGGCCCCCTTGCCCGTCGCGTGGCTACGCCAATTAATTATCATAAACAATGACTGTAAGATCTTTGAATGACGTTTATGTAATTTCTTTTCATAAACGTAGGCGATAATTTGGTGTCGGGCGATGCAAGGCATTTTGACAGGTAAGACTACTCTCCCCCTTATCTTACCCCTCCTCTCTTTCTCTGTCACCTGAAGAGTTACACTGCATATTGTCAATAATAGTTATTAATTAACTAACTAACTGCAAGACTCTTCACCTTTGACGACTGATATATGATTATTAATTGAATTACTGTAAATCGATCAGACAGAAAAGCAGGCTTTTAACAACTATTATGAACTTCGAATTAAATTAACTAACGCTTATTAACGCTTGTGTCAACCATTTCAATTGACCTTTCAGTTCAAACGCCATGCAGATAGCAGTAGTAGTAGTAGTAGTAGTAGTAGTAGTAGTAGTAGTAGTAGCAGCAGCAGCAGCAGCAGCAGCAGCAGCAGCAGCAGCAGCAGCAGCAGCAGCAGCAGCAGCAGCAGCAGCAGCAGCAGCAGCAGCAGCAGCAGCAGCAGCAGCAGTAGCAGCAGCAGCAGCAGCAGCAGCAGCAGCAGCAGCAGCAGCAGTAGCAGCAGCAGTAGTAGCAGCAGCAGCAGCAGCAGCAGCAGCAGTAGTAGCAGTAGTAGTAGTAGCAGTAGTAGTAGTAGTAGTAGTAGTAGTAGTAGTAGTAGTAGTAGTAGTAGTAGTAGCTGTATTTTAAACGGTTTAGTAGAATTTCTACCGTATTAAAACTTCTAACCTATGCAGCCCTTAATTCTAACTTCCGTTTTGTCCGAATTTTTCTCGGGGGCTTTCACAGGGCAGCAGCCGAGGGGGGCGGCGGCGGCGGCGGCGCCTGTGCCTCTTCGTGTCGACTGAGACCAAGGGACAGAGTCGGCGGCTGTCTTCTGAATTGTTTTGCTCGAAGGATGCAGTTCGGAAACTCATTCGACGACGACGACGACGGTTGCGATCGGCAGAAGTGCTCGTCTGGATCGGCGGACAAATGCGCCTTCTTCCGCCGCGTCTGCATCGGCGGCGGCGGCGGCGGCGGCGGAGGCGGCGGCGGCGGCCAGCGGAAGGCGGTCTACCAGGGACACTCCGACGATGACGGTGGCAGGCTGCTGCTGCTGCTGCTTCGGGGTCTTATTCTCAGATCCATGCTGCCGGTTGGAGACGGCGACGACGACGACGGTGGTGGTGGTGGTAGTCGGGCGTGGTTGTCGCGGCGGCGGGATGGAGTGGGAAGAGGACCGATGGACTGGCGATCGGGTGGCGAACATCCGCCGTCGGTGGAGGAGAAGGAGGAGGTGGTGGTGGTGGAAGAGGATCCGGGAGAAGAGGAGGATGTTGGCAAGAGAGGATACAACGACATCTCGGATCTGTGCATGGACTTCAACTGCGGTGAGTTGATCCCGGGTTCGTTGGAATATCTCAAGTGCATCCAGGAAAACAGATGCGTCTGATGCGTCGGACGGGCGCTTCTACTGTATAGCGTTTGATAATTACTCTGTATGCAGTCTATAATGTGTGAAACCTCCGGACAATGTGTGTTTATGTTCTCGAAACGATGTGAAAATAGAGACAATAACATAATTGGACAGAAATCGGAAATAATATTCAGTCTTAACCTTCGAGTAAAACCCTAGAAAAACACGTAGATTCCAGTTATTGTTCATGGGGAAATCTATAGAATCACAAAAAACGTCCGATTATATTTATTAGGCCAAAAAACTGTTACACGTGACAGACATCGTCACGTGATAAAATAAAATTGTTGATAACACGTGACGACTTCTGAATATCCGACTTGTCATTGACACCTTACTTATTTACGGTCGGGTGGTGCAAAAAATCAACCGTTTAACTTCTTAGATTACAAATTGATTACGGCCCATAGAAATCCTACTCGAGCAGAGTGGTCAAAGTATATAAAGTTGTTGACAACCAATGTTTATTCTAGGCCTGTTTTTTTTTGAGGGGGAGAGAATTCCCTTCACCCAAAGTTTCAAGATTCCCAACCCAAAAAATTGTATGTGTTGGCTTGGGGGATGGAAATTTCCCAAAAGCGTGGAGAGACAAATCTTGTCCCCTCAAACATTTCAAACTCCCCCCCCACCCAATATGTCAAAGAGGCTAGAATAAACACTGGATGACAACCCATAAGAATCGTGAATAACAGCATGTCCTATAATAGCTTAACAGTTCTTTCTACTCGACAGAAGCTAAATCGAAGAACACGTGACAAAAGATTTAGAACAAATTATTATTTCATTTAATATATATATGTTGTTCTATATAATAATGTTATATCAGAGTATAGCTTAATAATCAAAGTAACATAGACGCACGAGAGCGTAGGTGCTGCCACTGCGACATATGTGTAAATTCCATTTACAGTAAATACCGATTTATAATGGAAAAAACTTATAACAAGTATCTTGGATAAAAGGTTTTGTAGTCTATTCGATGCCGACATACAACACTGACGTCACTTAAATATGCTATGCAGGTCAAATTAGGCGTTTATATCAGGTATATATATATATATATATATATATATATATATATATATATATATTCCCGTGTTTTAGTTGTCTATATCTCGATGTTCATTATTATCTCTATAATCTTTTAATCTTGGAATGTAATTCTTAGAAGTTATAAGATAAATTATAGACGGACTGACAGATGCAGGTTCATCATGCAGCTATAGGGCCTATACCCGTCTCTCGTTCTATAACGTGGTGGTCGTAGAATGGGCGTGAACTTGGGCGGAGACGTCGATTGGCTCTGGTTGTTCCACGAGTGCCGTTGAAGCGAAGTCGCCGCAGTAGGGGTTTCCCTCCTTTCCGACGACACTGTCCGTGGAGCTATCCACCAGTGACTTCTTGTCCTGGCTGCTGAAGTCTTTCCTTGGACCGGTCGGCGCTGACGACGATGACGGCGCGGAAGTGACCGTTGTGTCGTGACGCTTCCCGAATGGAGTTCGACTGAGCACTTCGGAGACAAACGACGATATTTTCTCGCTCGATTTCTGCAAATTTCGTCACTTGATAAGTTTAGTTTCCTTACACACACAAGACATATATATAGGCAGTATACAGGGTGGCGCAAAAAACCGGACTATATTAAATGCAAACCTAACTGTGACTAGTCCAGTTTTTACACCACCCTGTGTATATGCAGTATATATACATATAGATATACATATAGATATACATAGATATACATATATATACATATATATACATATATACTGTGCGATGCCTAATTTAACAACAGCGACGATTCAAAATGCACTTATTTCCGACTCGCGCCAATTACTCTATAGGGGTTTTACCAGTTTTCTATAAAATCTGAGAAGATTATAAATCGAAAATATTTCTTTTCGAAGCACCCATCTTAGAAATTCGTCGTGGATTAGCCTAGATGCGGGTGCCTAGCAGTCTAACTGAGAGAAATATGAGTATTTTCGGGGGGGGGGATAAGTAGACTATAGGTTCTCACCTTATTGTTGTAGAGCCCGTGGAATATGAGAATGAACAAGCCCTGAAATATTAAAAAGATTACGATGAGGACAGTTATCTTTCTCGGAGCTTCTAAAATATCAAGAAATCCGTCAATAAAACGACGCAGGTCCTATATCTATATATTCGCGAAATCTTTTATAGATTCGAATCTTGCCCAGTTACTGCTTAGGCTACGTACTAAGAAGAGGAACTTGTTTAACTAGCGGAGGTGCGGGGTCAACTGGTGACCGTAAGGTTAACCGGCAGTCTAATGTTATACCAATGTCGCTGAACCAGATGAGCTACAGATATAGGCCTATAGGCCTACTGCAAAAGATCATCTCCCGTTACACTGCGTTGCTGAATTCTTTAATAGTAAGCTACTAAGCTTAGAGTGAACCTGAAAAGAGTTGGCAATTGTGAAGATGTACTGGAATCCAATCCAATTGTGTGCAATGGAAAGAACGCCAAACAGCCAAGCGATGCCAAGAACAGGACAAAGAACTGCTACGCTCCACGCCATCTTCCTGGAAAAGGAGAAACAGCAGCCGCACAGCTAAGCTAACGACCAACAGCTATATTCGATGCAAGTAGCATGGACATTGCACATTCAAAAGTATTATTATTATTATCTCGGAATACTTGGTTATTGAATGCGCAGAGTTACTACAGTGGCTTTACATAGGTTTACTTAGCCTCATAAAACACTTTAAAACACATTATTATTATTATTATTATTATTATTATTATTATTATTATTATTATTATATTATTATATTTAAATTCGATCTCATTATCGCATATGTAAGAGACAAATGTACAGTAGTCCTGTATTCAAACGAGCTTGGGTTCCGGCGCTGATCTCCTTGTTTTAAGGCAAGCAGCAACGCAAGTGGCTTGCGCCATTAATCTACAGTAGTTTGCCGTTGCTTTCTCTAGGCCCGCGTTTTACCTTCGCAGCTTAACGCTGCTACCAATTCTACCGACACCTAAGCGACGAGCCAATTTGGCACCCGTCCAAGAACGAACCGTGCTCAATGCTGCTTAGCTTCGGTGTTCCGACGGTAATGGCGACTGAATAGACAACGCTTAAGATACCGGTTAGATAAGATGTTACCGTTGTTACCGTATCTTGCTGTTATCGTGATCCTTCTTGTTAGAAACGAGTCTGGTACAGACGATCTTCCTAAGCACTGCGACGATTATGACGATGTTGATCTGCAGCGGAAATACACAACGGGACAAGTAAACAGACAAACAGACAGTCAGTCACACGCACAGTCGCACACCCACACCAACCAAGTATAAACTCAGTGGTAAACTCGAAAACATTGAAATCTTTAGAAGCGCAGTATAACTGCCTCCCCCCATCTGACCCCAGACCACCTATCAGATTCGTGCAAATCCAGGAAGAAAGTTTCTTGTGGAGGGGATGTGTAGGGTGGGGTAAGGAATCTGACACGCCAGCCCCCTTTCCCCCAAACCAAAATTCCTGGCGACGCCACTGCCAGTAGACAAGTCTTAATAGAATTCAATACTTGCCGCTGTTATGACGAACACAGGACCAGCGAACGCCCAAATTAAGTTTCCATCCAACCAGCATCTGTAGGAAAGAAGAAATTTTTGAATATAGTGCGTCAAAGTCAATCGTATAGGCCTACTGCATTACGCTTAAAGGGAACACTTTCTCAAGATATTTCACCGATACAAAACACACTGATGGCTCTAAGACCGCTGATTCCATTTTGAATTTAGATGTGTAATTTTCTGATTAAATAATTGATTGACAAAACAAGCAGCAGCCTATGTGTTAATTGTAGTTAATTTAAAATTCAAATTTTATAAAGTCCACGAGTCGTCGAACAGTTTCTAAGGGACCGCCGCGCAAGAAATCCTAAAAAGTTCGAGAACCGATGGCTTATAATAAAAGTCAGTGACTTGTTTAACGATTAAGACAGTTGCCTCAGCCCAATGTATAGAATATTAGGCCTACTTACAGTTTGTCTATGTTTCCGTAGTCTTTTGTTTTTGTTATCCCGAGCGAAACGGCCACTATAATCATCGGCAAAACTGAATTCCAAAACACAGAAAAACCAGAACTATGTAAACTGCATTACTATACAGTAAGTAATTTATATATATAGTTATATATATATACTTTTGTTATTATATATATAAGTTCATTCCAACTAGTGCTCAATGACCACAAAGATTCAAAAATGTTCCGTTTTATATATTGACCATCTCAAAAATTGTATATGTTCCTACTGAAAATCTGTATATATAAGATTAAGATATTTGGCGATTCACGACAGCCACTTAAATTTCTAACAACTGAGAGCTCTATAACTTCAGAAATATCAAACTGAATCTTTCTGAAAGATATTAGGCAAAATGGATAAATATTCAGATCAAACCCATATTAAGAATAAAATCCAATTATGATGACTGACTTTGAGTGTGAAAATGGTCATGTGGTTTTAGCATTAGGCATCATTGTTATCATTTCATCATTGCACTAATCACATTTTATTTTCTGATAAATGCTGCTTCCACAGCCACCTGCTGATATCTGGTATGATGTCTGAGTTGTAGTCCAGTCTCCAAGGACAACTCTTTCATTCAGAATGGCTGGATCACTTCAAACTTTTCCGCTCTGGGCTCTTTGATACCAGGGAGAGAGCAAAACAGATGCCATTTAAACCAGCCTTATCAAACCATCGGGAAATCTGCAGATCTGATCCTGGGCCTCAGCTGAAATCCATGACTTTTGGCACCAAAGAGAACAAATCTTTCAGGCCAATGCCTTGGTGAGCTTAAATATGTCTCTGGTCTCAGAAGAGAATGATTTTTGGGGGATGGATGGGGAGAACAACTGCTGATGATTAACACTGACTTCACGTTTTCTTTCTCTTTTGGCTGGAGTCGATGTGAAATCGTCTGAAATGCCAGTGTCAGAAGTTTCAGCAATGTCAGTGTCAGTCATGCAGCAACCAGTGCCAGCAGTTGATGCATGAAAGCTTCAGTTTTCCCTCCGTGCTTCTAAAGTTTTCTCCTTTCTCTTTGCTCATGCATTTGGGTAAATTTCTTGTCTTCAGTATAAATGAATATCTTTCGATCAGCCCGTTGATCAATGAGGAATTTATGGTCTTCCTCAAGTCGGATTTCTGTCAGTGCATCAGCGTGCGCAATATGGAATTCCACTACATCAAAAGAGTGGCATACCATATTCTTTTTCAGGCCAACAGTGTTGTATTGTTCAGACTTGAAGAACGAACAGTGGCGACTAAAGGAGCTCATCAACTGTAAAGTGCTAGACAGTAATAGCAGCACTTGTCTCAGGGTTGGAAGCTGATGTACCGTAGTTTCACTAGTGGCAAGTTCCTTGTACCAATAAGAAATATCATTTCACAACAGTGGGTTGAAGCCATTGAAGGCACGTTATGTATTATTAGATACTGTTTCTGTAAAACTGCAACAATTTTATTATTATAGCACGTCGATATAACGATTGCACTTTGTAAATTTATTGCTGACAACAGTCAAACATGTTTCCTGAACATGGAATGTTACACACCTTCGTCCATTTACTGCATAATGTGTAAATTCAGGCAATTGTAACAGAATATTTATGAAATCTGTACAATGGTCAAACTTGTGGGTCATTGAGCACTCCCTTCCAGATAAAATAAGATCCTGAAATTTTTACTTAGTACTACAGTTGGTAAAAGGTACAAAATGAAATGGTACCCTGGTCTCTATCTCATACTTTGTCTTTTTTGCCTAATATATATATATATATATATATATATATATATATATATATATATATATATATATAAGATAGGCTATATATAATAATTGTATAAGCTACTGTGTATATATAAGATTAAGATATTTCGTATCAAACTGAAAGATATTAGGCAAAAATGGCAAATATTCAGATCAAACCTAAGAATAATATTGAGCTCTTGAAGTTTTAGCTCATTATCATTTGATCAATTTCGACCACCGCTGGCCGGTGGGGGTGGGGGTGGGGACGGGGAAGAGAAAGTTAAACCGCCTCCTTAAACCATCGGGAAATCGAAAGCCCGTTTTTGGCACCCAATAATAATATTTTTGGGGGGTGGATGGGGGGGGGAGAATGCAGATTGTGCCTACCCCAGCCGGCCACAATCAGCGCGGCAGTTTCACGCCGCTGTCTGACGTGAAAGACGAAATAGACGCAGACGAAGAGCTGGACTCCCTCGGCCAACATCAGACAGAACGCTGCGAGGAAGAAATAGTGCAGAAGAACGGCCACCGTCGTACACGCTGCTCTCTATACAAGAAACAGTTATACGCATCTGCCATTGGCTATTACTGCGCTGGTAATTAGGTTCTATAATAACGTCATACTACTACTACTACTACTACTACTACTACTACTACTACTACTACTACTACTACTACTACTACTACTACTACTACTACTACTACTACTACTACTACTACTACTACTACTACTAGTACTAGTACTACTACTACTACTACTACTACTACTACTACTACTACTACTACTACTACTACTTACTACTACTACTGTTATTATTATTATTATATCTTTTAGCACTTAATAACCCAGTTTTCCTAGAGAGCTTTGGCATCCGTTTACTGTTCCAACTGTTACTGGTTTTTCTACGCGTCTAGATTCAGAACTGAGTCGTCGTACAGAAAAAAGCATGATCTTTACGCTGACATAGAATAGTAATATAAGTGGGAGAAAATGTGACTAATGTAAACCGATGCTATTCTTCTTTGTCCAAAATGTTGGAAAGTAGCTCCAAAATTTGTCATTTGATCAAGGTTGCACTGGATGAACAGCGCTGCTATAGTAGAAATCTTTGATAATTATAAGGGTATTTCCGTGTTTTTTCCGCCGTTGATGCATTACCCTCAGTTGTCAAACTAAAACCCCTGCCAAACATTAGAAAGATGCCTACCTGTTTGTAAGGTAATATTAATGAGAGCCTATCCTGTAATGATTCTTGGATTATATCGAACCCCGGCTGTGCCTTTGTCGACTCCGAAAAAGAAGATGACGTATGCGATGAGAAGAGCGATGCAGAGGTTGAGCAGCACCGCTGCCTGGTGAGACTTCACCTGACTGAAGAAAAAGTCACACCTTAGCTCTTTGAAACGGCTCTCTAGAACTGTAACGATACCTATTAACTTGTAGTTACGTTCTAGCTTTTAGCATTTAAATAGTTCTAACTAGTAACTTGTAAATCGCTCTAGCTATTAGCTAATAGATCGATGTTAGAAGAATCTTATAGACAAATTCATATTCCAAAGATAACTTCAAATACAATTTGAATTATTATTATTATTATTATTATTATTATTTATTATTATTATTATTATTATTATTATTACCCGTGGGCGTGGGGGCTTAATCCGTCGCTGGTATAGGACTCCCCTGGGGTGAAAATTGAAACATTTGGCGTTTAGATGCTCCCAAATTAAGGTTAGGAAATTCTAGGGTGGGAATAGTCTTACCCCGCTGTTTTATCGAAAATCGAACATTGGTTGCATTGTAAATGTATTACGTGATATTACTCATGGGCGTAAACTTGGATGAAAATTGACGGGGACCTCCATACTTATCCCATTCCCTAGCCTAACCTATCAAAAAGTGGGGAGGGACTCGAGGGAGGGAGCTTGAACCTATCGGCCTAATAGAAGTCTACGCCTAATGATTCTTACTTACTTCCATGTAGCAGCGTAGATGACTATGGTGAGTAAGAGAGCAACAGCAGATATGGCGCAACCGATTTTGGATATGATGTCCAGTACTGTATCGTTAGCCTACAGCAACCAGTACGAGATATAAAATCACCGCTCAAAGAGCGCAACAATTATTAGAAAACGAACTCCGCTACACAAAGTCAACAACATTCTAGCCAGGGTGCGATTCTTTGTGTGGTATTTGTAGGGTGAGAAGGCGGGGGGATTCCTGGTTACAAAGAGTGCAAGGAAACGATTAATCCCCACCCCCACCCCCACCCTACCCCCACTGGTCCGACTTTCATCATTATAGATTTATCAAGGGAGTGTCATAAGTTTTAATTTCTAGCTGGATATCTTATTTTATGTGTTAAATAGATGAATACATAAAATTAGTGAAATGGTAAGTCTTGTATAAATCGAAAAAATGCCAAATATTTGGAGATGCAGGTGTTGCCCGTTGACGAACGAAAGCGCGGCAGCTAAAAGCAGTAATCATTCGTTTCGGATGAAAGAAAATAATGGTTTCACTCACGGGATGAATTCGACTCATAAGGACGGCAAAATTCGTTAGATGTTTGCAGCTGCAGACAGTATGGCTATCGTTCGATTTGTCGGCGATCACCATACACCCATCATCTTTCCACGAACCTTTTCTAGCAACACAAGATACACACGTCCATTCATAAACCTATTTACAATACAAAGCTCTCAGCAAAAGACTTTCATGATAACATGATGATGATGATGATGATGATGATGATGATGATGATGATGATGATGATGATGATGATGATGATGATGATGATGATGATGAGCGAGTACTTACCTGACGTCATTAGGATCGAATTCCCAGTAGACACATGTGAAACTATTCTTCCCTGTCTCGTTCTAAATGATAAAATTGTAAAGTCATCATCGAAAGCATTTTCACCAAAAGGTTTCCACTCTCTGAGACTTAACATTGGTAGGTCTCCCTATCATTAAAATAGTATTAAACAATTCTCTTATTCCGCACAAAACAGTGACAGTGTTCGCAGCAATGTCATGAAAAAAATATATCAGAATGTTTTCACATCCATTCTTCGTTTCCATCGTCGTCGTCATCTGCCTCTACGTTCATAATCGAACAATGTTCTATTATGCACAGAAATACATCTACAATCATAATAAGCATAATAAAAGTCTGCTAAATGTACCGGCAATACGTGCTGTAACGTCACGGAGACATTTTCTACCAAATGCATCTGATCCTTTCCATTCCGTTTCTGTTTTAATTCTGCCACCGATAGCGATAACACGCGAGAATTCAGGCGATCGGTACTGCAAAAGACAAAAATTTGCATTCCCAGCCAACTGAATTTTTCAAACTTTGGGGCACCGAATAAACACTTGAGAGTTTTGATGCGATGTCGACATAGTGGAGCTATAAAATTACTGGATGAGAATGGACGATAGGCGAGGATGACTACTGTATGTTTTGCAAAATGCCAGTTTTTGAGGCGCATAGAGTGTCACCTGTTGCTCGGAAGGAATTCATTAATGTTGTCGTAATAGAGACTCCACACGTTCAAAGAAGAGCGTTTATCTGACAATTTGAAAAAATATATAATTATTCACCACCTACCATCATCACCATCATCATCACCATCGTCGTCGTCGTCATCATCATCAGCATCATCATCATCATCAGCATCAGCAACAGCATCATCACCATTATCGGCATCAACATCATCACCAGCATAATCTTCTTGATCACCTTCATCATCTTCGTCTTAATGTTCATATTTATATTCATCATTGTGTTGGCAGCAGAATAACATATTGAACTTGCTCTATTATACCAAAGCACAAGAGATTTTTAAATAACATAATACCTTGGTCTGTATCGTTTTCGTGTACATTCAACGATATTAGGTCGCTTCTTCTGCTCTCTGAAGGAAATTGAAAGCTTTGAGGAAATTTGTCGACTTTTTTCGACACTGCCTCTAAAGCTGCAATAGAAGGAAATCAAGCCATTGACCGCTATGAACAACGTTTAGAAGAAGCAAGCGAAAGAATTTTAGACGAAGAAACTTCAGGAAAGGTTAATTAACTTTTGATTAACTAACTAATCCAACAGTTTCACATTACAAAGGACCTTATAATCCTTATATAATAATAATAATAATAATAATAATAATAATAATAATAATAATAACAATAATAATAATAATAATAATAATAATAATAATAATAATAATAATAATAATAATAATAATAATAATAATAGTAATAATAATAATATAGCAAGGTTTAAAGTGGTTCAGTAGGGACTGCCCTGCATGTGTGAGAACCACTGTTGTTCCCAGAATCGAAATCTCCACCGCTCTCGTCTAAGTAGCAATTGTTTACCATTGAGGAGGCTTCAGAGACTTACCGACGTTATTGCTTTCTACTTTGACCGGTGCACCGCTGTCTGTCCCGTTGTTCGTAATTATCTGTGTAAGTCCGCGTCCGTAGGATTCACCAAATGCCATAAGTGTCGCCGCTGCAGATTCGTTGTTCTAAAAATATTGGAACGAGCGGTCTGCATCTAAACGCCCACTGGTCGCCGCCCACTCCGGTGGAGGGGTCGATGATTTGATATTTAGGATCTCCCACCACCCCCACCGGGGGGGGTCGACAATTTGGGTGGGGATACAATGTAAAGTTGTACAACAAAAAATAAATACTGGACAAAGCAGAATATATAACCTCAAGAACCAGCTCTTAATTCGTGCATGATATTATAAAATAGAACCCTATTTTATATATATATATATATATATATATATATATATATATATATATATATAAAATTAAGCACGGAGTTCTTACCTGTTGTAGCGAGGTCCAAGATTTTGCGTTAGTCGGTTCCAGGAGATTACTTATTATCCTAACCGCCGACTAAACAAAGATAACAAAGACACGCATTTGGTTCAATGGATACTATTACACTTTGAGGCATAGTGACACCTGATCATGATATACCCGTAACAGTAGGGTTTCGATTATAAACGATGCTTAGCATTGAAACATCTTATCAAATTGGTGCGCTATACTCTCTCTGTCTGAGACAGCCCTGTCTAGGTGTAACCAACTATTAATGAGAATTTGGAATAAAGGGCTGTATGAGCGACAGTGGTTCTCAGCCTAGGAGAAATGTTACTAAACCACTTGAAATCCAATTATTATTGTTCTAATAATAATAATAATAATAATAATAATAATAATAATAATAATAATAATAATAATAATAATAATAATAATAATTGTTGTTGTTGTTAGGCCTATATAATTGTTACTGAATCTATCTGATTCTCACACAATTTGTCAGCAAAATCTAAGACCAAACCTTCGATTCTATGGCCAGTTCCCTGACCAGAAAACTTAACAGTAGGCGCAAAACAAATTCAGCTGGTCGCAGTGATAATGATGATACTTTAATTAACCCCTTAACTGGGGATCCCGGATATATCCGTCCATTTTACATTGAGTTACAGTTAAATACACGGTTAAGGGGTTAATTCGCCGTAGATTCGACGGCAGGAGGAGGCGACGTCCCATACCTTGACTTCGTCTTCCTTCGGAGGCTGGTCTCCGTTCTTCCTCTGAAGTCGAACCAAACCAGCCACGGCGTTGACGGAACTGGACAGATCGCCGTATTTGAGGCCCTGGTCCTTAGTCTCGTTGGTGAAATCAGACAATGCATTAACAACACTGGCAACTTGGCTGCGGTTGTTATTGCCAATGGTTTCCTCAAAGTTCCCGATCTTAATACGAAACAACAGACGCCTTATATCTTTATACTGTTTATATACTGTGTGTGTATATATATAAGTAAGCAAATAAGTAAGCAAAAAGCTCGTGAATTTATATAGCGCTTTCGAAAGCAGTAAGTTACCTCAGTAGCGTTGCTGCTTATTCTTAGGCGCTTGGTCTAAATTTGAAATAGCCATAGTCAAGAAGGGTGAAATCATTCGGACAGGATCATTTTATCCAAAGGATTATTATGTGTGTGCGTGTGTGTGTGTGTGTGTGTGTGTGCTTCTCTTGCATTGATAAGTATGCAAAGTATGCCACACGCGGGAGGAGCAACTGAGAGTTTAAAACTGAGAGTTTAAATATGGTTCGACATTAACTTCTTAACTGGGGATAAGAATAATCCGTCCATTTTATGGTTCCAGTTTCTTTTTAACGGCTGAGTCAGTAAATTCTGCGTTAAACTTGTGCAGTCGTAGCATTTGGCCTATCAATGTATATGTAACTGGCTGATTGATTATTTATCAGCTTTTAAACGCAACTAGAACAAACTGCTGATCGGCTGTGATAATTTACAGTGAATTACAGTTTATGTATTTATAGCGATCGTCTGTTTGTCAATCTGTGATTACCTTATCAAGGATTGAAGTCAGTTTTTTATTTACGCATCGGCTGCAGTCGGGTTTCGACCATTCAGGTTCACCTGTTGAATCTTTTTTGCTGCAGTTCCTCCAACAATCCCCTAAATGAAAACATGAAAACGCTTAAGATCTCCAGAAATGCTGCATCCTTCGCATTTAACCCTAACTCTATTCTACAGATTTAAAAAGACCGTTTTTACCCTATATATATAATATATATAAGCCTACCGTTAGGCCTTCCATTTTTTCTGGCGTTTACGATTTTTTACGGAGTATAATATACAGAAAACAGTGGACCAGGGTCATTCGTGACGCAGTTCACCGGCGAAGCGAGGATGACTGAAGACAAGATAAGGCAAGACGGAGGGAGTATTTTATGTAGGTCGCATGACGGAAGCAGAGAACGAGACCCACCTGTTGCGTTGTTTAGACACGGACGTTTAGCGATGCCGCCCAGTTTTGTCAGAGGCCACGTGATCTGCGATCCGGAATCGTTGTCTTGTTTACAGACCTCATCTGCGAAATTGCAAAATGAAATTAAGAAACGATTATAATCAAAATCAGTGGCGGCTTAGGAAAATTCTAATCATTTGTTGTTTAATGTATGTAGCATTAAGTATAGGGTGTCAAATCTATTGCCAGTGTTCGGATCAGATGAATGAACAGGCAAACGAGTGATAGCCAACGAGGAGTGAATGACTGACCGACCGAGTGATTTTCGGAATGAATTTGATATGAACAGACATATGTGAATGGACTAATGCAGTGAATATAGGATATAACACGCTTGCTAACATTAATTGATTAGGCGCAATATTAATAGCGAATTAAATTAAATTAATTAAATTAACAACGGAGTGAATGACTGCATGGAATGAAGGAATCAGCAAACGATTGAGTTAAATAGAGTAAAATAAATAAGTGAATACACTAGTAAGTGTAGTGTATATAGCTGAACGAATGGAGTCTAATTAAACGTTCATGATCGGACATAGGCGTAGTTAGGGGGAGGGGAACACGGAGGGACGAGCCCCCTCTTCTGGTGGCTGGGATCTGTCGTGGGATTTGCCCTAAACCGTTGAGAAAAAATTCGGATGGGCTGGGGTGTGGCTGGGGGTCGGCGGGGAGGGGGCGGTAGGTAGGGGGAACAGAAGCGATATGCTACGTGGACGTGAATGCGCCAAGAACCCCTCGCGACGACGTTTCTTAATTTTGTAGACTTTTCGTCAACATGTGCGCCCCTCTATTCCGCAACCCTTGCCACCCCACCGTGATCAGTTGATCTTGATCGATGGGTGCGCAAAGATCGATTGTATATTTCCGAAGAACGCCGCTAGTTCGACGTGGTTTCGCCTAACGAGACCCCCTCTTTTTCTTGAGGACAGTAATGGTTGCATTTTGAATGGTGCTGGTGCTGGTGGTGTTTCCATGTTTCGTCGTCGTCGCCCTGCATCCGAATACAACTCGACTCTTCTTCCTCTCCCAGTGACAAAGACTTTGTCACAATCGATGATTTCGAGACTGTAAGCACAGACCAGATTATGGCTTGAACTATATGTCTGGCCTTGAATCTTTAACAAGTCACTCTGACAAGATATCTCCTTCTTCTTCTATTTCCTCCATCATCTATGATGATGATGGTGAGTTTTGATACGAAATGACTCCAGATTTTCTCGTTTCTTATCATCTGTGTTGTTTCTTCTAAGTTCAGATGTCGTCTTCTGACATCTTCTTTTATATTAGGCCTATCTATCTTAGCTTACATGTAATAAAGTATTACAGTTGTTTCTAGTAAGCTTAATAATAGAATTAATAATAATAACAATTATTATTATTATTATATTAACTGGATTTTAAGTGATTTATGGATGGTCCCTGTGCTGAAAACCACTATCACTCAAGCAGTTCCTCTTTTCGAACTTCCTTATGTCCGCTAGTGTCACAGCTGTTTACAACAGAAATTCGTAATATTAGAATATCATGGCGGATAAATTAATAGTGGACTTGCTTTGATATTGGCTAAAGTGGACAAATATAGATAAATTGATTAATTAGTATTTAATAAATATTAAAATAATTACAGACATGCGAGAATATTTAACCTTGCAACCCTATTGCGTCTTTCTGTATAGATTTTGATTTCAGAAACTTATTGGTCTACGAATAGAAAACGGACATTTCTTTACCGTTTGTCGAGTTCTCTTGACCGTCTTCATACCAATGAAATGTCACTTCGGTTGCGTTGATTTGGTCGAAATTCGTGACAGTGCAAGTCAAGGTGAAATTGTCCTTCTCGTAAACGTCGTAAGTGGAAGATTTGATGGAAACTTCTGGAATATATGGCAGAACGCCTTCCAAAGATCTGCTGAAGTTCATCTGAGACTGATACTCGACGACACAGCGAACCCGACCTCCTGGAAAGAAAGACCAAAAACACAATGTGATCAGAATATCCACTTTAATGATACAAGAAGCTGTAACTAGCATCAGATACCGTATCCGTATAGGTACGGTGCAAATAAAACTAAAACTGAAACTAAAACTATAAATGTCTCGGTCGTCAGCAGGGCATCGAAGGTAACAGGAGAATCTGTATGAGGTTTCACGCGAATGACAGCATCCCTTATGAGATGCGAAAAACATGAATTTAACAAAGTATAGGCCTAAACTCAGGCCACACGACTATTTACAGTATTTATTTCAAAGTCAAAAAAACTCGAAAGCAGACGACGCATGAATTTCTAAAAAGATCGGGCGAGCGAGAACATGGGGCGCCCACAGAAATTTCTCAGGGAAAACACAATGGTCACGCCTACACCACAGTAAATTTTCTATTATTATTATTATTATTATTATTATTATTATTATTATTATTATTATTATTATTATTATTATTATTATTAAACTGGCAATTTCTTGTGCGCCATAATAAATGTTTAAATGTCAGGAGCAAGGGCAAATTGCAGAGTCCAGCTATAGGCCTACAAATAAAATTAAGTAACAGTTATCATATAAAAAAGAAAAAAAATGAATGGAATGCCATCTGAGGCATATATATATATATATATATATATAAATATATATATATATATATATATATATGGCAAAACACAATGGCCACGGTTAATACTTTAGCAAGGTTTTCAATTTCACTGTGAACATATTGGTATTTGCATTTTCCAGGGAGGGGGGCAAGTGCCCCTTCTTGCCCTAACGTGCGGGCGCCCATGGGCGAGATAATAATCGCGATCGCTATAGACATACACTGTATTCCCTGTTAACGAATTTTTAAGTCACGTATATACGAGCGAAATTATACATACCGAAATACCGTGAAGGAATGGAGTGAAATTTTAACTTTGATGTACAATTATATTTATTGGAGCAGTCATCGCCTGCATCGGTGTTATCGATGGTTTGGCGGATCGGGTTCAATATTTCCTCGTTCTCCAGGTACCATCGGAACTTTCCAAACTTCACGGGTATTTCAGAGCGGGGCCAGCTGAACGAACAGGCGAACACAACCCCCACTCCTTCGGTCGTTTTCTGCAACTTCAAATTTACGGGCGCTGTCGAATAAACAAACGCATAATTAATCAATGACGATTTTACGAACCACAGTAATAATATTTACTAACTACTGTACAGGTTATAAACATACAGAGATACAGACATTGATTTCGTTATGCAATCATCATCATCATCATCATCACCATCATCGTTACCATCATACTTGAGTAATCATCATTACAGCGGCGTAGCCAGGGCTCCAGAATATGGGGGCGCCTCGATATTTTAACTATTTTCTAGTTAAAAAGCATCCGACGAGCAGAAACAGGTCGTGAAGGAGTTCTTCGCGCAGTCACGTATTACCTTCGATCATGACCCCCCCCCAAAAAAAAGAAAACCCCATAGATTTTGCGCAAATCTCACTACCGGGCTCAGGCAGCGTAGGGAGGTCCGCCTCCGTTCCCCCCTGACTACGCCAATGTCTGAGCGTAATCATTTAGCTAAACTCCATTCATTCAGTTTATCGGTCTATTCACTCACTTATTTTATCCATTCGTTAATTGATTTATTCAGTCCAGTCATTCACTCCATTATTAAAATAGGCCCATCCTATATTCACTGCATTCGTCCATTCACACGTTCGTTCATTTTTAATTCGTTCCACAAATCCGCGCCGCGTCCCCTTTGCCTGCGTCAATGCATCATCATCATCATCGTCATCATCATCATCATCATTATCGTCATCATCATCATCATCATCATCATCATCATTATCGTCATCATCATTATCGTCATCGTCATCATAATCGTCATCATCATTATCATCATCATCATCATCATTATCGTCATCATCATCATCATCATTATCGTAATCATCATCATTATCGTCATCGTCATCGTCATCGTCGTCGTCGTCTTCTGGTTGTAGTCAATTGTATAGACTTACCGTTTGGATTGACGGTAACCGCCTGTTCGTCCCAACTGTACCGATGCTCCCCCAGGCACACGTACTCTCCTCCTAACCTCGACCAGGCTTCGGCGTCGTTGGCCTCGATCCTGATCACCAGGACGTTGTCGGACGCCCTGACGCCCGTCTCGTCCCCCGCACCGCTCCCTTCGGGGACCGGCGAGCAGCCTCCGTCCCCGCTTTTCCGATACCAAGTCAGCTTCGTTCCGAGCGCTACAACCGCGTCTGAGACGGCGCTGCAGCAGATCGAGATGTTCGTGTAGCTGTCGACTGGGGAGACCACCGCCGGGTCGTTTTCGGTTGCATTGGTTCTGACGGTCTTGACCTTCGTCTTTTCTACGGCAGCAACAGGTGTTGCTGTTTGACTGACAGATTCTAAGAGTCCCTCCCCATCCATAAACAACGATTCCTCATATTTAAATCATAGACTGGAATATCTGACATCAGCGTTGTGACTGACTGGCTGAATAATAATAATAATAATAATAATAATAATAATAATAATAATAATAATAATAATAATAATAATAATAATAATAATTTTTGCTGTTGTTGTAATAACTGAATTTTAAGTGGTTTAGTAGGATTTTTCTTGCGTTAGAAACCGCTGTCACTTATATGCATGAGACCCCATATTCCAACTTCCGTTTGGCCGCAACAGCTGTTATCTTTCAGTTTACGAAGGGCAAACACAATTCGCAGTAAAAATAACATAATAAATTTCACTTCCTGATAACTTTGTGCTATGATCACCATGTACAAAGCAAACTGAATTCATGAATAACGCACTAATCAGTTAAATGTCGCTGAGTGTGCGATAGAACCTGCTCTGGAAACTGGTAACATCGACTGTTGCAACTCACTTAGGATATTGAGTGTTGCGGAACGGAACGCGTAGCCATGCCGGTTGCTGGCGTTGCACTGGATCACCATCAGGTCGCTTGTCCTCTTCCGGTCAGTGCAGTCTCGACAGACGTTCCGGATCGTCAGAATCCGGTTGTCGTCCGAAAAATCGAATCGTTCTGTGCGATTTTCGGCTTTGGTTCGGTGATCGAGTGTTAGGGCAGAGAACAAACGTACGTCATGTTTTAACCTAACGCTTAACACTTAACTTAACTTTAACTTAACTTTAATTTAACTTAGATTATAGTTAGAAGTGAACCAACACCATTCGGAAAGGTTTCTCTCTCTCTCTCTCTCTCTCTCTCTCTCTCTCTCTCTCTCTCTCTCTCTCTCTCTCTCTCTCTCTCATAGCATGCGTTAAGGGTTTTGGAAGTCGCAAAGGAGAAAAATTGCTCGATGATCTTACTTGCCAAATATCGAATGCACAGTAGCATTACGACTCTGTTAATCTATTGAGGTACCCTACTGCATGCGAGCGCACCCCCCCCCACCCCCACCCCCACCTCCACCCCCACCCCACTTTGGAATTTAATTTTGTGCTGACTGATCAGATGTCTACTAAAGGTGTTGAGGAGGCATTTTGTGTTACCGTTTACTGGATCGCCGTTCAGAAACCATTCTATTTTGGTCACGTGATCAGGATCGGCAGATGCGTTACATCTGAAAGTGGCGTTACAGCCTTCGGTGACGATGACGTTGCATGGACCATCGGTGGTTTCATCGAAGACAGGGGCATCTGAACATATTCAGAGAACGTATTATTATTGTCAGCTACATATACTACAGTAGAACTTCGTTATAGCGGAATCGGTTATAGTGCATAGGCTACTCGGTTATATACATAGGCTAAAGTGCCGCACTGTACGGTCCCGTGTGGTGCGCTATACAGCATTGAATGGTATAGGATAATAGGATACAACGTGCTGTTGCATCGGATATAGCGTATACTGAATTGTACAGACCAGCTAAGTTTGTTATAACGAAGTTCTTTAACCCCTTAACTGTGTAGTTAACTGTAACTCAATGTAAAATGGACGGATATATCTGGGATCCCCAGTTAAGGGGTTAAAAACACGATTGAATAGATAGTAGAAACGTTGTCTTTCGCACCTGGGTGAGGTTTCCTAGTAGGAGTTGTTGCTTTCCGGAGATGAGTAACGTCCGAAACGGCTGTTCCATGATCATTCGAAGCGTAACACCGATAGTAACCTTCGTTATCGTCTGTTGTTCGATTGAATACAAGTATGCGGTTATTTTCATCGGCAGATTACCGCCATTCTTTTTCCACCAGTATTTACTGTAAAAAAAGATGGAGACAAAGTTCCCACTAAAAATGCACGTTGTTTACGTTGGCACTGAAAACGCAGGGTCACCGTGAAAGCAAATAGAAGCAAGCGGCCTTCCGCTGAAATTTCTTTCCTTTTCGAGGACATTTTTTTATCAATTCTAGCAATCTTTAGAATCTTTGGCAGATAACAGATAAAGTCTCGGATTTTTAAGGCCCTGTTTACGGGTTTTCAAGTTTACTTCCGCGTAAAACTATAGTACCGTAAAGCACATATTAATTATCAACTGATGTAGGCCGATAGCAGTCAGTCAGCTACATATTATACTTTTAAAAAAACCCGGATGCTGTTACGAAATGCAGGTTCGACATTGTCAGTGTATTTGCCTAAAGGATGGTGGCATAATTTTATTTGCAAGTCCTCTGTGTTGTTATGAAAATGATTCCTAGATAGAAGTAGTAAATTGTCAGTCTAAACGAGTAACCAAGCCTCTTTAGATACATATGCGCCTGTACTGCTGGTTACCAACTTACCATACCAAAGGCGTTAGTGTGTGTTGGTTATGCAATTTTACAGGAAAATATTCATATGCAATGTGATATTTGAGTCAGACCAGTGGGGGGAGAGGGGGGATAGAATGCCTAATTGCCCATTGTGCTAAATTAGTAGTTACATAAGAAGATAATAACATAATCGCGAAGCAGTCCAAAAGGAATAGCTCCCACCATTTCCCCCTACCAATACCACACTGGATCGGTGTATGTTAAATAGCCTGTTTTGACCGAACAGAAAGTGAAACTTCTGATTTACAGTAAAAGCTTGCCTAACTGCTGTCCGCTTGTCCAATCCAATTATCAAATTCTTCTCCGAATATCCAAAATTCCCCAAATACAAATATAATTGCGCCGTATGCAATGTCTACTTTTTTATATAAATCGAAGTGACCATATGACGTCACGAAGTTGACCGAACTTACGTCACATTGGGCTTTCCTCGAGCATCGCATTCGATGGTCACCGCCTGGTTCGGTTGGAAGGGGATGTTTCTCTGTGTGTTTCTTATCGAGGGTGGAACATCATCTGTAAAAGCCATCATCTGAGCTAGGTTTTAATCTTGACATGACGCCAGTCAGCAAAACAGGTTTTACACTAAGGCTTGGGGGTTTTTTTGCTGATTGATTGCTTTTCGTATTATTGACCGGTACATTTTGAGTTTTATTTCTGACACTTTTATTTGCGGTACTATAGAAGTAGTATGTAAATAATAGCGTTTGCTTATACTGCCATAACTTGCAATGCTCTGAACAGACAAACATATTTTTATTATTGCCTAACCGAGAGCTTAGAACAGAGGTCGGCAACGTACGGTCCGCGCCGCGGGCCACATCCGGCCCGCCAGTGAGTTTAATCCGGCCCTTAGGCCCTCACAGTTTTTTTTGCAAGAAAAGGCCATCACCATTTTGAGAACTTCTGAACATTTTCCAGCACGAAATTTCTCAAAGACATCAACTTTGAAACTTTTGGGATCCCGTGGAAAATATTTAATTACGTGGTCCTCGGACGGAAAATGATTTAGTTACATGGTCCTCGGGCAGACACTGTCATAGCAATTTGGTCCTTGCCAAGTTATTATTATATAAGTTGCCGAACCCCTGGCTTAGATAATTATCTGTGATTGGGATTCCACTCCACTTCAAAATCTGATTTCTCAGCGGGACGTCTAAGAATCAATAGGAAATCAAATGTTTTAAAGTCAGTAGCTACTGGTTTTTTGTCCGTCAACACAAGCGCAAGTCTTAGCAGTTTCTTTTGAAGTAGATTTATTGTATTTGGACGATGGCAGGTAGAAAATGCTATAAAGACCGGAGCCTCTTTCATATTTAGCCGTGATCATTATCTCCCAGATTTAGGATAACAACTGATCCAATGACTTACGAACGGCTGTTTCAATGAAGCATAGCAGTAATGCGTGCCGTTGTTTGCCACAGCTCAATGTCAAGTTGACGATCCATTTGTCGTAGTTTGAGCAGAGTTCAAGGCATTTCGAGGATATGCTCGAAGTCCGACAGCAGTGCTCCCGATTTACGGTACCTAGCGAAGCTGATATTTCATATTCAATCTGTATTATTTTGAATACATCAGCGGCAATAATAATAATAATAATAATAATAATAATAATAATAATAATAATAATAATAATAATAATAATAACGTGATTTCAAGTGGTTTGGCAATAAGTAACTACTGCGGCGTTACTTTTGAAAGCGCTATAGGAATTCACGAGATTTTACCTACTTACTTATGATTCATTAGCCTGCGTGGTTGTCATGCAGAGCAGACCCTACTGAACCTAGCCTTGTAATCATCATTGTTATTATAGAACTATTCTATTTACTCTCGGCATGTAATAACCCAGTCTACCCCAGTGTAGATAACACGTTTGAATCCGTTTATTGTTTCTACAGCAACTGCATTTGCGTTCAAACTGTTCCTTATCAACCCACTGCCATAGGCTACACTGGAGACGTTTTTTCATGGTCCCACTGTGATATTTAGAATTGCGAGAACCGATAACATGTCTGTGTTGTTAACCATTTATTACCATCTGTAGTTTTTTAAAAATATTATTATGCATGTCACTTCTAAGTACCCCAGCTAAATACGACTCCTCAAGATACTCATTTTCCTTCCGTTCATTTTTGAATTTTTATAATTAGTAGGCCTACTGTCACTTCTAAATTCGTAAACCAAATACTTTTAGGTTGACCGTCTTGTGGGTTTGGTAGCCTTTGGTCAACCCATTTCTCAAAATAACTATATATTTTTACATAATATATATTATGATGTTTTTTTCATACGACAAGAAATGAATTAATTTTGTATGTTTAATCTCTGTTTGTTTGATCTTCCTTGAGAAATAAAATTGATTGATTGATTGACATCTTTGGTGCTAACGTCTGTTACACTTCTGAATTCGGTTGAAGTCTTTCACACAGCCATCGGTGACTCTCATCTTCTCTAAATACCAGTTGCAAGAGTCCCAACATGCTGTACCATTAACGTCGTTGCAGCATCCTAATATAACAGAGTATAACAGTTAATCCTATCCTACCGATCAATAACTGGATATGTGAATAGAATAGAATCGTTTAAATTTCATTTTGCTCTCAGAGTTTCAAGGTAGAAAGAGATTCTTTTCATCTGTTTGGCTTCTAGCGCTTGGAATTTGCGTCATGGTCATGCGAATTAGGAATCAGGCTTTGGCAATGAGGGTCCTTTACATTACAGTAGGTCACCTGATATGCATACTTTCATAAACCCGTAGGAAAAGTGATTAGTTATAAAGAATCTCTCGCTGGGTATGTCGCGAAAGAAGAAGAAATAATAATAATAATAATAATAATAATAATAATAATAATAATAATAATAATAATAATAATAATAATAATAATAATAATAATAATAATAATAATAATAATAATAATAATAATAATAATAATAACTGTGCACTTCCATAGCACCAGTTCTAATACCCAAGGGTATCAATCGATGGTACTTCAAATCCATCCGCAAAAGATCCAGGTCATTCCGCAGATCAGTCAGAGGGAGAGAGAGTAAGACGGACTATGGAGGAAAAGCTAATTGAAAGAGATGTATCTTAAGGCATATTATGTGTTCCAATTTATTGATTGCATGAATTTGATTCCCGGAAAGCGGCTGCTAGTGTCTCCTCTCTCTCTCTCTCTCTCTCTCTCTCTCTCTCTCTCTCTCTCTCTCTCTCTCTTAAATTGAGTCATAGCATGTAGAATGTATATATCTCTCTCAAAAATCTCTCTCTCAAAAATCTCTCTCTAAAAGCAGATATTTAATTAATTAGAGACACGAATCTGCTGTTGATAACATTAGCAATACTGCAATGGGCCTACGAGCGAGCAACGCCTCTGCAAATGGAACGAAGTGAACTAAATGTTCCAAATTAGAATTCTCAGAACCTCTGTTATCGAATTAAGCGCGAAATAAACTGGCATCCTGAGGCACCCTTAGTCAATTGCTTTTATTAATATCACAACGACGATGACTGATAGCTATTCCGACTAACGTGCACAGAGACAATAATATTCAACCCGTAGTTTTAATTAGTGATAATAACGAGTGAAAAATACTTCGTGATTAACATGACGCCGTGATTGGCGAATCTATTTTTAAAATAATATTCTCTGAAGATTTCATTCTCACGAGTCAGCTTGCAGTCCGTTTGCAAATCATACTTTACATGTAATGTAAAGCCACTTACTTTTCAATTGGCCTTCATCAGAAGAATTTCCAAAATAGCCATTGAAGGCCAAAAAAGAAGACCAATGGACAGAAAAGCTGTTCTTCGCTGTTCGAAGTACTCGTTCATTTTCCTCGGCAGAATTTGACTTTAATATCAAACATGAACAGCGTCTAGAAAAGACAGCACCTATGTATGCACACAGCAGGCGGATACTGGTGGAAAAGCACGTCGACAAGTTACTGTACTTGAGTATAATAATAATAATTATGGGGGCTATTAAAACAGACATCCCGCAAATAATATACGGGGCAGAAACATGGAACATGAAAGAAACAGATGAACAGAGGATACTAGTGGCCGAAATGACGTGCTTACGGAGAATCCTTGGAGTAACTCGGCTACAGAAGATAAGAAACGAAGACATTAGACAATGTCTCAACCCCTTAAGGATACAATAATATCGACAAAATCAGAAGGAAAAGACTCAACTGGTATGGACACGTCGACAGAATGGATGAAAGTAGAGTGCCATACAAGGAAGTCTACACTCAAATAGGCTAGAAGGAAATAAAGGAAGAGGAAGACCCAGGAAAAGTGGATGGACAACATCAGAGAAGACATGAACATGAAAGGAATTACAATAGTATAGAAGTAAGACGATTAACAGAAGATAGAACTTCTTGGAGACATTTTGTGTCTAGCTATTGCCGCTAAAGAGTTGGCAGAGAGTCAGATGGTGGTGGTGGTGGTGATGATGATGATGATGATGATGATGATGAGAGTAAGCAATGCCAAATTCAATGTTGGAATATAGCGATGTTGCAGCGACCGTTATTAGGCTAATATACTGAAATGGAGTGGCATTAATATTAACAGAAAATATATAATAATGTTGCAGTGGCGTAACCAGGGTCCCGGAATAGAGGAACGTCAACATTTTTAGGTAAAAAGGTCCCCGAAGAACAAACAAGCTCACGTATTCACGTATTCTCCTCGACCACGCAACTTACACCCATAACTCATTATCAACGATTTTATGCAAATTCCACGACAGGTTCCAGCAAGAACAGAGGTCGGGTCCCCCCCCGTGCTATGCCAAAGCAATACTGCAATATTTAGAATTCTGTCTACAACTGTTAACGCTGTCGAAGGATTTTTAAAATCGCAGACGTTCGATAAGAGAAGACAATAATTCTACACAGAAAACAATAATTATTGCCGAGCAGCGAACTATAAACACAGAGCAATGGCGTCTCTTTTTCACCGTCGTCGTCATCTGTAGGAATATTCAGGCGAATCGCTAACTGCAAAATCTGTAGATAGAGTTCACCAAACGATTCCGAATAAACTGTGAGATCTCTGCAGAGTTCGCCAAACTATTTCAAATAGGAAGTATATTATTAACAATATTCAAACGCTGCAATAGCAGTCACGCTTAGAACGCGCAGCAGTTAACATCTGACCAGCTTCCGAAGCCTAGACGCGAACTTATGAGATCCCACGCGGAAGTAAAACAGCAGGGCAGGCAGGCAGGGGCCGAAGCGACGCATCGCGACGCCTCCTCTATAGTCTCATCCTGTTTTGTTCGAAACACGTTCATAGCCCTAGCAAGCGGACCATTTATCAAAGGTTGGGATTATGAGTGAGAAAATAACATTTGTTTTTAT
This sequence comes from Metaphire vulgaris, assembly GCA_018105865.1. Classification (NCBI taxonomy): domain Eukaryota; kingdom Metazoa; phylum Annelida; class Clitellata; order Crassiclitellata; family Megascolecidae; genus Metaphire; species Metaphire vulgaris. The sequence continues at coordinate 18,703,273 of CM030839.1, forward strand.
GACCATATAATAATAATAAATAATAATAATAATAGCAATGATATATTTATAGAGCGGTTCAGTATAGGATCTGCCATATTATGTGTGAGTACCGCTATCATCTTTCTATGTCATCTGCAGAGCCTGCAGTCTGTTCGTCGCATCTTTGCGGATCTAACTGCGCTGTTGGCATATTAACCCCTTAACCGTGTATTTAACTGTAACTCAATGTAAAATGGACGGATATATCCGGGATCCCCAGTTAAGGGGTTAACCTAACATCCAATGTTGTACAGCACAGCCCAGTAATATGCTAACAGCGAGCCGTATTCTATTTCATAATTATTATCACTGCGGCTTAATTAACTTTCGCTTCTATGCTTAGCTATAGGCCTACTGCTGTACAGTTAATGATACAATTCAGGGAATTTCTCGCTTCGCTCGAATTTTTCCGTCTTAGGAGAGAAGTTTCACACAAAACTTTCACGAGTTCGGAGGTTATTGAAATTTCTGCTAAGGAAGCGATGGCACACTGCACATGGAAAGCATCTGAACTCGTTGGCGTACCCGCGAGAGAATGCACGGTGGCCGGACCCCCCCCCCCATTCCCCCACTGAATAAGACCCATAGGGACTTGGATCGGTCGTGGAATTTGTGAGAGAAAACCCGATGGAAATGTTCTATCGGAGGAGGGGGTAGGGGTGTTTGTTGATGGAACCCATAAACTTAGCTGTTTCACAGCTGTTTGGCCACTCTATATAATAATTATATAATAAATCATAATTGCACCAGTGTTTAACCTTTCCTGGTGCTGGCAGTTTTTATGTACGCCTTGATATGTGATGAAGTCTGAGGACAATAATTCGTACACGCAAAGTGTTCCTGTTTATGCGCTCTATTTGCGTTCATCGCGTCCCAACCGAAGTGTTTGTATCCTAAGTTGGTGCGTTTCGATTAATTGCAACAAATATCAAAACGTACTCTCTGTCCAAAAACAGAGAGAACGCGAAAATTCCATTTATTGATTCACCAAAAATGTGCGCGCAACTGGGGCTCCACACACCCAGACCCCGCTGAGGGGGCTCTCAACGCTTCTCAGACCCCCCCACCAGTAAAATCGGACGATGTTGGCCTGTAGAAGCGATGGAATCCCCATTCATGAACCCTGGTTACGCCACTGTTGTTGTTCACCGATGACCTTACGTCTATATAATATAGACAGATTATATTTTTTATCAGTATTCCTACTTTTACATCATTAAGTGGCGCTATAGTAATTAGCGCAACGCACAGACAGTAGTTATAGCTGGCTATCCGATCAACTTTCGTCTGACAGTTAATTAGTCCACGAGACGCGAATAATTCGCGAAAACGTTTCCCTTTTAGCGTCGGTCTAATCTAAGCGGCGTGCCCAGGGGAGTGTAATGCACCCCCGCTGGGTGCGCCGTAGTACATGACTGATTGAGAATTACGATAGCTGAGTTCGCCAGAGAAGCAGCATATATAGAGAATAAACTGCATTGCGATTTTGTCACATCATTTAAAATCTTCACAGTTTTACAGTAGTTCCTATCCTGGACAGCATCCACCGTACAGTTATAACGTCTTTATAGTCTAAAAATTGCTCCAAAGCTCTGTCCACGATTTGCATCAAACCATGTATGTATGTATAACTGATGGTGCCTTTAGGCCTATTCTGGAATCATGGCCTTACAATCTAAACACTGAATATATATATATATGTATGTATGTATATAATGTATATATACATATATATTACACTGTATATATATATATATATAATATTAAAATCCTTATCTGTATGTCTCTCTGTCTGTTACCTTCAAGCGTTCTGATTGGTTGACTATTGGTAGACGGTTTAGACCGTTTAGTCCTTACGTCGCGATGCGTTGGTGGGCGAGCGTTGACTATTGGTAGACCGTTTAGTCCTTACGTCGCGATGCGTTGGTGGACGATGTTCGAAGACGACGTTGCTATTGGTAACAATTGTTCGTAGAACCGGTTTAGTCGAGTCATTGCAGCGTCAGAGGGCTGGGCGTGCGACGACGTTGCTATTGATAACAATTGTTCGCAGCCTGAGGTAGTTTTAGCGTACACAAAAAATACATGTACAGCGTCACAAATGGCCACAGTTGCGTGATTTTAACGTACATAGGCCTAATTATTACGTGGCGCAGAGCTTGGCTATAGGTGGCGATCATTGAAATGTTGTTCAGCATGAATTCAATGATTGGGTATTAGGTATAGGTATTGGATTAGTATTATCCTGCACTGCGAGCGAAGCGAGCGAAGCGAGCATCTTTCTAGTATATAGTTAAATATCTTATCTGATCATAGGCGGATTTAGAGTTTAATATTTGGGTAGGCTAGCATGGGGGTCTGGGGATACCATCCAGCACGCGACAGACCTGGTGTTGATGGAAAAAACTTTTTTGTTTTGGTGGGATTAGTTGGGTAGGCTTAAGCCTACCCTAGCCTTTAATTAAAATCCGCCTATGTATCTGATGAAGCCTTTCTTTGAGTCTTAACGTAAAAATGGTAGACTTGTATATAGTAAGTTCCGTCTAAAAGTGTGTCTATCTGATGTGTAATTGTTATATAGCGCCATCGCAAAGGGGAAAATTGTACGTTTTTATGGATCAATGAAGTCACGTCTCCGATGACGCTTCTGGGGTTGATTGGGGAACGTTGCTCTCTGTGATGGGCTCCAGTTTCACGCCGAGGACCATTGCCCCCTCATGCCCCACTTATATAATTAATCGTTGGCGACCTATGGTTCTGGTCCGAGAACGTTGTCGACGACTTTTGTCTCTTTGGTCGATGGGTCGACCTGGGTCAGGATTAGGGTCGAAGTCGAGGTCTTTGCATAGTCGCCGCCGACCAAGTCATTGTCGGCTGACTTTGGCGATGGGGTCAAACCGTCTTCCGAGTCCTCGGTCTTTCTCTCAGAGGCCAAATCGCCTACCGATTGGCTTAAAAGCGTTGTCTGGTCATAGTCTTATCGTCGAATGTACCAAACGCGGTCTTAATTGCTCATAAGCAGTAAGATGAAAATCATTTTTGCACTGCAACAAATAGTCTGAGAGCCAGAATTCCTAACACTATATACCAAAGCAAATACTGCATTGAACGTAGAGAGAGAGAGAGTGAGTTATTCAGAAATTCAGCACAACTTCATTCGATAGTTTACTAGTGGCTGCATAGGAGCTATTGATAAGGGTTCATTCCTTGTATTAAAATGTTTTACAAAAATTCTTCAAACAAAACGACTGGATATACACAATAGCAGATTTGTGGCTAAGTTAGATTTACACAGCAGCGTAGTGGTCGCTTGTTTAAATTGGTCGTCTTGATTAGCAATCCGCCTTAGATTATGATATTCGGAAATCTGACTTTAAATCAGAAGTATTTCAACACCAAGGTCCTCTAAACGCCGAGATTCGCATCCAGGAGTTTAGCTGCTCGATTCGTGAATGGGTGTCGCCACCGAGTCGTATACTTCGGCTGCAACGTCAGTAGAAGACACAAGCTTAGTGGATACGGCAGCGGAAGATTCGGCTGTTGCTGACGTAGTTTCGTTAAAGTTGCGACGTTGTAATTCCTCGATTTCCAAATCCATTTGCTTGATGCGATGTCCGGACGCTCTCGTTTTGTTTCTGCGGAGGTCCACTTTGTTGCGGCGGAACAATTTCGTCACTCTGTCGACGAATGTCTGTCAATATGGGAATGCAGATTTAAAGCACTTGATGCCAAATAAGACGCCCGAGAAGAAATACCCTCTAAACCAAAATACAACTTTCATTGATATACTGTCAGATAAAATTTATCAATTACAAAAAGTAATGTGAGAGCGTCTTACCGTGTCATTCAAGAGAGCATGAAATATGAAGATAAAAAGACCCTGAAAGAACAAAAGGCCAATTGAAGATCAAAAGTATGCCGTTACTCCATTTTCAGTCTTGCTCCTCAAAATGCGAATGGTCTCCTAACCCTGACGTGTTTGGTCTCCATGATTAAAAAAGGTAAAGGACGTCCCGTACTCAGACAGGCGTATATACTGTAGGGCCCGGCGCTGATCTCCGTGTACTAGGCAAGCATCGACGCAGCATGTGACATATGCTATTCATCTAGATTAGCTTGCCATTGCCTTCTCTAGACCCACGTTTTACGCTGCCATCTCAACGAATATACACCTGCAAAGAATTGGCGATCGTGAAGACGTATTGGTAAACGATTTCACCAGAAATGACGGACAAGACGCCGAACAACCAGGCAATACCAAGCACTGGGCAGACAACTGCGATATTTCGAATCGTTTCTCTAAAACACAGATTCAGAATAAAAGCAAAGCATTCGTACCATTTGATTTGCTATGAAAACGAGGGAAAACTAGGAATTTACCTTCAAGAATACCTAGATACATTATCATTTATAGCAGCTACATCAAGTTATGCTATTGTGATTCGATTCCTAGTCTGTTATCCTCTTCAAATTTAACACCAGCCAAAGATGTCGCTATATCTAAGTAGTAAGTAGGTTAGTAAAATCTCGTGGATTTATATAGCGCTTTGGAAAGTAGCAAAACAGTAGCTGCTTATTCTTAGGCGCTTAGCCTTTCTTAAAATAGCTTTGGGAAAGGTGAATGACCAGCCAGGCAATGGTCAATATCCGAAGGGCCGTGAGGCAAGGCTGCTACAGCTATGGAGGAAATGATTTCAGAAAAAAAGAAGAATTCTCGACCTGAAGACTTAAGGAGATAATGCAGAAATGATAGGAAATGAGGATTCAGATTGTATTGTTTGAGTGTCCAAGTATATCAGATGAAATAAATATCACACTGGTGTAGTTACTGTGTGAGTGCGTGTGTGTGTGTGTGTGCATGTGTGTGTGTGGCATACCGAATTTTTGTTTGCCGTTCCTTTTTGCTTGAGCCTAGTCTTGTGGCGGTTCTTTTGAGGACAATTATCGCTATGACGGCGTTTATCTGAACATGCAAAACGCATCGACGCTTTTAAAAATTACACGACCAACATCATAACCAAAAATACATGACTCAAGATACTTAATTAATTTATAATAGAAATAATCAAAATTAACACAAGAATACAAATTTAGTAACTAAACAGATGTGATTAAAATTTAACATAGAAAGTAATTAGTTGATCAGAGGTTGATTATAGTAAAATGAGTGACGGATAACCGAAGGGAAAAGAATCCCGTAAGGTGGTTATCCCAATTTAAAGTTATAGTGAAAAAGTGAACTAGAATTTGACTGGAATTCGAAGAAAAGCAAAGCGCTTCATGAAATGAAAAGGAATGAAAAGTTCTGGTCCTTTCCATTTCCATTTTAGCTTTTCGGTCAGTAACGACATAGGGAATGTAGACAATGACGAACAAGATTTACGCATTCGCGAACATGTTATAAGAAGTGAAGCGAACGAATTAATGGCAACTTTTCTATGTCAACAGAAAATCTTCTCCAGCACCTCGGTACCTACCGCTATTATGGAAAACACTGGCCCAATAAATGCCCAAATGGCATGATTGTGAACCGATAGCCAGCATCTGCAATAAAATATCAAATACATCTTGTTCGTTTTGAATAGGCTAGTAAGGCTACCATTCGCAAATGCAATTCCAAGCGATCACAGTTCAATATCCTATTCGATTTACTTGAATGTTGCTGTGCTGTCTCAAAATAATTCGAATTTAAAAGTCGACTAACGCTTTATCGGTCCCGTAGCCTTCCTTGTTGGCGACACCAAGAGAAATCGCAACAATTATGAGCGGCAAGCCTAAATCAATCGAAAGAACTTAGTTATATTTAATTATCTTTTATACATGTACAATTGTACAATGCAAATTGCTAGGACGCAGACTATAAAGTATGAAATTTTGGTTTCCTGTTGTCGCATGCTATTAATTTCTGTACTATTGTGTGGTGTGATTACCATTAACAACTCGGTTGCATATATGCATTTTTAAAACTTCTGCTGATAATAAATAGAAAGTCAGCTGAACCGATGGGAATTGTTGGCCAAGAAATCTAAATTGAAGTGTCCAACTCTTCGGAACTCTTTGGAACATTAATTTTTGCGTCGACTTTATCGACTTACCCCAAGCACCGACAATCAGTCCGACGGTTTCTATCGTCTGCTTAACGTGGAAGACGCAGACGACATAGATGAGAAGTTGAATTCCCTCGATCAACATGATGAAGAAAGCGACGAGGAAGAAATAATGCAGCATCCCTGCCACTGCAGTACACACCCTCTGACCAACACGACAAATTCATTCACACAAAGCATTGATCGAATAGCTACGGGTAAATGAATTTAATTGACTCGCAGGGGAGTCAGTGACAAGAAGACAAGAAAGAATACAGAAACAAACCTGCTAGAGGACAGAAGAAGAAAACATGAGATTTACACTGTAAGACCATAATGTGAATGAATGGACGGGTGGCACATACCGGTTCTCACACAGGACAGATCCTACGGAACCACTCTAAACCATATTGTTGTTGTTATTATTATTATTATTATTATTATTATTATTATTATTATTATTATTATTATTATCATTATCATTATTATTATTACCTAAAAATGAGAATTAGCATAATAGGTTTCGAATCACAGTATAGGCCTAGTTAGACAATGCGGCTTTGTCGAATCTAGCGTGTCCAACCTTATCATCAACTTTATCCACTCCGACAAGAAAGATAACGTTTGCAGTGATGAGAGCTACGCACAGATTGAGCAAGACGGCCGTTTGGTGGGACTTCGATTTCTTGTACCCTCTGTGGGAAAAATACAGGAAAATCTCAGGAAGAAGCACAGGAGGAACTGATTGTCCTTCTAGCTGCCAAAGATACTGGCATCAATAATCCAATGAGATGAACCATCACAAACTCCACATGTGACTTACTTCCCATTCTAAAAGCCTTTCGTAGACTTATTTCTTGTGGTCAGTTACATAAAGACAGTGGTTCTCAACCTGTGGTCCGCGGACCAAAAGTGGTCCGCGAGAAAAGGTCTAGTGGTCCGCGGCAAATTCTTAAAAAACGTTAATAAAAATAAGACATATATAGTTTCCATGTCAGTGGCGTAGTCAAGGGGGGATTGGGGTTAGACCCCCTTGGGTGCCCGGACCCAAAATTTTTTAGAGCAAGCAGCACAATTAAGTAGGGTGGCGACCTTTTTGCTTGTCGGGGCACTGGGGAGTGACGAAGATCACATGCGATGACATTTTTTGCTTGTCATGATTTTATCAATTTGCAGGTGGTCTGCGAGAAATTTTTGGTCTTCAAAAGTGGTCCGCGAGGCAAAGTGGTCTGAGAACCACTGCATTAAGATATTCCACATTACACTGCAAAGTAATTGCGATGGTATTAATTATTGTGGGCTTACTTCCATGCAACGGCGTGAATGACTAGCGTCGCCACGAGCGCCGCAACGGAAATGCCACATCCAACGGTTGATATCATGGACAAAACCAAGTCACTCTGCGTTAACAGTTCAATTCAGACTTTAAAAAGCAACGCGTTGTGAGAATTCGAATAGAAGTGCTTTATTAACAACTCCCGATTCTCCGATTCTCGCTATATCAACTGAATATTTAGAACCACGAAAAACAGTGGCGTGCGCAGAACAGAGGGCACCGTCACTAATACATGCCAACTTGGTCTGATTCGACTAGGTCACTAGGGTTTGGGGGTAAGCTGACGATGCTGCCCGCTGAGCCTTGGTAGTAGGGAGAAGTTTATTGACTATATGACAACTTATCGCGATCAACCAACCCTCCCGTGTAATTTTCCGATGTGTTCTGCACGAACCTCGCGACTTGTCTATAGGTCCTAAATTCCTAATAGGGACTTTCCGCGTTGTGGTTAGGCCAATGATTGAAAAACTGTGTGTTTACTCACTGAAGGAGCTAGGCTTACGAGAAGAGCGAAGCTGGTCAGATGGTCGCAGCTGCAAATGGTCTGTCCTAAATCGGATGACATAACCCGACATCCATCGTCACTCCACATTCCTCTGAAAGGATCATTATTCGCGCTATTATTGCTCAGTCAATATTCACCTCAAAATTAGTCACAGGCAGTGGCGTAGCCAGGATTTCCGGAAGGGGGTTTTAGTTTTGACTTTTGACCGCAGCCAACTTTCGAAAAATCTTGACAAGCAAAAAAGAGGTCATCCTATCTATGTATCCTATGTCTTTCCTTCCGAAATCTTTTCCTTTCATATGCTGACAAGCAAAAAAGGTCGTCACGCCTATGGCGCTTGAAAAATTTTGGTCAGCAGCCCCAAGGAGGGTTTGACCCTCAAAACCGTGTCCGAAAATTAAAAATGCATGGAAACACATTTTTAAAATTTTTCGTCAGCGCCCAAGGGCGGTCTTAACCCCCAAACCCCCTTGGCTACGCCACTGGTCACAGGAAACACAGGCCTAGCGACAGTAGCGTGCAGAGGAGGGGCCGGTGTGTTTTTCTTGCGCAACATAAATTGAAGTAATAATGACAACGACACTGTATTTGTCATGGTAGATAGAGAATAGACGATTATAATTATTGTTCATCAATGCAAGCAACTTAAAATAAGACTACTTGCTCATTTTCAGATTGGAATTTCCAGAAAACGCAGTATCGAGAATGCTTTTGCTTGTTCGCCTGAAAATTCACCAAAAGCACAATATCACTATAATCACTTATTTCATTTAAATTCGAACGCAGTTTCAATAGCATTCCGCCTCACACAAATGGGCAATAAAACAAAAAACCCAGCGCATTCTCTTCTTCTTGGTTTCATTTTTCTACTTTAACACAACACAATTAACAGTGATGGGTAGTATCTTAGATACATGTATCTAGATACGTATCTAAGATACAACAACTGTATCTTTACAATGTATCTAGATACTTTGAATGTATCGGTATCTTGTATCTGTATCTCAGATACAATTGTTATGTATCTTGTATCTTCTGACTGCTTCAAGATACAAGATACTGCAAATCTACAAAACAAAGAAACAGGAGCAGTTACAGTAGGCCTACTACAATAGTTACCACAGGCCATAAGCATTCTGCATCAAATTGTTTATTATTCAGGCTGATTCAGGCTCAACCTGTTATTTGGTTCTTACTTACGTGCCATGTAATTGTCTAACTCTAAATCAAAGAGCAAATATTATAGGTCTTTGGTCTAAGGCTCAAGTTATTCAAGTGCCGCCTTGGAGCACTTTACAGCTGGAACTCGGGACTTCGGAAGTGAATAATAAAATGGCGGAAGAGAATCAATCACGACTTTTCAGTTCTGCTGGTCAAATTGAGACACCACGTCGCAACCGCTTGGGTGACAGCGCATTTGAAAAGCTGCTGTTACTAAAAGCAAATGCCTCCCTCATTAAATAGACACTAAAATAACACTAAAATGGTTGTTGAAGACATTGATTGCAAAAGACAGGATTTTGTCTTGTTTGCCATATGGCAGCTTTTTTAGTGTTAAGATATTTCACAACTTTTCTCATATTATTCTGTTTGTGCAGACGCTCACTTTCGAGGGCTTCGACTAATGGAAATGTATCTTATGATGTATCTTGTATCTTAGATACATTTCAAATGTATCTGTATCTAGATACATTTTGTCTAGGGTATCTTGTATCTGTATCTTAAATACATTTTTAATGCAGTATCTGTATCTGTATCTGAGATACATTCAAAAAGTATCTTACCCATCACTGACAATTAACATTGACGTTGTCACTGGTCACAGAGACTGGTAAGATAATATCACATTACAAGAACAAACCTACAAGAGGACGAGAGGTAAAGAATGCGATTACACTGCACGATCAGAGCATGAATGCATGAATGGCATTCATAGTGGTTCTCACAAAAAATGACAGATCTTACTGAATGACCACTTTAAACCCCGCTACAACTATTATTATTATTATTATTATTATTATTATTATTATTATTATTATTATTATTATCATTATTATTATTATTATTATTATTATTATTATTATTATTATTATTATTATTATTATTATTATGAGTTTGAAAAAGCGGGTCTGTGATTGACCATCTTATGCTGTAGTTTCATAACGATCGGTCGTTTCTTCAATCGTATTCCAGTGACATGTTCGCCGATTGTTACCGATAACACACGAGAATCGACTTCAGCGTCTCTGCAGATGAACAACCAGTTATAATGTACTTGAACCTTTAGCTACAAACGATGAAGCACTTCAAGCAGGGGCGGCTCTGGGTTTTTTTGGTGGATCTAATGCAATCTACACACCCAGGACCCGGCTCAGACTATCCCCCCCGCCCAAAAAAAATCAATTTTTTTCTGCGGATTTGCACGATTCGCTCGAGTGCCCCTGCCCGATTCTGGATGGGTCCGGACCCACGGACCCCCTCCAGCGCCGCCCCTGACTTCAAGTACAGCAACTAGGAAGAATTATTAAAAAGCAGAGCCAAACACAGGCCAAAAACAAGCCACGAATATTATATATATATATATTCGGCAGAAATTTTAAGATTTTACGATGTAATTAAGGCCATTTAAAAGGGCCGGCTTTATTACACGTCTGCAGAATGCAGGTATATATGGCAACTGGTTCACCTGAGTCCTACGGGAAGGAAATCACCGATACTTTTATAATAAACACTCCAGGCATTCACAAATGAGCGTCCAGACCATTGACCTGAAAAGTAGAGTCGACAAATGGAGTAAGGATCAGATTATTATTATTATTATTATTATTATTATTATTATTATTATTATTATTATTATTATTATTATTATTATTATTCAGGACGATTTATTCGACGCCGTACGCATAGCTAAGGCTAAAGTCAAAGGCGTCTAACAACCAAAAGAAACTTTATAAAGGTGTGTCTTCATGTTCTTCAAAAACGCTCCTGGCGAAGTCTCCATGGTGACCACCCTTGGCAGGGTGCTCCACAGGATTGGGTTGCCTCTCCGCAAGGATCTGTCCCCGAGGGCAGGAGTCCTGGCCGGAGGGGGGACAAGCAGTGGATTGCGATTCCTCGACCGAAGCTGGGAACGGTATTGTACTGACGGAGCAGGTTGAATCAAGTCACGAAGATAGGTAGGACAATGCGGATCATAAAGTGTCCGAAACGTGAGCCAACACTGTTTCAACACAATGCGCTCCGGAACAGATAATTCGTTAAACCCCTTCAAATCGGCGTTATTGCAAACGATGCCTTCCAAGAAATTCAAATTTAAGAATCTGTCAAGCTATAAACTCTGCTGCATTGTGAAATGTGAAGCGACATTCTAAAATGACCATTTCGTCGCATGCTTGTCTGTTTACATTTCAGAATATCGTATTTATACTTAGGTCCAAATCAGATATTGGAATGGATATCCGATCACTTCCGTTTTTCGTCCATCCGGGTATTTCTTCCAACGGAAATGTTACTTCTGCAGGAAGTTCGTTTGTTTTCCAAACTTTTGCCTCTAGAACTGCAATAAAAAAACCATCACGATTGGCAAATTGGCCTATCACTAAATGTTTCAGTTTGGAACATTCGTTTTAAAAGACGCATTCTAGATAATATTCGTTTCATAGGTACATACTACATAGCCTTGATTTCCTAATTTTGGTTGCTTCCTCTCTGGATCACCGATCCCTTTAGTAACCTTATTTCTTCCTGTCTTTCAAGTATTAAATTTATATCTCTACTAGTTAAGATTGAAGTTCTCCGTGTTAATCTTTTGAAATTTTAATTGAATTTTTGACATGACTGTATTATATAATTATTGTACTAATATGTATGACGATGAAGGCAGTGTTTATTCTAGCCACCTTGACATTGGGGGGATTTTGAAATGTTTGGGAGGACAAGGTCTGAGTCTCCACACTTTTTTTGGGGGGGGGAATTTCCATCCCCCAGCCAATATATACAAAATTTGGGGAGGGAATTTTAAAACTGGGGGGATTCCCCCCAGAGAAGGCCTAGAATAAACACTGGATGAAGGTATAAAATAGGCCTAAATTAAACTAAAACTAATTTGGAAATTTTAAAAATGGCAAGGACATAAATCTCATAGACTTTGAAGCCAGTGAGAACGAACGTAGGGTCGGTGCCTTCTTGATGATCACACGTATTTATAGACAACGTCTTACCCACATATTCGGTGACCTCTCTGACCGTCGTATTGCCTGCTTGGTTCACTAGCAGAGACAGATGCTGTCCGTACACATCGGCCGATGACATTAGCTTGGCTGCTGCCACGCGATATGACTGAAATGAATATATATATATATATATATATATATATATATATATATACAATATTTAGATACTAGCAAATTTCTTTTCTGGTAAATGGAGGATCAGTGTCTTATCCAGACTTCAAGCCTTTAGGGGGATTCACTTAGCTGGAGGGAAAGAGACACAGTCCAATGCAAAACTTTGTGTCAGTGCTGAGATTTGGGTGGTTTTAGATGGAAATTTCTCCCTCTCAGGCCTCAATAAAACACCGGTGAATGATAACTAAGATTTAAACTATTCGACTGGTTTCTTAAAGATACGATATTCTGTGCTTTCCACTGCGAAATAATTGGAAAATGTAAGAACGTTAGATCCTAACCTTTGTAATAAGAGCCCACGATAGACTGTTGTTCGGCTGCACCAAGTTGCTAATCGTCCGAATAACAGACTGCCTCGTAAAAAACATACAATATATCCTTGTATTTACTGATAGAAATCAATTGTTGCGTGCTGAGCCTAATTACGTGTGAGCTTGTCGAAAATGAGATCATAATCTGTCAAAAAGTCTCAGTGTGAAAGCCATTTATTTTAGGCAATATTAAATAAAATTAATACAGCCTCTGCCGTTACCAGCATCTATAGCACTTAATGAAGCAACATATTGGTTCTCGCACAGGACAGATTGTGCTCAACCATGTTGTTGTTGTTGTTGCTGCTGCTGCTGTTGTTGCTGTTGTTGTTGCTGTTGTTACTATAGCTGATCAGGTATTGCGAATTGCGCAAAACAAGCCCGTACGTTGATTTCGTCTCTGGTGGGGGGAGGTCTTGAGCTGTCATTTCGCAGATGAGCCAACTTGTCAACGGCTCTGATAGAATGTTGCAACTCTGCCGAGGCTAACTGCTCTGTTTTGCTGGTGAAATCAGATAATGAGTGGACGATTGCCGCAACCTCTTCGCTGCTATTCAGGTCAATTCCACTTCCAAGACGACTAATCTTGATAGAAAAAACACGAGAAAAAATCTAAGGCAAAAAGCAATCAGAAACTATCAAAGTAATGGTGCAAAATACATAAAATTAAAGGAACCCTTGAGATTAGGCGCAAGTTCGCTCACATGTATTTGTGTTACTTAGGAAGGACATGATGGAACCATTTGTTAGCCTTTAAGAAACCAAATCAACGTTGTCAAGTTGATTTCGCCATCTTCACAAGACTATTCAGAGTTACATGGGCGCCGAATTGTGTTTTAAAATGAGGCACAGTCCAGATTTCTGCTGCTGCGACTGTCTCTCTTGTCAGGAAATACCTTTCAGACCTTTGAACATTTTCTCGCCTTGGGCAATGACCTGCAGCAAAGTCTTCAAGTACTAATTATCGTTGTCATTACAGAGCGTCTGGAAAACACTATTTTCGAATTATTATTAAACAAGCCGATTTATATAGCGCCGTACACATGAATAAAGTTCAAAATCGAAAGCGCTGTACAGTCCAAATGAGTTTTGAAAAAAAGAATGTTTTGAGTTTCCGCAGGAACCGTTCAGAGTCAATCTTCACCTAGTATAAAATGATGAACCAATTCTCTTTCAGAAGTTTCAGTGTATTCAAATTTACCTTCTCAACGATGTCTATCAGTACCTTACTGACACAAAGATTGCAGTCAGGCGTCGACCATTTTGGTTTACCAGTTTCACTCTTGCTACACATTCGTGAACACACACCTATAATAAAAACGTTAGTAGGCCTATGAACTAACCCCCCCTCTCTCTCTCTCTCTCGCTCTCTTGCCTGAATACAGATTCTATTCAGATAAGTAAGAAACTGGTAATAATATTATTCGGGTTGCTAATATTGCTAACAGCAAATAGCAACAGTTACTACCTGTCAACCAGAGTGTCGATTGTCGATAACAATTGGCCAACAAAATTTTGAAGCGCTCTTTATTTAGCCATCTGAATATTTATCAAGTGTCGATTTTTCCTTAAAATTCGCAAAATATAGTCATTCGTGAACGTCTTTTCGATCAACGTGTAAGGACAAAAACGCAACAGCAAAAGTTGCAAGAGTACAAGAAGACTTGAAAACTACCTGTTGAATTGCCTGGACAAGACTGATTGGCCGAGTGTCCAATTTGTGTAGGAGGCCAAACATCGGGGATATTATGACTGTATTCGATGGGACACACTTTGTCTGAAACTTCACAACACTAGTTTTGCTATTTTACACAGTAACTGAAGGTATTATGGTCAGTCCAGTGTGAATTTTGCAAACCCCCTGCACACGAGTTTTGGAATGATATAAATTAATTATCATTGGCGTTGCCACGAGGGGAGAGTACGGGTGAAATGTCGATGTGCCCCATAAATCTGTAACCCTGAATGAGACCAGTTTCCGACCGCTAAACCGTCATGAATGTCATAATGCTTCAACTTTAGGGTTACAACTGACAATTCGTGTCTTGCCTTTCAGTCACATGCATTTGTACACGTTCGTTGTCATTAGGATCGAAGCAAATATGTTTACGGATAACCAAGCGAAGAGCAGTGTATGCGTCTCGTTTCATAAAATGAGTGTCAGACACCGTACTGCAAAAAGGTATTAGATGTAGCCTAATCGCAGTCCGTTGATTTAATAATACTTCGCACCTGGATGCAAAGAAGAATTCTTCTCAGTTGAAATGGTCCCTGTTGTTGTGGATGGCGCAACTGTAGCTGTTGTTCCTGTTTCTGATGTGACGGTTGTGATGGTTGACGAAGAAATTCTAGAGCTGGTTGACTGAGTCACTTGACATGAAGAGTTGGCGATTTTCTCGACGAGAGCGTGGAGTCCGTTGAAATATTTCACGCTAACATAGTTTTTGTCTTGTGGATGGCTGACAATTGAGCCTAAATTATTTCCCTTAAATTGAATCTGAAAATACCACACTTGTTTCACAATCATAGCTTTGACTACCCTGTTGTTTTACAATGCATTCTCTAACTTCGTTTGAACATTAAATTATAGGACGAAATATTTTAACAATAGTTTAGAATTTAGATGTAAGAAGTTCTTTGAGTTCCGTTTGTTATTTATTTCATCTAAAGCGCCATCATTCGGTTTTACACAAATTGATAGGCCCAAATTACACGCTATTATTATTAATATTATTATTAGCCAGACGATTTCTATAGCGCAATAAGCATGGCAAAAGTGGCCAATGACAAGAGCGCTTTACAAAACTACGAATATCCGATGGTGAATAAGTAAGTCTTAAGATTGTATGTATGTATGTTATTGTAATATATGTAATCGTTACCGATGAATGCACTACTACCGCAATTATCGTGATTCCCATTTCTTTGATCGCGTTCGCTTCGGCAGTCAGAGCGTGTAGTTCATCTTTTACACCTGCATCAGTCACGAGAATCAAGACATTGGGAACGTTAGGCCGATCGCCGTATTGTGAACTGAAGATGAGCTTTCTTGTTGTCCGCAGGCCTTCTGTAGCGTTGGTGCCTCCTGTGCTCCTGTTAATCTGGCTGAGGGCAGAGAGCACTTCGTTAGTCCCTCCGGTCAGATTGAAATTCACTCTTGAACGTTTGTCTAAAGGAAAATTAGAGGGGGAAAAGACGTAATGAGGACTCATACAATGACACCACGGAAGTATTTCAAATAACCATCAGTTGGCTGATTCGTTGTTAAAAGTAGGCCTACAACCAGCGCCGAAATTTATTAAGAGCGCTTGCGTGCCTTCTACTGCAGGCGAAAAAATCTGGAACTCTCTTCCTTCCTGTTTTTGTCAGATCTTCCAAAGACTTGAGTATTTTCAGATCTATGCTTATGGCACAGCTTTTCCCATTGGAAATTTCCTCCTTAGTCTGTCTAGCTGTTTCGCAGTCTGTGGCGTGGTCTTTAACACATCTCGATTTGGACTAACATCGATTACAGTATTTGAACTGGTGCTTTAGAAGTGCATAATTATAAATTATCAATTCTCATTTCAGCTGGAAATCCTGTCTATTCTATGATTATGAAGTATTAGTACACCAAAGTACTGTGATGAAATACGTTGAGTAGCTGCATAAGAAACCAACGGCAACGAATGATTAGCCATTAGTTTACATTTACATTTAAGTCCTCCATGTGTGCCAGCCATCATATAAGCAGGGTTTAATCTAGGCCGTTTCGGGAAATCCCCCCGAAATTTCAAATTCCCCCGGCTTTGTCAGTTTCCCTCTCCCCGGAGTCAGAGTCTATATTAAACACTGCCTATAACTTACCGGGCTATAAACAGAATAGACAGATAATCACAGATTGTGAACCTCACCAAAGCTGACAGCTGCTACGTGCGTAGTCTGCGGTCCAATGTTCAGAAGCAGTGAAACGTTTTTGACGAAGTTAATAACTAGAGGCCAGTTCCTATCCCCAATGCTTCCAGATTTGTCGATAACGAACGCAGCATCGATCAAACAGTCTTAAATCAAACGCCCGACATATTACTTTAATATATTATTACATTACTACAACACAATTAAAGTCTACGTTTATAGTTAGGCCTAATCCAGGCGCTGTTTCATATACAGTGTAACTTAAAAGGTTGCCTTCATTAGCATTCGGAGAAACTGCAGCAGTGTCCTCCAGTGGCGTAGCCAGGATTTCCGGAAGGGGGTTGGTTTTGATCCTAACCAACTTCGAAAAATCTTGACAAGAAAAAAAGGTCATCCTCGTATTTCCTTCTTGTGATTTTCCTTCCAGATGCCGACACGCAAAAAAGGGTTGTCACCTTTCACCTCTTGCACCTTTACATTCTATAGCGCTTAGGAAATTTTTCGGTGTCGGCAACCAAGGGAGGTTTGACACCCAAAATCGCGTCCGAAAATAAAAAATTTATGGAAACATAAAGTTTTTTCCGTCGGCAGCCAAGGGAGTTTTAATCCCCAAACCCCCACCTCTTGGCTACGCCACTGGTGTCTTCTGCTGCAAAACGAGGCCCTGGAAATTCCCGATCTCTGAAATTCTGAATTTAAGCTCTAAATCTTAAAGCAACGAAGATTTGCCAACTTCAACTTGTTATTTACGACTGTTCGCTGAATCGCGCAAAACATTCTGGATTGGTTATACAGTAAGTTAATAATCATCTGTCTTACCTTTCAGACTTTTGTCGGTATAGAGGTGTGCCGTAGTTGCCTGACTGTCTATTCGCATAATCTGCGAAAATAAAATAACCCAAACAAAGGATGCTAAGACGGCCATGTCATAGCCTACGGTTCGACGGTGCTTCGCAATGAAGAAAACCGACAGAACAGGATCACATGTGCACCGTTCTTTTATGTATTGCGTGAGCTGACGATCAGATGACCGCCACGCCAGCACCATTTTGCCTGTATCCTTTTTAAATAAAAATAATAATAAGTAATAATAATAACTGGATTTTAATTGGTTGAGTAAGAGATCTGTCCACGTGCTTTGACTGACCAGCTGTAGATTTCTCAACCGTATAACTGTAATAGGAATTGTAATGGTTCCTATTTTGCAGTTATCTGGCTGGAAAAAAAACAAACCCACGCCATCGAAGTGTGGGAAGTCTAACCTCGAGGTGTCACCGTTTCTAAAACTTTGCATTTCTGATTTCTGCCAGTTTTAGACGACGCTTTAGGGTCCATCCACAAATGACGTAACGCGCTTGGGGGGTCCGGACATTTGTTACGAAGTGTGACGAGAGGGTCCTGAAATGTGACGTAACGCAATAAAAAAATTTAGGTGGTGACCTTTTCTTGCTTGTCAAGACTTTTCGGAATTTTCGGAAGACGAAAAGGCAGGGGGTCGGCCCGTTGTTACGTCATATTTTAGGGGGTCTGACTTTTTGTTCCGTCGCGTTACGAAGGGGAGGGGTCAAAAAGTGCCAAAATCGCGTGACGTCATTTATGGACGACCCCTTAGAAGATCGTAAGCAGAAACCATATTCGAAATTGTCGATTACTTCACATTTTACAGTCCAGAATAATACAAAACCGTCTTACTTTGTGGAGTTTTATATTTTTCATTCCGATAAGGCGGAGACTTGAATAAAGTGACTCTGAGTGACTCGCATATCTAGGTTCTGATGCATAATGGCAAAACCAAGCAGTTATAAAAGTTAGCGATTCGACTGGAAGCCCAACTAGAGATTCGAATAAGTCTTAACTCGCATCGATTTGATGAAATTCGCAACCTTTTGAAATCGTATTACGATTCTTGCAAGGTTTTATGCTGCTTCCGCTGCTACTACTACGCCTCCACTGTCCGAGTGTCCGGCATTGTCTAACATTTATAATATAGACCTAACTTCCAACTATTTAGGCCC
Organism: Metaphire vulgaris; assembly: GCA_018105865.1. NCBI lineage: Eukaryota > Metazoa > Annelida > Clitellata > Crassiclitellata > Megascolecidae > Metaphire > Metaphire vulgaris. The sequence goes on from CM030839.1 coordinate 18,721,847, forward strand.
TTTATCGCATTGCTATTCATGACTTCCAGTCTTCCACCAATCCTGATCGACACTAGCAATAAGAACTTTTGATTAACACAGCTGTTGCATACTGACTACAATTCGATATTTTAACTTAGATCATTTCAAGGTTTGGTTCGAATACAACGCATTGAATGGCAGGCCTTAAGCCCTAAGCAATAACGGTTCACGTCTTGTGGTCAGAAAGCTAGAGTCTAGATTCGTCCAGTGATCTTGTGAGTGATCGCGTTATATCGCACGGCGCTATAGAAGCTTTAATTCCGGTTTAACAGCATTTTACTTTATGAGCAGGCTTAGATCAGTGGCTTGATTGCTGTAACTGTGAAATTGCAGATCGCTGCCTCGGAGCACCTGAAATTTTCGGCTAAAATTATTACCTACTGTCTTATGCATATAAAGTCATTAGAAGATTTATAGGCTTGATTCTGTCACGGCGTATCGGCATGAGTCTGCAAGATGCAAGAGGCATGTTCGAATGAGTCACTATATACGAAACTGAGTCATCAACAGATGATGGCGGCAAGTACAGATACGACTAATCACGTTTGCTCCCATTTGAGACTTATTTTTAATATAATTTAGTACAGAAACTGTACGATATATAGTGCTATATATATTGATATATATATATGTATATATATAGCACTGTTATATATATATATATATATATATATATATATATATATATATCACTAAGATTTTCAAATGGATCAGATGTCGCTCAGGTTAGGACGATGTTTCGTGATGCTAATTTTTACTTTCAACATCAATCTTCACGATCGAAAAACCCAAGCTCATGTGAATCATGGTTTTTTTGCATGAATGTACACATACAGGCCTGAGTGTACAGTACGTCGTATACGCTAGACTCTGCTGTGTACGCGCTCGCGAAATGCTTTGAAACACGCCGCTTCGCATTCCAATGCACTTGTAAAACATAAATAATTGAATTGGAAATCAATTATTCCTCTTGTCTCTGTATCTGCCCATGTCGCTGCCTATCTGTCCATCTGTCTCTGCTGTCTCTGTCTCTGTCTCTCTGTCAGCTGCAGACTCCGAGGAGAAAAACGCGTCAATTTGTCACCCTCCGCAGTGACGTCAGCTTGTCACTTGTGGGCCAAAAAAATAGCGAAGCGCCTCGTTTTCGACATTGCAGACCTAGAGTGAAGCCATTAGAGTACAGCGTTCGATTTGCTGGGAGTTTTTTTTTTTGGGGGGCGGTCACCCCTCCCACACTGTGGAGATAGAAAATTTGCCTTTTATCACCCATAAAATCCCCATCTTGAGGTCGAGCACTTTTGAGTCGGAGTTATTCGTCCCATTGTTTTTATGTGTGTTTTTAAATCGATCATATCTTGGCTAAACAACTGGTTTTCCAGTAGGTCAGGCGGTAATTCTTAATGTTCGTGGCTGAGCAATAACGTTGGAGCATTAATTGTAGGAAGTGAATCAGTCATATCGATCGGTGTCAGGAAATGACTCATGCAGCGTATCTGTACATCTGCGACGGATTGAATGACCTGGCTACTGCGATTTCTGGAGACTGACTCATCCAACGCCAGTCTACCCGATGGGGGAAGCCGGGCTTCAATGGTCCTTCGGGCTAAAATTACAGAAATTGAAAGCAGAGTGACGGAAATTCTCTTCCAGCTGCTAATATTTGAAACTTTTAGCGTTTGCGCTGAAATCATTATAACGATTTATCCTAGCCTTGCATTGGACCTGTGTGATGATCTCATTGGCCTTTTGCCAAACGAAGACAGATTACGTTATCTTTCCGCCTTTATGATGTACAATAAAACCCCGTTAAGACGAACACGGATAGGACGAACGCACGGTTAGCAGCCTATTTTAATCAGACTGGGTGATCTCTTTGGCCTCGGATAACACGCCTCTGATTGGTCTTAGATTCGTAAACAGTGAGTAAGTAGATCGTTAATCTTGTCTAAGAGTGAGTAAGTATGTAAGCCTCAGTTAGAAAGATTTAGTTACAAAGAAAACAGCTAGAAAAAATACCAATTTGATAGAATCGCTTAGGCCTATAGGCAGCGAGCCATAGAAGGACAACTGAGACAAAAGACGTTACGACGAGAGAGAGACAGAGAGAGAGAGAGAGAGAGAGAGAGACAGACAGACAGACAGACAGACAGAGACAGAGAGACAGACAGAGACAGAGACAGAGACAGACAGACAGAGATTATCATAATGAGTTCTCTCTTTGTGCAGAGAAGCCTATCTTACTCACCGCCCAGCACACAGCACATCGATTGACGACGGCGTGACGACTGCGTCTCGACGCCTCGCATCCGCCATCGTTGGCAGGCTCTAGGCCGGGCCGGGCCGGGTCGGCGGGCTAGCTCGCTCTCGCTCCTCTAGGCCCTTCTTCTACTACTAATCATCATCCTCCGTCTAGACGGACGCAGCGAGGACGTTCATTCCGTTCAGGACAATCAGAGAAAGAGCATCTCTCTCTCTCTATCTCTCTCTCTCTCTCTCGTTCTCGACTCGACATCAACGATTTGTAAGTATTCTTGAATATTCCCCGCTTAAATATCCTCTGCGCTTCTTTTATGCTGTGTCGGTCGACTGGTAGGCATGCCAAAAAATGCATTAACAGGACAGGAACTCGATTAAATTGAGGTTTACGTTATGAACATATCGTAGGCGCAATGCGACACGTGTTCAAATATATTTCAGCCTACATTTGTCTGCACGCTGATGCTCGCGCATCTGTGTGTTTGAATATGCAAGAGCAGCCCTTTAAAACAGTAGCAGCTATTAAGCTATTATATAGGCTATTGCTATCATCTCACGACCGTGCTAGAAACATTTCGTTTACTTCCCCCACACACAGTGAATTGCATAAATTATCTCTGCTTTCGGACACGGGTGGCAAAAATGGTGAACAGGCATTCCAATGTTATGCTTTGAAGTATGTCTTATGAAGTAATTTTGGCATTTGTAAAAATACAGATAACGGTATTGAACGAAAAAAACTGAAACCGGTTCACATTTTAAAGAATAAATATAGCGTCGTGCCGCCATTATTCATGGGAACATTACCAACACGTTTTCCAGATTTCCTTTAACTTCACATATGCAGTTCGGATACACCAGTACCATGTCTTTGACTGACAGGCAAGTGAGGCAACTTGCTCGTTCAAAATGTTATCAATCCCCTCCCCCCTTGAAACTTTGCAGACACATCTTGCGATCTACAGTTGCATGTAAAAAGAGACGCATTCGCATGGAAAGTTGGGGGTTTCGACCCCTCTAGTTGAAGGTCTAGAACCTTGGGGTGTTACTGGTCGAACGGCCCTGCTTTTTCAAATATCGACGGGCTGTTTTGGGACGCACTGGTCGTCGCCTGAAATGCCGTTGATTTCTTGCAGTGGCGGCTCTAGGATTTGGCAAGTGGGGGGCCGTTGGGGTGGCAACTTCTAATAAAGGGGGGCCTACCATTTGTTGTTTAATGTATGTAGCATTAAGTATAGGGTCCCAACTGGGGGGCACTGGGGGGCAGGCACGCAATAGGGGGCACGGGCCCCCTGGCCCCTCCGGTGGAGCCGCCACTGATTTCTTGTTATTCTCTGTCTGTAGAGATCTGTCTTCGTGTTCGCACAGCAAGCGATTCGCAGACAAAGATGGCCGACAAACCAGGTACATAGAGGTCCTACACCCACGTCTGCATCATCATCATCGTCATCATCGTCGTCGTCGTCGTCATCATCGTCGTCGTCGAGGCCGTATGATAAACTAAGTCTCAGTGGCGCCCTCTTTGGTCAAGGCATGCAGACGATTTGACGCAAATAAAACTCCTCAAACAGGAACCTCACTCGTTCCACGGTTTTACGCTTAATTGTATCCGGGTATACAAGTCGAATCAGACGAACACCCACCCACACACACACACACACACACATATGTAGGTCTATACTTACCCATACTTATACGACTTCTTTTATTCGGGACAAAATACAGTCCCTTATTCTTGCATTAACGTCTTCCTATTTTTTTTCATATGGCTGAATAACTTCGTGATGTGCATTATAATAAAATTAGTCTTTAAGGAAGGTATTCGATGGTCGGGAAGGAAAGAGTTCAGAGGTCAAAGTGTTGACCTCGTCACATGACCTCACTAGAACAGATGGAGGTCGGTGTGTTGCCGCTGGGAAATTTGGCTGGTTTAAGAAATTGTCGGAAAGTACTAACAATCGCATCACATAGAGGCCTACTGACCAAAATTCATTCTGGTGGCAGTTTGATTTCATATATCAAAGTCGCCATTACCTTACACTTAACTTTATTTCAAATGTCAAATGCTCCAATTTTTCTGCAGTAATGCACTGTCCATTAAGCAAACATAACCCCGATTTTTCGATAAACTATTATCTTAATGTCCTACCCTGAAAGCTAATGTGAGAGAGAGAGAGAGAGAGAGAGAGAGAGAGAGAGAGAGAGAGAGAGAGACAGACAGACAGACAGACAGACAGACAGACAGACAGAGAGAAACAGACAGACAGACAAGTCGGCTTTCCGATAGCTGGCCCATAAATATACATAGAGTAGCCTAGGCCTACTTGGCTAATTGGTTTCACGGTTTTAATGCCTCTAGCTGATTAGTTTTATTTGAGCATTACCGGAACACAAGCCAAATCAGCCAGACAGGGCGAACAAAATGATAGGCCTACACTGGAAAGCCAATTAGCAACAGATTTCTAAGCCCGTCGCTTCCTGTTGCCATGTGTTGCACGTCGAGTGAGAAATTCTCTCCAGCGATCGCCACAAAACCCATTTCAGAAACGTATCTTCGCTGCAATCGAATTGCTTGTTGTTTAAATGTTCAGGATTTGCTTCTAAAGTCTAAACCCGGGGTGGCCAAACCGCGCGGCTCGCGAAAATTTCACAATTTTCTGAGCAGATTAATACGAAAGAATATGAGAGCAAAAATCGAACGAGTCCTGTATAGGAGTGTGTATCCTTGAATAGGACGCAGAGGTTGTGATTGTAAATGTAATAGTTTTGCCTGTTTTAATGAAATTTTGCAAAGAATTGGATCACGCTCCCTCGTTTCCCTGTCTAATTTCGTTTTTACTTACTTACTTACTTAGTCGTTCAACTGTGCAAGGCTATCTCAACGCCTGGGTTTAATTACCGACATCACAGAGCAACAGCGCCCCTCCCTATTCACGATTACCTCTGACCTGAGATTCGACCTGTGACCCTACGTCAATAGAAACCACCTGTTTGTTGTGCATTGCGTCACTTCCTCCCCGTTGAGTCATCATCGTCGTCGTCGTCGTCCTCTTCCTTCGTGAAAACTTAGACGACCGCACAATATTATTATTGCCGAAGACTTTTGGTGCAATCTTCGGAATGCTGTTTGAGTCAAACAGTCGGCGACTGTTTGTTGTGAAACTCAGTCTTCCCACGTAAAAAATTAACCCCTCTCCCCCACTCTTCCTATTCTGCTTACCCATCCCCATCCCCTCCCCTCCCCACATCGCCCCCTCCCCGGCAGTGAATTTTCAATTTTCACGGCGTCTTCCTCTTTCCCACTTCCTCTCTTTGTTCCGCTGCCTAGCAGTACGCAAATATACAAATATACATAGTAGCTTCCGTTTTTTCAAGTATGCATAGCACACTCATGTAAACAGTGTACTTGAATACTGGCGAAAGGCACAACCGGCAAACAACAAGTAACCGGACGTGTAATGTCTTATATATATATATATATATATATATATATATATATATATATATATATATAATCATAGTTGTATATATATATATATATATATATATATATATATATAATTACTATATATATAATCATAGTTGTATATATATATATATGCATAGTATATATATATAATTACTATATATATATAATCATAGTTGTATATATATGCATAGTATATATATATAATTACTATATATATATAATCATAGTTGTATATATATGCATAGTATATATATATATATATCTACACATATATGTGTATATATAGCAAACAGCGTGTATTTGATCAAATTTCTGGAATATTTTTAGGAGGGCGATTCTTCTATAGCGCGTTTTAGGCCCAGCCTTTGTCAATACACGAAATGCGTGTCTGATTAACGTTCCGTTTAAACGGATATGATAAACATGGCGCTGACTTTCCTTTGCCTTTTACGACTGTCAACTGCAGAGTAAACACATTGCCTGCACTAGGATCTGTCGACGCTTTTTCTAAACTCACGAGTTGAGTCATTTCAACCGAAGAGACCGTCACACCCAAAAATCGCAGCAAATTCTCTGACAACAGCAATATTTGCGGTTTAATCCAATCCTAAACTTCTGTAGCGCCACTTCGTAATGCACAGAAGCATCGGCCGATGGCACTCCAGATCAAAATCATTCAAGATCCAGGTCAAATCCAGGAAATCCGACCAGACAAACGGGTGACCGTCTATGGTGAATCAGCCTGGTCAAAAATATGGGTTTTAATCTTGTTCTTCTTCTTCTTCTTCTTCTTCTTCTTCTTCTTCTTCTTCTTCTTCTTCTAAATATTTGTGGGTGAATTATATTGTCAGTGCTCATATGAGGCTGAGGCAAAGAGTTCTAGAGTTTGAGACCGGCCACTGAGAAACACGAATAGAGAGAGAGAACCAAGAACCGAACGAATATGAGAAAGGGAAAGAGCTAATGCATATGAGGATCTGGTCGGGTACAGTAGAACTTCGTTATAACGTACTTAACGAGCCTCAGTGCGCTATATCCAATACCATCTGACACGGTAGCGCATCACACGCTACCGTACATTACGGTACGTTGTAACCGAGTCCGTTATAACGAAGTTCTACTGTATTTTGCTTGGTTTTTCACAGAATTTGCTCAGTTCTTGATCCCGGATCTTTATCACGAATATTTATCTAGCTATCATTGCTGCATTTGGATGAAACATTGTGGGGGGAAATCCGAAAATTCTTTGTATTTAATCGCTACGATAAACAATTTCCTTATGAATGGGCTTCTTATTACGATATGCATAAGCAGCTACTACGGTAGGCCTATACATGCTTTCGAAAGCGCTATATAAATTCACGAGATTTTACTCACTTACTTTACTTAGTCGATGTCAGAGCAGGATGGAGCTTGAGCTAATGACAGCAGACGCAGATGTAGAATTTCAGGATCCTAAATTAATTGTGCGCCAACGCATGAGACAAATTATTTTATCAGACCGCGGTAGTCGATGTCAGAGAGCAGGATGGTTTCCCGTTTTTTCCTCGTAAACAATTTAATTTTCAAGGATCCTAAATTCTGTGCGCTCTCTCTTTCTCTCTCTCTCTCTATTTCTCTCGGTCTGTCGAGGTTGTTTCTGTCGTTTTTCCTCTGTCTCTGTCTAATTTTCTGTCTGTCTGTCTGTCTGTCTGTCTGTCTGTCTGTCTCTCTCTCTCTCTCTCTCTCTCTCTCTCTCTCTCTCTCTCTCTCTCTCTCTCTCTCCAGTCGCTACAAACAGGATGTCAAAGGTGCATACTTGTCTAATAATGATGAATGTCAACGGCCGCAGTATCTTTCTTTAAGTCCGCTTTGACAGCAGTCATGATGTTCTGTGGAATGCATTGTTATACAACGCCACCAAATCCGCTTCGAGCGAACAGAACGTGCTTCGATAGCGCCGGGAGATCGACTCCCTTTAGGGTAGTGGATGTTTTTTTAAATAATAAAATCTGCGGGGTATATCGGACCACCCCAATATAGAGAATACAGCTGACATTGAATTCCTGTTATCGTCAAATGCACTCAATATACAGTATCCTGTAGGATATGATATCAGCTGCGTTTGACCTTACTCTTATGTATGCGCAACGATACTTCGAAATCCCTGTGGTGCGTGTGTGTGTGTGTGTGTGTGTGTGTGTGTGTGTGTGTGTGTTCTAACTGTCTGGCTATAGATCCACAGATGTATGCTGACTCCTAATGAGCACACTGTCTTGAATTAATCGAGTCACTTTTCCTGCGCACGCCTCGCTTTAGGAATCGATCTAAATGCGTTATATGCTGTGCGTTTGCGTCTTATATTATAAATGCTGGTGGGCGATAGAATACGCCACTGCAGGAGAATTCTTTTGACTCAGCGTCTATGATACAGCATAGATCTACATATTGGGGGCCATGGGCACGTTGATGTCCCAGTATATAGAAGCTGCCATGGCGCTATATATATGCAAAATCATGTTGCGAAATTCGAGTGCAATATAGTGCGTCACGTGATCATCGAAATGGCAAATGCATCAGAATGGTTCACATAGTGATGATTGTAATGATGAACAGGAGGAGGAGGAGGAGGAGGAGGAGGAGGGAGGAGGAGAAGAAGATTGACATGTTCGAAAAATCTTAGTGCATCTGTGCTAATCATAAATTGCAACCAGAGGCGCCGGAATGTTTTAAAATAGGGGGACAAAGCGTTATCAGAGGTGTAGGCTCTACTAGGCGTCTATGCTTTTGAGGCTCCCAGACTTTTGAGAGGCTACCAGAGAGAAACGGGAAGGCATGCGGGTTTCCCCACACCTTGTCATCCAAGTCCACGGCAATGGTCGTTATCATAATAATAATTTATTACGTATACTTAAATTGAACGCATAATACTTGTAAGAAAACTTCTATATAACAATTTTCTTAGTTCTCAGATTTTTACTATAGACGCTCAATAACCCTTAGGCCTATCTCATTATGAGACTGCTTATCAATCTATGACGTCATCGGACAGGAGGATGTAAAACCAAAAGATTGTTTCGTGCGTATTTATTTCCATGCAAGATATTTGACAATGAAGGGTGGTCCAAAAAGTTTTGACTATAAACCTATCACATCGATCGCTGTATGAGCGTTTAATACAGTAAGCCTATTTCCATGCATGCAAAGTCAGTCAGTCTTTTTTGATTCAAACTCCGTGGAACGTCGACATTTTCACAGATCGGTTGATACTTGAACAGATGGCGCAGTGTTAATGCCAGATGAAACTCAGTTAAGAGGTACTTGTTCCTAACTTTAACCCTAATGTTTAGCATAAGTATGGCATACTTCGTCTTCGTACGACTACTGTCGTCTTTTCGCTTTCTAGATCTCGCTGAAGTTGAAAAATTCGACAAAAACAAACTAAAGAAGACAGAAACTCAGGAAAAGAATCCACTTCCAAGCAAAGATGGTAACTAAAGCCACCCCCTATTAAGTGCATATATATATATATAGCAATGGCGTACCTAGGTATGGCATGGATGGCGGATGCCCTGAGCGCCCTAGATACGCCCATGGTCTGCATCCCTAAATGCAAAAGCAGCGTTGATCATATTTTATTGAGATATAGCAATTTAGGCGTGACTGGGCTTTCATTTCTATGATTGATTAGGCCTACGTTACTTTTGGTTTGCAAACCTTCAACTAGACAACTCGATCGGTGTTTAATCTAGACTCCTGGACTCCGGGGGGAAACTGAAAAAAACCGAGGGGAAACTGACAAAGCCGGGGGGAATTCTGCTAGGGGCCGCTGTTAGTCCATGTAGTATTCCAAAATTTCCGGGGGGAATTTGAAATTTCCGGGGGGAAGGGCAATTTTATCTCCGGAAACGGCCTAGATTAAACACTGAACTCGACTAGTACGCAACTTGGTAATTTCATATGATAAGCATGAATCTAAGTTTCTAACTGATTTTCTTTTGACTTTTATTTCTTTGCTCAGATTTGGAAAAAGAGAAGAAAGAGGCATCGGGCGGCAAATGATATAGCGCCCGTATGTGCTTCCTATGGCTAATTTAACTTTGCCAATAACACATACAATATGCACTGTGGCAAACTGACGCCAGGACACTTGTATCGAAATTTAGGCAGACACTCATGCGCGAAAACGTTGTATCAACATAGTTATGTGCTATAATTCCAGGAAAAACCAGCGCCATTTTTATACACAGGTCTCAGCCAGAGGTGATTGGGTGGGGGATGGGGGTGGGGTGATCTTTTGTTCTCCCATTGGCTGGTAATTGGGTCAGGGCGGGTGGAAATATTACTGCTGAAATTGTATAAGAAGTATCTTTGACAAATTTGCAAGCTTAGGTCTTGTTTTACGCTAAGACCGTACGGATGACGCTCAAGTGACGTGACTAAATGTCACAAGGAGTCAGCTCTGGCTGCGTCCCTGCAATGGAAACACGCAACCGCTAAGTTACGTTCGACATTTAACATTGCATACGCTTGCGTGATATCTAGTTATTGTGTACGCCCTAGCTATAGAGGGCCAATCAGTTATGATAATATATAATCGATATGCTGTGAAAACGTACCGTCGGGTGTGTTTTTATTCGGAATGCGAATCACATTTTCACAGACCGCCCCCTCCCTCTGGCCCTCCCACCACCACAATCTACTGCAATGATTAAATGCGTGGAATAAGAATAGCCTGATTTTATTATTTTTTAAAAAATCCGAGTTCTTGTTCATATGGGGTAAACTTTCATTAGGTTTCTAGGCTCGAGTTCCTACTTCTTGAGAACCTACCAGAGGGGTGAGGGTATAGGGGTGCCCCTCCCCACCTTTTTATCCAAGTTTACGTCAATTTAGGTTCGACTCCATAACGCAAACTATGGCAAAAGCGCTTAGTTATAATAGCGCAGTATAAAAGTGTTAAGCCTTTGTTAACCGGACTTTTGCTTTAGTCTCTGGAGTCTGGTCCGTTGGGCAAATCATAGTCCAGTTTGGTCTAAACTGTCGTGCGTTTAGTCGATTATATCTGGGCCTATTCTATGCGCGATATCAACCAAGGATGTATGGCATCTAATTTGGAAATGGTTAAGTTCTCAGAAGTCAGAAGTTAGGCCTGCAACGTTACCATGGGCACAATTACGGGCCTATATTAGGCAACGGGTACCACTCTAATTATAATTGGACACGATTGGTCCTGTTAAATACATCGGCCTACATTTTAGGCCAACGAATCGGAATCAACGCAAGTTAGGCCTACATAGTAAATTAGTAATAATAACTAAATGTCTTGGTAGGATCTCCCATGCATTGAAAAAAAATGGCCAGCACTTAGGCCCCTACGGGACTTTAGAACAGATGACAGAGACTATTTTTGTCATTGGCATAAACTCTGATGAAAAAGTGGGGGCTCAGCCCTTAGCCTATATATGTCCCAGCAAAAAGTACTAATGATTCTGGCACATGACTTCCATCTTACACAAGAACACTGCACGTGCCTTCGTAGAATGGCGGGTCTTAATTAAATATCTTGTGTCGGGTGTGGGGAGGGGCAAGTGCTTCTAAAGTACGTTCACTCCGGTAGTGGCGTAGCCAGAGTTCCAGAATGGGGGGCACCATCATTTATACATGGGACAATAAATTTGCCAAATTCGACATGGGGGCCTGAGGAGCTATGTGGTCAGTCTGGGTGGCATCTCAGTTGCTAACAAAATTTTGGGTGATATACGATTCAAATCCTGAATCCAACAAGTGCAAAAATACGATATATATCTCACATTTGTCTTGATTCTGTGGTATAAGGTATGGGTCTCAAAATGTGCAATATGTTGAAGAGTATGAATGATCAGTGTTTATTCTAGCCGGCCTTCTCTGGGGGGGGGAGATTTTCCCCAAAAGTTTTAAAATTCACTGCCAAAATTTTTTATATGTTGGCTGGGAGGTGAAATTCCCCCAAAAGTGTGGAGTCTCACGACATTGTCCCCCAAAACATTTCAAAATTTGTAATATGTTGAAGAGCATGAATGATGTTGTTAAAAAGTCCAAGCTCAGATTTTCTGAAGACATCAAATGAGACGGAATTTGTGCAAAAATGAAGCCAAATCCAAAGAGAAAAATGCTTGCAAACATAACAATCGCTAATATTAACAACATCACTTTGTTTCATGATGATTACAAAATCCAACGGGGAAACTGAAACGCTGTATTTTATCCTTTAAGAACTACAGTAGAAACTCATTAGCACAACATCTGTCAACTCACATTTCAAACTACTCTAGCAATGGTAGCCATAAAAACAAAGTAACAATTTATTCAACGGAATGCGAACATTCTGACTTCGTAGATGTCTTTCGGCATAGATTTCTGCTTCGCCTCTCTAACACACGACAATCCGGCTCTCTTCGCTAGATCGATTATCAGAGTCCTTGGTCGCGTAACGCTGCTGTCTTGCTCGTCAAAGTCCAACTCGTCCGAACTGTTAACATTTTCTTTTACTACGACGACACCGTTTTCCCTCAACCCCAACCTGCATCTCTGAAAGAAATTCACCAAATCGTCGTCAGTTAAATAGATGAGCACCCACTGGCACCAAATGACGTCGTATCGTCCTGCTTCGGGCGTGAAATCCTGGAGGCCGCAGCAGATGCAGCGCTCGACGCGCGACGAATGGTCGCCGATGAAATTCCTCGACTGGTCTAGAAAGTTCTGGTTCTGCTCGACCATGTCGACGGTGTCAAAAAGCGGTAGCAGGAGTTGCTTCGTTATGCGACCTATTCCGGCACCACAGTCCAAGGCCCGAGAGGTACTTGTAGTACTTGTGGTGGAGTTTGGCCCCTGGTGAAAAACAGCACAACATCATTAAATGGATTTCCAAGTTCCAACCACAATCATCACGAATGAACATCATTGTTACAGATTAACCAATAACTTTATCTCTTTCTCTATCTCGTTATATAAGCTAGTACAAGCAGCACAGCAGTCTACAGGTATAACCACTAAGGGCAGAATATGTTGCCAGCCTGTAAAATTAAACAATCAGACTAAAGACGTTATAAAAAGCTGACGTTCATAAAATGTTTATAACAAGAGACGAATAAACAATCGAAAGGAACAACAAATAGTACAGTTGATAAGCCGTATGATTGTTCATTTTGTGGATAAAAGCATGAAATTTTGAACATTGACACTTCTTATAATTTAGTAACGTTCTGTCCAGAGGCATTCGAGTAAACTTAAGGGTAGGGGTACACCTAGGGGTATGACTAGAGGTAGGGGTACCCCTAGGGAGTAGTGGTACCCATAGGGCAGGGAAATCAAAAGTGCTAGCCATTCACACGTCTGCCAATACCATTCTCTCTAGTTTTATATCAAAAGTGCTTGGCATTCAGAATTTTCCCTGTGGTATTCTCTAATGCGTAAATTGGACATTTTAAAGGACATTTATAAACTACAGAGAGTGATATTGGTAGAAGTATGAATGGCTAGAACTTTTGACAGAGAAGTGAAGAGCACCAGCTAATCAAGTTTTTTTCAAAAATTAGGCCATTATCTCTTGTAGATCAAAAGTTCTTGTCATTGAGAATTTTGCCTGTGCTATTCTCTAATGCGTAAATTGGACATTTTAAAGGACATTTATAAACTACAGAGAGTGATATTGGCAGACGTATGAATGGCTAGAACTTTTGACAGAGAAGTGAAGAGCACCAGCTAATCAAGTTTTTTCAAAAATTAGGCCATTATCTCTTGTAGATCAAAAGTTCTTGTCATTGAGAATTTTGCCTGTGCTATTCTCTAATGCGTAAATTGGACATTTTAAAGGACATTTATAAACTACAGAGAGTGATATTGGCCGACGTATGAATGGCTAGAACTTTTGACAGAGAAGTGAAGAGCACCAGCTAATCAAGTTTTTTCAAAAATTAGGCCACTATCTCTTGTAGATCAAAAGTGCTTGTCATTGAGAATTTTGCCTGAGATATTCTCTAATGCGTAAATTGGACATTTTAAAGGACATTTTTATCTACAGAGAATGCTATTGGCGACATTGCTCATGGGTATGAACAATTATGCCAGTTTTCATCACAATCTGAGATGGTGGCGTCCGATTTTATTCAAAAGCGTTTTGATTTGATGCGGAATTACCCTTTTCGTATTTTAGTTTCGGAGTAAAAGCGACATGAAATGATAATATTCATATCTGTACACTCTATAAGCACAATATTATTATTATTACTTAGTATTGTTTATTTGGCACTGTATCGATTGTCATTTGTCTACGTACTGCAGATCAAGCGGAATTTTGTTTTACAATTTATCAAGAAAATTTATGGTGCCAAATTGCTTGTAAGAGATAACAAAAACTTGTGCATCCTTTGGGAAATTGTTCTGGGCCATGTACCCTATAACTGTGCCAACTGGCATGCTTTTATCCAGAAGTGAACGATTCTTGGCTTTTATGGACTTTAGCCACTGAACTATAAGGCGCAGTGCTCCTTTTTCATGATTTTTTTCTTAGTAGTGCTCCATACAGTCGTAAACGACTTTCAATCTGAATTATTATTATTATTATTATTATTATTATTATTATTATTATTATTATTATTATTATAGACAATCGAGCGAGTAATAGCAGGACAGATACCAAAGCTCATTTTGAACAATTATCATCTTCTTCCTAGAACTCAGTCTGCCTACCGCCAGAATCATTCAACCGAAACGGCGCTTCTGCACATTCTTTCGGACGTGTTTAAAGCCGCGGATAAAGGCAAAGTAACCACGCTGATTCTACTCGATCTTACAGCCGCTTTTGAATTGGTCGACCATGAAATTCTTCTGCGGAGGTTACAACTGAAGATGGGAATAGACGGTACAGCTCTTCAGTGGCTTAGATCGTATCTGACCGACCGAGCATCACGTGTCTGTTATCAGAGATTTATGTCAAGTCCTAGAAAGATGCTCTGCGGCGTCCCACAGGGGTCCATTTTGGGCCCTCTGCTCTTTACCATTTTCATTAGCGAACTTGAAAGTATTCAGACTAATCAGCAGCTTAACACGCATTACTATGCTGATGATATTCAACTATACCACTCTCATCATCCCGAGGAGGCTAAACAGGCAGGTGAATTATTGTCTGAGGGCATTGTGCATATTCATGCATGATTAAGCGCAAATAGACTTAAACTAAATCCGTCAAAGTCTGAACTGATATGCTTGGGACAGAGGCGGCAGATAAATAAAGTGACGCTTGATGAAATTAAAGTCGGTTCAGATCTGATTGTGCGCTCAAAGGTCGTTCGGAATCTGGGAGTGATTCTTGATGAGAATCTGACGATGGCCGATCACATAAGCAGGGTTGTTTCGTGCGGCTTCCTGGAATTGCGTAAACTAAGAGCAATTATAACTTCGGTGACGCGGGAGGTGGTACTGACGCTCGTTCACGCGTTGGTCTGTACACGCTTGGATTACTGTAACAGCCTACTCGCTCAAATCAACATCACACAACTAAAGAGACTCCAATCACTATTGCAATAACAGAGACGAGCGAAGAAACCAGCATATTTCCCTTGAGTCAAGCGAACTGCACTGGCTTCCGGTGATCTCCAGAGTTGAGTTCAAAATTATCTCACTAGTGGATAAATGTCTTCGTGGCGATGCACCGGAATACCTTAGAACTGACTGCATGCTTGTCCGATCATCAGGCCGAACCTACGGATTACGATCATGTGACACTTTCGATTACTCGTTACTCCTCGGACTAATTCAAAGTTCGGCGATTTGCGTTCGAAAGCTTGGCCCAACCTTCTGGAACAAGCTTCCATTGAACTCCGTGATCGTTCTACTAAACGGGACATTTTCTTATCGAGACTGAAAACATTTCTTTTTGAGCAACCCAGCAGCGGCGCTTTAGTGTCTTAATGCGCCTGTAATGAACTATCTATCTATCTATCTATCTATTATTATTATTGTTATTACTAGAATAAAATTGAGATATAATATATTGACAATTCCAAAATGATTTGACGCATTGAAGATGGGGACACAAGGAAATGTGGTTTTAATTCGTTTCAAACTCTTCTGAATTCTTGTATATCTTATAGCATGCTGTACTTCATTAGGCTCACCATTTTGTGGCATTTATAACGCTCTAGAATAAAATTGAGATGGAATATATTGACAATCCCGGAACTATTTGACTCATTAAAGATGGGGACACAAGAAAATGTGGTTTTAATTCGTTTCAAACTCCTCTGAATTGTTGTATATTTATAGCTTGCTGTACTTCATTAGGCTCACCATTTTGTGGCATTTCGAACGGTCTAGAATAAAATTGAGATGGAATATACTGATTGTCCCGGAACTATTTGCCTCATTGAAGATGGGGACACAAGGAAATGTGGTTTTAATTCGTTTCAAACTCCTCTGAATTGTTGTTTATCTATAGCTTGCTGTACTTCATTAGGCTCACCATTTTGTGGCATTTTGAACGCTCTTATTATTGCTTGAACCTTTAAGATCGAAACTGAGCATGATATTACCGATTAGTCTTCACTGTTCAAAGCAACTAAGAAGGAACAAGAGGAAAATGTGGATTTTGTTGTAGAATTTCTTGAAATCGATTAGATGTTTGATTATCTAAGTACAAAATACCTTCAATTGGCTTCACTCACACACAGCGAATTAATTATAAAACTCGTTTTCATATCTATAAATCCTGTTGTAGGCCTATAATCAACAATATATCTTAATACGCGACTCTTCCCTTGATCGCCCTACATTGGACAATGCATATATTAGACTATTAGTGCTACAGTAGGCCGATATGCAAAAGTCAGAAGAGTGATGAAACAAATTAAAACCACATTTTCGTGTATCCCCAGCCTAGCTGAGTCAGACCATACTAGAATTGTCAATATTTTCTGCCTCAATTTTATTCTAGAGCATTCGAAATGCCCCGAGAAATGGTGATCCATTTTAAACGACACTATAGGCCTACAAAGTCTTTCAGCAATCTGTTCTTTGTTAAATATCTAAAAAATCGAACGAGAGATAAGAAGGGGTTTAAGAGAGCTGGTTTCTTGTATGACAAGTTCTATAGACCACAAAAATATTATATAATTGATAACCTGTTTGTCATTGGACAATGCATATATTAGTGCTACAGTAGGCTGATATGCAAAAGTCAGAAGAGTGATGAAACAAATTAAAACCACATTTTCGTGCATCCCCAGCTTAGCTGAGTCAAACCGTACTAGAATTGTCAATATATTCTGCCTCAATTTTATTCTAGAGCATTGAAATGCCCGAAAAATGGTGATCCATTTGAAACAACACTATAGGCCTACAAAGTCTTTCAGCAATCTGTTCTTTGTTAAATATCTAAAAAATCGAACGAGAGATAAGAAGGGGTTTAAGAGAGCTGGTTTTTTGTATGACAAGTTCTATAGACCACAAAAATATTATATAATTAATGTCCTCTTTGACATTGGACAATGCATATATTAGTGCTACAGTGGGCTGCTATGCAAAAGTCAGAAGAGTGATGAAACAAATTAAAACCACATTTTCGTGTATCCCCAGCTTAGCTGAGTCAAACCGTACCAGAATTGTCAATATATTCTGTCTCAATTTTTTTTTCTAGAGCTTTCGAAATGTGATCCAAAATGAAACAACACTATACAAAGTCTTTCAGAAATCTGTTCTCTGTCAAATGTCTAAAAAATCGAACGAGAGATAAGAAAGGCTTTAAGAGAGCTGGTTTCTTGTATGACAAGTTCTATAGACCACAAAAATATTATATAATTGATAACCTGTTTGTCATTGGACAATGCATATATTAGTGCTACAGTAGGCTGATATGCAAAAGTCAGAAGAGTGATGAAACAAATTAAAACCACATTTTCGTGTATCCCCAGCTTAGCTGAGTCAAACCGTACTAGAATTGTCAATATGTTCTGTCTCAATTTTTTTCTAGAGCTTTTGAAATGACACGAAAATGAAACAACACTATACAAAGTCTTTCAGAAATCTGTTCTCTGTCAAATGTCTAAAAATTCGAACGAGAGATAAGAAGGGCTTTAAGAGAGCTGGTTTCTTGTATGACAAGTTCTATAGACCACAAAAATATTATATAATTAATGTCCTCTTTGACATTGGACAATGCATAAATTAGTGCTACAGTGGGCTGCTATGCAAAAGTCAGAAGAGTGATGAAACAAATTAAAACCACATTTTCGTGTATCCCCAGCTTAGCTGAGTCAAACTGTACTAGAATTGTCAATATATTCTGCCTCAATTTTTTTCTAGAGCTTTCGAAATGCCACGAAAATGAAACAACACTATACAAAGTCTTTCAGAAATCTGTTCTCTGTCAAATGTCCAAAAATCAACGAGAGATAAGAAGGGGTTTAAGAGATCTGGTTTCTTGTATGACAAGTTCTATAGACCACAAAAATATTATATAATTGATAACCTGTTTTTTTACATTGGACAATGCATATATTAGACTATTAGTGCTACAGTAGGCTGATATGCAAAAGTCAGAAGAGTGATGAAACAAATTAAAGCCACATTTTCGTGTATCCCCAGCCTAGCTGAGTCAAACCATACTAGAATTGTCAATATATTCTGCCTCAATTTTATTCTAGAGCATTCGAAATGCCCCGAGAAATGGTGATCCATTTTAAACGACACTATAGGCCTACAAAGTCTTTCAGCAATCTGTTCTTTGTTAAATATCTAAAAAATCGAACGAGAGATAAGAAGGGGTTTAAGAGAGCTGGTTTCTTGTATGACAAGTTCTATAGACCACAAAAATATTATATAATTGATAACCTGTTTGTCATTGGACAATGCATATATTAGTGCTACAGTAGGCTGATATGCAAAAGTCAGAAGAGTGATGAAACAAATTAAAACCACATTTTCGTGCATCCCCAGCTTAGCTGAGTCAAACCGTACTAGAATTGTCAATATATTCTGCCTCAATTTTATTCTAGAGCATTCGAAATGCCCCGAAAAATGGTGATCCATTTTAAACAACACTATAGGCCTACAAAGTCTTTCAGCAATCTGTTCTTTGTTAAATATCTAAAAAATCGAACGAGAGATAAGAAGGGGTTTAAGAGAGCTGGTATTTTGTATGACAAGTTCTATAGACCACAAAAATATCATATAATTAATGTCCTCATTGACATTGGACAATGCATATATTAGTGCTACAGTGGGCTGCTATGCAAAAGTCAGAAGAGTGATGAAACAAATTAAAACCACATTTTCGTGTATCCCCAGCTTAGCTGAGTCAAACCGTACCAGAATTGTCAATATATTCTGTCTCAATTTTTTTCTAGAGCTTTCGAAATGCCACGAAAATGAAAAAACACTATACAAAGTCTTTCAGAAATCTGTTCTCTGTCAAATGTCTAAAAAATCGAACGAGAGATAAGAAAGGCTTTAAGAGAGCTGGTTTCTTGTATGACAAGTTCTATAGACCACAAAAATATTATATAATTGATAACCTGTTTGTCATTGGACAATGCATATATTAGTGCTACAGTAGGCTGATATGCAAAAGTCAGAAGAGTGATGAAACAAATTAAAACCACATTTTTTCGTGTATCCCCAGCTTAGCTGAGTCAAACCGTACTAGAATTGTCAATATATTCTGCCTCAATTTTATTCTAGAGCATTCGAAATGCCCCGAGAAATGGTGATCCATTTTAAACGACACTATAGGCCTACAAAGTCTTTCAGCAATCTGTTCTTTGTTAAATATCTAAAAAATCGAACGAGAGATAAGAAGGGGTTTAAGAGAGCTGGTTTCTTGTATGACAAGTTCTATAGACCACAAAAATATTATATAATTGATAACCTGTTTGTCATTGGACAACGCATATCTTAGTGCTACAGTAGGCTGATATGCAAAAGTCAGAAGAGTGATGAAACAAATTAAAACCACATTTTCGTGTATCCCCAGCTTAGCTGAGTCAAACCGTACTAGAATTGTCAATATGTTCTGTCTCAATTTTTTTCTAGAGCTTTCGAAATGCCACGAAAAATGAAACAACACTATACAAAGTCTTTCAGAAATCTGTTCTCTGTCAAATGTCTAAAAATCGAACGAGAGATAAGAAGGGCTTTAAGAGAGCTGGTTTTTTGTATGACAAGTTCTATAGACCACAAAAATATTATATAATTAATGTCCTCTTTGACATTGGACAATGCATAAATTAGTGCTACAGTGGGCTGCTATGCAAAAGTCAGAAGAGTGATGAAACAAATTAAAACCACATTTTCGTGTATCCCCAGCTTAGCTGAGTCAAACTGTACTAGAATTGTCAATATATTCTGCCTCAATTTTTTTCTAGAGCTTTCGAAATGCCACGAAAATGAAACAACACTATAGAAAGTCTTTCAGAAATCTGTTCTCTGTCAAATGTCCAAAAATCGAACGAGAGATAAGAAGGGGTTTAAGAGATCTGGTTTCTTGTATGACAAGTTCTATAGACCACAAAAATATTATATAATTGATAACCTGTTTTTCTTACATTGGACAATGCATATATTAGACTATTAGTGCTACAGTAGGCTGATATGCAAAAGTCAGAAGAGTGATGAAACAAATTAAAACCACATTTTCGTGTATCCCCAGCTTAGCTGAGTCAAACCGTACTAGAATTGTCAATATATTCTGCCTCAATTTTATTCTAGAGCATTCGAAATGCCCCGAGAAATGGTGATCCTTTTTAAACGACACTATAGGCCTACAAAGTCTTTCAGCAATCTGTTCTTTGTTAAATATCTAAAAAAACGAACGAGAGATAAGGAGGGGTTTAAGAGAGCTGGTTTCTTGTACGACAAGTTCTATAGACCACAAAAATATTATATAATTGATAACCTGTTTGTCATTGGACAATGCATATATTAGTGCTACAGTAGGCTGATATGCAAAAGTCAGAAGAGTGATGAAACAAATTAAAACCACATTTTCGTGTATCCCCAGCTTAGCTGAGTCAAACCGTACTAGAATTGTCAATATATTCTGCCTCAATTTTATTCTAGAGCATTCGAAATGCCCCGAAAAATGGTGATCCATTTGAAACGACACTATAGGCCTACAAAGTCTTTCAGCAATCTGTTCTTTGTTAAATGTCTAAAAAATCGAACGAGAGATAAGAAGGGGTTTAAGAGAGCTGGTTTTTTTGTATGACAAGTTCTATAGACCACAAAAATATTATATAATTAATGTCCTCTTTGACATTGGACAATGCATATATTAGTGCTACAGTGGGCTGCTATGCAAAAGTCAGAAGAGTAATGAAAAAAATTAAAACCACATTTTCGTGTATCCCCAGCTTAGCTGAGTCAAACCGTACTAGAATTGTCAATATATTCTGTCTCAATTTTTTTCTAGAGCTTTCGAAATGCCACGAAAAATGAAACAACACTATACAAAGTCTTTCAGAAATCTGTTCTCTGTCAAATGTCTAAAAAATCGAACGAGAGATAAGAAGGGGTTTAAGAGATCTGGTTTCTTGTATGACAAGTTCTATAGACCACAAAAATATTATATAATTGATAACCTGTTTTTTTTACATTACTACAGTTGATAAGCCGTATGATTGTTCATTTTGTGGATAAAAGCATGATGTTTGATTATCTAAGTACAAAATACCTTCAATTGACTTCACTCACACACAGCGAATTAATTATAAAACTCATTTTCATATCTATAAATCCTGTTGTAGACCTATAATCAATAATATATCTTAATACGCGACTCTTCCTTTGATCGCCCTACTATAGTACAGTTGATAAGCCGTATGATTGTTCATTTTGTGGATAAAAGCATGAAATTTTGAACATTGACACTTCTTATAATTTAGTAACGTTCTGTCCAGAGGCATTCGAGTAAACTTAAGGGTAGGGGTACACCTAGGGGTATGACTAGAGGTAGGGGTACCCCTAGGGGTAGTGGTAGCCATAGGGCTAGGGGTAGGGGTACCCCGTGTGATAGGGTAGGGAAATCAAAAGTGCTAGCCATTCACACGTCTGCCAATACCATTCTCTCTAGTTTTATATCAAAAGTGCTTGGCATTCAGAATTTTCCTGTGGTATTCTCTAATCGTAAATTGGACATTTTAAAGGACATTTATAAACTACAGAGAGTGATATTGGTAGAAGTATGAATGGCTAGAACTTTTGACAGAGAAGTGAAGAGCACCAGCTAATCAAGTTTTTTTCAAAAATTAGGCCATTATCTCTTGTAGATCAAAAGTTCTTGTCATTGAGAATTTTGCCTGTGCTATTCTCTAATGCGTAAATTGAACATTTTTAAGGACATTTTTATCTACAGAGAATGCTATTGGCGACATTGCTCATGGGTATGAACAATTATGCCAGTTTTCATCACAATCTGAGATGGTGGCGTCGATTTTATTCAAAAGCGTTTTGATTTGATCTTGAATTACCCTTTTCGTATTTTAGTTTCGGAGTAAAAGCGACATGAAATGATAATATTCATATCTGTACACTCTATAAGCACAATATTATTATTATTACTTAGTATTGTTTATTTGGCACTGTATCGATTGTCATTTGTCTACGTACTGCAGATCAAGCGGAATTTTGTTTTACAATTTATCAAGAAAATTTATGGTGCCAAATTGCTTGGTAAGAGATAACAAAAACTTGTGCATCCTTTGGGGAAATTGTTCTGGGCCATGTACCCTATAACTGTGCCAAGTGGCATGCTTTTATCCAGAAGTGAACGATTCTTGGCTTTTATGGACTTTAGCCACTGAACTAAAACGAAAATATTAACACCCGAAGTGAATTACCAAGCATCCTCCAATCACTCAACTGATTTTTCCACGACATTATCAATAGTAGACCGATGAATAGGTGAATTGGGGAGCTAAGATCCCCATCCCAATATGATGAGGGCCTTCCCTGCTTCTCGGCGCCATACCAGAAACCTGGGTCCGGGGAATTTGCCCCTGTATTCCAAATGCCAGGCGAAATAACAAAGGAAGTGCGGTCGACTTACTTACTTACATGGAAAGAGATATGGAAAGAGATATGCTCAGTAGACGACTTACTTACTTACGTTGCTGGTAATTATTGCCATTACTATTGCAGTACCTTAATGAAATGTTTGAGGAAGTTTCTGGATCCGCTTATGTCCGTAGTGGATATGTGTGAGTATCCGCCGAGCATCCCGTCCACTGTGGCCGGGATCGAATCCCAGTAAACCTTAGAACGCTCATAAACCTCCGGAGAATCCATATGCATTTGGATCTTAGTCAAACCGTAGAAATTTCATCAACATTATATATTTTCTATATGATATCTACGTTAGTCAGTATGCCAGTATTCTGTTGAATTCACAAGGCGCTACGCAAAGCCGAGTTACCTGTAATAACAAAGATCTTATTATTGACATTTCGCATTAAAGTAGCAAGACGCGTAAAGCAGATGGTTTAATAAGATAACTAATTATCAAGTGGCTCGTTATCAAGCAGATTATGAATTGTATCATCGAACCCTTTGCCAGAGACGGAGCTAGGGTGTCCGGCGCCCGAGGACAAAACGCACTGATGCGCCCCCTCAACTTCACATAGGACCCTGACAAGCAAAAAGGTCGTCACTCGTCACTCGGCGTGGTTAAGTTAGTTATGTGAGCGCCGACGGCCTATACAACTACATTGATGCATCTTTTTGCGCTTTTACTACCTTAAATGAGATTTACCCTCCCCCCCACGCACTTCGGCGCCCGAGGAGTCGTGGACATATGTGCCCCCGTCTCCTAGCTACACCTTTTTCTTTTGCTTTTGATTTAATAAACAAACTTAAGCAGAACCTAATAAAGTTTACTATCCATGCAATTAGCTCTAGATATGGCATCGCTATATTTACTAAATTATATTAGCTAATTTGAAAATCACCTTTTCCTTCTTGTTTGTCTCAATAAAATGTTCATTTAAATAAAAACTTCATTCCACAGTCAATGACGCTGACACCCATACCATCGATCAACCCGCCACTTCAAAATTTCATTAACAGTGCAAGATTGGTGAAGAGAGGGCAGAGTAATTGGCTTCTAAAGAAGTTTGAAATGTCTCCAGTGCGATTCAAAATCATCTTGCACTGCCTGTTGTGTTTAGTGCATTAGCCTACACTTCAGTAGGAGGAGGACAGTATAGCCACGCGCCTGTGGAGGTGAGCGGGTAATTTTTAATTCTAACTTGCGATAAATTTATATGAAAATGAGCGCATGGATTGCTCTGTAGGCCTACTGATTTCAGAATAAGCGCCTTCATGGTCCAAACATAGGTATAATATTGAAACCAATACTTAAGACAAATATTTAATGAATGATTTTTTTATTTATGAGATAAGCCTATTGCAAAGAATTTCTATACTATCGTGTTTTGCCTTTGTCGAATGTTCTGATAGATTCGAATGGTATCGGTTAGTATTTTATCAAAATATAACTGTTTTACAAGGAGGCCTAAAAGTAATTAAACAAGACAATTTTAGTAGGCTATTAATTCCTTCAAAATACTATGTCGAAACCACGCCATGGGTAAGTTTATTTAAGCCACAGATTGGCGCGAAACTCATTCTAGAATCTAGACTTAATGCTTCGAAGCACGAAAAGAAGTCTCCGCGGATACTAATAACTATTCTCTGTTGTCACTTTCTTCTCTTGGCGTATCGTCTGATAGGTTTGAAGGAGGGTGGCGCCACCTAGCGACCGAGAATGGCGGGTCTCTTGCATTGACACCTGTTTCCTCGCCAGGGGGCTACGCAGCTGCAGACGAGGTCGTCACAGCAACTGGCGAACTTCAGCTTGGCGTTTGGAATGCAGTTGTCTCCCCATCGGGCGCACCAATCACTCCGTCTGCACCAAACACGCATCGAATTAATACAATTCCCAGTTGTCAACACAGAAAAAACTAATAAACCGCCTAAATTCCAGTAGATCTAATTATTATTAGTACAACTACTACTACTAATATAATAATAGTAGGCTAGTAGTAGTAGTAGTAGTAGTAGTAATAATAATAATAATAATAATAATAATAATAATAATAATAACAATGATGATGATGATGATGAAGATGATGATGATGATGATAATAATAATAATAATAATAATAATAATAATAATAATAATAATAATAATAATAATAATAATAATAATAATAATAATAATAATAATAATAATAATAATAATAATAATAATAATAATAATAATAATAATAATAATAATAATAATAATAATAATATTATAATAATAATAATAATAATAAGAGAACCGTTTCCTGGAATATTATATTGTCACGTGACCCGGTTGAATAGGTCTTGCATGTTCCATTGACTGACATCGACGCGTAGGAAAACAAGACACAATTGATATGTAGCAGGCATGTTGGCCTTGAAAAGAAGATAATGCCCGAATATTTATTTATATTTATCGTTCGTATCGATTCAGGTTGGAAACCGACCTCACTTAGCCTAGCCGATGCCGAGAAAAGCTGAGGGCGCTGGTGCATAAGTTGTTCTGTGGTTTTTGGTCAACCTTTACCTTAACTATTTTGCGCCCAGCCCAGCAGGGGCGTAGCGACGGGGGTATATCGGTATATATGCCCCCAAAATCAGGCTGCCTCAAAATTTCTAATGAGTTTTTTAATTTTCAAAATTTTAAAAGATTTATACCCCCAAATCGCATTATAACCCCCCCCCCAATCAAATTCCTGGCTACGCCTCTTAATGTAAGCTAACCTGTGAAGGTTTTGTGGTAAATTTGAATAACATACCTTTGGTATGCTCTGCGCTCCACTCCGTCAGAGAATGAATTCTGTTCATCGTAATCTACGAAGAAAAAGAAACCGATTTCAATAGGCCTGATAAACGTTTCTGATATCTAATCTTAAACTTCTATGGCGCCACTTCGTAACGCACAGAAGCATCGATCGTATCATACAAGACCCAAGTGAAATCCAGGATACCATTCATGACGATGATATAAAAAACGGTAACTGCTCATCCGTAGACTAAATGCCCCCGTAGGAGGCTGGGAGCTGGTAATAGCTGGTGATGTTATTATTATTATTGTTGTTGTTGTTGTTGTTGTTATTATTGCTGTTTCTACTTCTGCAATCGCTATCAGCCTATCATTATTGTAATTATTTTGAGTCATCAACATTATCATTACCACAACCACCTCCACCACCATCATCATCATCATGATGCTTTGTTTCACAGTAGTGCGTTAACCCTGAATGCATAAATATTTATAATTTGTATATACGCGCAATACGAGTATGCGAATATATACATATATATATATATATATATATATATATCCTGTGAAAACTAGAGATAACCTTTTTTGCTTTTGTCAGATTATTTTTCACGACGTTTGAGGAGTAGATTAAGTGTAAAAAGTGCTTTAATAAAATGCGGCGATGACCATTGTTTGCTAGTCAGACTTTTCTCGACGTTTAAATTCATTTTCTCAATATCTTGGCATTCTGAGGGAGATCCCGCGGCCCCAGTCCAAGCCTGCCTGCCTGTCTGTCACTCAAGTTACGTCGAGCGTTGATCAGGAAACATCGATTGGCACGAGAAGAGGAGGAGGAAAAGTATAGCGAATGGCCTCTCTGTGTGCATGCGCTGCATTGTGAAACCGACGGACGTCGAAAGACGACGACGACATTGATTCCATCTTGAAATCGCGTGACATGCATTCGAGAATGTTCATCATCATCATGACATTCCAAAGTGCTGTCTCTCGTGTCGCCATGAGCGAAGGCAGAACTACTGGACCACACCCGACAGCTATAGCCACCAGCGTCCGCTGTCTAAAGGTCGCCAGAATATATATAAATATAGGGAGCAGTTTATGACTTCATTTAATTTATCCTTCGTAGTTTTTGTAATTTTAGAAGACGCAAACTGTTCATGCTTATTCAAATCGTAACTTTAACCCCTTAACTGGGTGCTCCGAGTAACGCTCGTCCATTTTACATTGAGTTACAAATAGTTGCCCAGTTAAGGGGTTAACAGCACGATGTCAACTTCATATAGGTCACTGAAAATTTCATGCTGCATTCGTAAGCTTTGATGTCAGTTAATTTCTACGTCAGCGAAACCTTACATTTACTTCGTGTGACGTAAGCACCTATAGAATTAAGAATAGAATTAAGAATAAAACAAACATTATGCAAATATTGATACGGGGGAAAATGAGCTTCTTTGAGCACATATGCAGGATGGAAGACAATAGACTGGTGAAGAAGAAGATCGTGCTGGGAACAATGGATGGAGAAAATCGAAGAGGAAGACCGAGAAGAGAGTGGTTGGAAGATATCGAAGAATGGGGGAACGTGGAGCTGCACACACTGATCAGAGCGACACAGGACCGAGAAAGATGGAAACAAATTGTGATTCAGGCTGTCGACACCTACGGGTACAGCACCCATGGGGCTGGATGATGAAGATGATGATGATGATGATGATGAACGTAAGCACCTACTTAACGTTAGTATGCGGAATTCGATTGAATCACGTATGTCTTCTTGATAAATGCAATCAAATACAATCAATCTTCCGTAATGAAGTCCGCTCTGATCGAGGCGATGGGCTGCGGTAACACCGCGGTTCGTAAAATCGGCAGCGACATTTCAATCGCTCAGCTGCCCGCAAAGGCGCTACATGAAAGAATTCTCAATGTCGATTATAGATCACGACGCCCCCAAAGCCAATGGGCACGGCGACATGACGTCATCGGCGTCACGTGATGTCCAGCGGTTCTGACATGCGATGATCTTGAATTGCAGTGACGTCATTAATCTAACGCGTTTTGTACTCTTTTGTCTAGAACTGCGCCTTGCCCACCCCTCCCCTTACCCCTGTCCCCCATATCCGACACTCAGAGCTTTACGTTGCTATATACCTGTTTATCTAGAGTCGATGAACGGCTGAGTTATGCGCCGACGGAACGGTCACCCGTCCAAGTGCCAACCCCCGCTCGGCGCCGCTTAACTTTGCCGCCGTGTGCTCTAAAACGAGAACCATAGGGACGCCATCTAGCGGTCAATAAATTCCGAGGCGGTCGTTCGCCATTTTGTCGCTGCTGCTGCCATCTGCCGATGAGTTTGTTATTCGTGCTCATTTGCGGCGAAATTGGTTCTCGTGAGTGGATTGTTTATATAATAATATGGGTCCTGATTTCGTCTCTCTCTCTCTCTCTCTCTCTCTCTCTCTCTCTCTCTCTCTCTCTCTCTCTCTCTCTCTCTCTCTCGGCCAGCTGCAGCAGCCGATACGATGTCAGATGGATTGACGAAAACCGTTCCAGCCAATGCACCATCGTCTGTCTGCCTCTTCAAAAAGCGATTGTCATCTCTACAAACATAATTCCTGTCGAAAACCAACATCAGTGTACACATACGCATTTCTCATCTGACAATCTGCCAAAACTATGATGAATTAATTAACGCATTTCTCATATCTGACAATAAACCTTCCTGCCATCTGCCATTTACTGTTATATAACAGTTTGAACTATACCGCAATAATAATAATAATAATAATAATAATAATAATAATAATAATAATAATAATAATAATAATAATAATAATAATAATAATAATAATAATAATAATAATAATAATAATAATAATAATAATAATAATAATAATAATAATAATAACGTTTAGTGTCTGGTGTGTGAGAACCACTATGTTCAACCCGCCCTTTCATTCACATTATGGTCATAATAGTCTTCCATTGTGTTCTGTCAAATAGAGAATTTAATATTAATTTTGTGTTTAGCTGTCGTTATAAACCTGTTACTGAATCATGCAGACGTTAACCTAAGCACAGAATTTAATTATCACTAGAACGAGTCTATGGTGTCTCTAGACGTTAAACCGGTCTTCTGCCATTTTCTTAATTGTGATCACATTACCGTAGAATTCCTAAGAGAAGCGGGCTCTCAATTAACAGCCACAGTATGAAGTTTGTTTTACTATATAGAAGCCCGGGGCTCGTAATTAGAAGTTTTACGGCAATTATTTCTACGGTGACCATGGAAACGATTGTCTATAGCTTTTAAGCAAAGACCCGTTTGACCCTTGACCGATTCAATCGAGATAATGGCCGCGGAGTGGGAGCCGGCGATGTTGCCGCTACAGCCGCCCCGTTAAATCCGCCTTAATTAAATGCGACCGCCATCTTTGGGGAAATCTCCGCGAGAGGCTGGGTAAATAAACGTCGTCTGCAGGTGTGGAGGGAGGGTGGAGGGGGGGGGAGGGAGGGAGGAGGGGGGGAGGGAGGGAGGGGAGAGAGGGAGGAAAGGAGAGGGAAAGGGCGTTTTTCAGCGGAACGACCGCCGACCCTAAGCTGCGTAGGTGGAAGTCGATGGACGGGATTATGATGGGAAGAGAGAAGGATGGATTGAGGAAAAGTCTTAACATTTATGGAACGTTTCTATCGGCGCCCAATATCCTAATGATCCCAAATGCATCGATGCGATTTCGTCATCTGCGGTTAGTTCTTCATGGAACGTTGGATGCGATAGAAATTATTGCTATGCAGATATTTCTGTTTGGTCCAATTTGTCCATCTAGCGTCTTTCGACATTGGCGCATCCACGAGGGAACATTGGGGGGGGGGTCACAGGATGGGCGCTGCTGCTCAATCCTAGATCGGTCGTCGGATTCTTGCAAAAACCGATGAGAAAATTGTATCGGTTATGGGGAGTGGGAGGGGGTGATGACGGTCACCCTAATACTTAAACCCTGGTTACGCCACTGGATTA
This sequence comes from Metaphire vulgaris, assembly GCA_018105865.1. NCBI lineage: Eukaryota > Metazoa > Annelida > Clitellata > Crassiclitellata > Megascolecidae > Metaphire > Metaphire vulgaris. Next base: position 18,751,436 of record CM030839.1, read on the forward strand.
TGATTCGACCATTTTGCGTCGTTTTGGCGACCCATGGAGCTCTCAAAAGAGAACACCCAGGCGGCAAATCATTTAGGCGCCTTGACGCCATTTTCGTTAAGTGGCTCTTGGCGGAATAAATTTCTTTTTGTCCCCTGGACGAAGAACCCTAAGAGAAATCGAATATTTCACAACACGAGATAAGATTAAGACGACGCATGCACGGAGCACTCCATAGAGACATCCTAGCAACGAAGGCGCTATATCAAGTCTATGTTGCTCTTTGACTGCTGCTGCGAGGGCTGATGAGGTTCTTCGCCTGATTTGACGGCGCTGCTGCTGCTGCTGCTGCTGATGATGATGATGATGATGATGGGGGCGGGAGTTTGTCGAATGAGATGTCGGCAGCGAGAGTGATCTTGACGCGCGAAATTCATCACGGCAATGTGAAATCGGTTATGAAAAGAATGAATATGAATTGACAGATGAGAGTACTGTGATTCCAATCTATCAAAACTAAGAACAGCTGAGCTCTCTCTCTCTCTCTCTCTCTCTCTCTCTCTCTCTCTCTCTCTCTCTCTCTCTCTCTCCTCTCTCTCTCTCTCTCTCTCGTGCTAAAATTATGTGCCGTGCTTCTGCCTTCAGACTGAAAAAGGGATTTTTTCGATTGTGATTTCGAAACTCAAAGATGCTTCGAAAGCAAAGGTGCTAACCCCTCACGACCCCCCACCCCCGGAAGAAAGGCGTTGCCCTACCGCCTCCACCGGTCCATTCAATTAATTCGATTGAAAGAAGAGCACCAGTTGCGCGTTGTCCGTTGGTTGTCTCGGAACAGAGACAGTGGCAACAGGCAACGTTCCATCTGTTCCGAACAATTCGTCGCTAATCCGGGATTAATGGAATGGGGGGATCCGGAGAGAGAAAGAGAGAGAGAGAGAGAGAGAGAGAGAGAGAGAGAGAGAGAGAGAGAGAGAGAGAGAGAGAGAGAGAGAGAGAGAGAGAGAGAGACTCAAATGCATTCCGGAAGCGAAGAAAGACCGAAGACCAGAGATTTCCGCACAAAAGACAAGAACCGGAAGACGCACACACACTTGATGACGTCATTCCTCGGAGTTTGGAGACCGGAAACAGTGTCTCTCTCTCCTGCGTTTGTGTTCAACGTTCCATGAGTGTGGTCAAGGGGCGGGGAGAGAGAGAGAGAGAGGAAAAGAGCCCATCAGTGAACATTTTTAAAAGGCCAATTTTAAAAAGAAGTATAACAATCAAAATTATTCCCAGCCTTCCACTCTTCCTCCTCCTCCTCCTCCCCTCTTCCTTCTTCTTCTTCTTCTTCTTCCTCTTCTTCTTCTTCCTCCTCCTCTTCTTCTTCATCGTCATCTTCTTCTTCTTCGTCTTGTCTTCTTCCGCTGCATGTTTCAGAGTCAAAGCTTATACTAGCGACGAGTGAAAATAACAAGGAACGAGACGCACATAACGCATTAGTTGCCATCGAATATACAGTAGTAATGTCCTCCTATGCGCTGGTTGATAATGAGGAACTGCGCCGATTCGCACAACTGCCCTGGGGGGAAAAAAGCCAGACTCCTGGGAATCCGGCAGATCACCAAGTAGGATTTCGCATTGTGTACGAAAAACGACAACTCCTTTCATCGTCGTACATAACAAAGAGAACTCGCGCGCTCGAGGGAAACTATTAATTTGGCCGACGAGAAAGATGTCTAATTGACCGTGTCCGCAATTAGGAAGGAAATCTGTAAACGCCAGAACATCAATTTTCTAACACCGGAAACAAAAAAACAGGGAGAGGAAATTATAGACACAAGCTTTTCAAATGACTTTTAATGGCGTCAACTTCTTGGAATTTTTAGGTTTTGTGGAAAGACTTTTGACGATTAAGCTGAAAATTGAAAGCAAACTCAGTAATATGATGAAAACTTCACTTATATTTGTATTTTGACCGGCAAAAGATGATGTGCAATAATTAACCAAATGTGATAGGCCTACATCGAGACAGCGAAGCGAGATTTTGCGCAGTAACCTCTGCAATCATTTAGATATACAGGGCGGCGCAAAAACCGGATTATATTAAATGCAAACGTAAATGTGACTAGTCCGGTTTTTTTGCGCCACCCTGTATGAACAGCAACATAATCGTCGACGTCGTACAGGACTACTAGATGCCTGGATCGACGCGTAACTGAAAAGGAGCCATACTTCAGGGGCTGGATAAACAGTCGCATTACACATGGCCTAGATTCTTGAAAGCTAAAATTAAGCGCTGCAAAATTTAATCAATTGGGATTCAACAATCTTGAAACAGAACCCCCTCAAAAAAATTTTTTTAATGTTCCAAGCTGTGTTGATAAAATTTTTGAGTGGCAACCTAACTTTTGTGAACAGCAAAGTTGTAGGGAATGTAATTGGAACAAATAAATCAAACATTTTGAAAATTGGACTATATTTGGTCGAGATAGCAAATTATAAAAGAAATACAAGCATCGTTCTAGACTGATCGAAACGACAATTTATCGGAAGGAGAGTGCTCGGGTAGGAAGAACATATCTCGACCAAATATTGTCCAATTTTCAAAATTTTTGATTTATTTTGACAATTATCTTTGCTGTTCTAAAAGTTCAAAATGTTAGCAACACAGCTTGGAACATCGTTTCGACAATTGTTATTAAATTTTTGCACGGATGGTTTGAAAGAGGGACAAAAATGCAAAACATTGGTGTATACCTCATCATTTTAGTTTTTTACAGAATCAGTTGAAAAAGTCCAAAATTACATGCAAATGCACAGGAGGCTGCATTTATCCAGCCCCTGAAGTCAGTCAGACGTCCAGTAGGCCTAATCTTCAAGCGCTATCTCTGTTATCTTGAGGACCAACCGTTTAGAGACGAGACTCCGAGGAGATAAGGAATGATAAGGAGACAGACAACAGAGACGTTGATCACGACCGACATCTTTCGGGATCAAAGATCTTCTCTCCGATGTTATATTTCAGTCAGAAATTCGACCTCAGTACGCGACAACCTAAAAAATTGTACCTACACAGTTTCTGGCAAGCACGCAATGCTCCAGAATCTATAGAACCCTCCCCCGGTATTCTGAGATTCGAATGTCACAGCCTTCTCAACAAGGGCGCAGCGATAGAGAGTATATCGGTATACATAGTCCCCCCTCCCAAAAAAAATCAGGCAACCCTAAAATGTTTAATGTGTTTTTTAAGATTTTCAAAGCATTTAAAGGTTTATACCCCTCAAATCACATTATACTCCCCAAATCAAATCCCTTGCTACGCCCCTGCTCCTCAAATCAAATCCCTTGCTACGCCCCTGCTCCTCAAATCAAAGCAGAAATCAAACACAGGCTGCAGGCGATGCTTTGCATAAGAATGACTGTTGGTGACTGTCCTATACAGTGGAGATTCGTTATAGCGTACTTATCTGGTCTGTGAAATTTAGTACGTTATATTCGAGGTACAATATTATATCAAATATCATCCAATACAGTAGCGCATCACACGGTACTGTACATTGCGGTACTTTATATCCGAGTGTACGCTCTAACTGAGTCCGTTATAACGAAGTTCTAGCGTATGGAGATACAGTAAAACCTTCATTAACACGAGGACGGGAAAGAATCAAGAGAAACCCGTTGGTCCAGATGTCCTATTCCATGTTAATTTGGAATCCCATTGTATTTTTATCCTTTCGTCCTATAAAATGCAGGGTTATTGACTGTCGGATTACACGCAATTGAGGGGGAAAGGCACAGCTGGTGAAGATGTCTTCCATACAATTACACTGTTTACCGAACACTCCTGTTTACCCGTTTCCGCTCGATCCGAATCCATCCTAATCATGTAGGAACACATATCCCGGATATCGTGATGCCCTCAGCGTAAAGCTCTTCTCGATGGTGGGCAAATTTATCCCCCTCCTCAAATCCGAGTGTTTCGCCCATCTATGAAGGCTATAGGTCTCGTCGGAAAGCAATGTAAACAGGTTTCTAGTCAATGCTAACGAATGACTAATAATACTTCGGAAACAGAGTCGGCCTGTGACGGGCGATGTCTTATCTGTAAAGCGTAGACCTCTATGCCCAGCTATTTAACCGGATTTAGGGGGCAAATAAAGAAAAAATGTGATATCTGGCATTATCTGCCTTACTGCCTAACATTTTCAGTCTTAATTATATCCGATATTTTAAACTCTGAAGACTCCGTGGCTATCCGAAATAAGATAATTAAACACGTGACAACTGATAAATGTCTTCGAAATTTATTATAACAATGGAAACTATTCTAAGGCTCTCTCTCCGAAATGTTTTTCAACTATAAATACGGCGAAATTGTGTAAGTGCTGTGATTGGGGGGGGATTTTTAGGGTTTTTTGGAGGGGGGATCTCTCCTCCTAACAGGCCTCTCTCCGAAATGTTTTTCAACTATAAATACGGCATCATCCCCCCCACCAAGAACTCCTGGAACCGCCACTGTTTGTAAATGGCCGGGGCCAGAATCCTCTGACCTCTGAAACGGCCCGCTTAGAGAAAATAATACGAGATTAAACAAATACCTTGTTGTGTATTTGAAAGATGACTTTGAGACGGCGTCCTTGACTCCTTGTCGAAGGAACAAAGAGTCAAATGAGAGGAATCTGCGCTGGGAGATGTCTGCAGCAACCGAATGACGACGACTGACGCACTTACGTTTTCCTTCCTCTTTTTATAAAGGCTCCAGCGGATCGATGCACGTCTAAAATTAAAGTTCCTCATTCTTCTCTCTGCCGCCGCCGCCGCGCAGCAGTGGACCTTCGCCGGAAGGGGAGGGGGAGGAGGAGGGCGAGGGAGGGAAGGAACAAAGACACAGGATAGGATCGGCAAAGGAACAGAGAGTGGGACAACAACGGGGAGAGCAACCGTCCCCAGCGCTTTTTAAATTCAGTTCTTGCGTATTTGTTCGTTATCGTTGAACCCGAGACCTGCACGCACTCCAGGAGAAATTCGCGATGCTATAAAGTCACCGGAGGGTCAGTCAGAGGGTCTTTTTGCCCTGCAGGGGTTAATTAAACGATCGAAATACGGACGAAATAGCCAAGTGCAAACGAGGGTGTCGGGGAAAAAACGCAATTTCAATTCCGTCTTTTGAAACGAGAATCCCCGTTACGCTCAGATACAGTGGCGGTTCCACGTGGGGGTGAGTGAGGATGCTTCCCCACCACTCCCCACCCCAACGGAATTTCGGAGTAACTTTTTTGCGTGTGAAACCCATTTTTGGGTAAAAGTCTAGTTAAAATAACTGGGATGGCTTTCTTTGCTTGGCAACCTATTTATTCGGTAAAATTAGACATACAAATTCCATTTTTCAGCCTTTTCCGGCAATTTTTATTGATTTTTCCTTCTATCTTCATTCACCACCAACTTTCTATGAATTCATTCATCCCCCACCAAGAAATCCTGGAACCGCCACTGCTCAGATAATTACATTAATTATTTGCATATTAAAATTTTCTACGTTCCCTTTTTCCAATTTTGAGCGTATTATTCCCTTGGCTGCTAGATTTTGACAGCCGCTTACAAAATGCTTCAACAGTTAAATTTTTCCAAAGATTTTTTCTATATCAACACTATTGGATTTCATTTGACGATACTCGATTCTGTGACCGTTTCTTCAGTTTAGAATAGCAGCCAAAGTCTAAAACGATGCTAAAGATCGTGTTGAGAGTTCCAAAGCAGCTGGCAAAGAAACAACCCTCAGAATGGCTACAGGATACCTACCCCGCCCCATTCCACCCCACCCCTGTCTACCGCTTAAGACTGCAGAAGGACGTTTTACATTGGACCTCCATCCACTCGGATCGATAAAGGAACCTGTTCAACTCTCCACCACAGAAATCAATCTGAATCCTGAAGCAGTCTGTCTGTCTGTCTGTCTCTGTCTCTCTCTCTCTGTCTCTCTCTATCTGTCTGTCTGTATATCTGTCTATCAGTGATTTCGGAAAGGGGGTTGAAAAAAATTTCATCAATAGCCGCCAGGGGGTTTTTCACCCAAAAAATTGCTAAAAATCGCCTCAGAAAATAAAAATTGCATGCGAATACATTGTTTTAAAATTTTTTCGCCGTCCAAGGGGGGGTTTAACCCCCAACCCCCTGTGGCTACGCCACTGCTCTCTATATCTCCGCTAACTTTCCTTCTGTATCTCCCTCTATTTCCTTCTGCATCTCCCTCTATATATCCCTCTATATATCTGTCTACCGATTCATTGTGTAGGCCTACAACTTTCAAATCTATGGTCTAAAATCGGATCTCTTCTCGCTGGTTTTTCCTCCTCCACAGTCTACAGTATATCTTGCTGTTTCCCATATGATATACAATATTAATTTACCAGACGAAACGACTGTCTTGAAAGCGACGTCGCTCGCTGCATTGATGAAAGTACCCGGCAGTACCGAAATACGGAAACCCACGCGGAGTCACAGTATCGCACCCGGGTAGGCCGACGTGTGCTGCTCGCCGAAGTGCTCGGCTGGGTTCTGTTCTTTTCTCCTACATAACGCATCGATTGATTGAGACGACAAACTCTCTGAACGCACTTTCACTCCTTTGGAGGCACGACATTCTAATGACGATTTCAATAATTATTTTTGTCTGCGAGTTTTCCTCTTTTCTTCTGTCAATCGAAGCAGCATCGATTGCTTTCATGCCCTCCTCGTCCACTGGCGCATGACCGAACATGACTGACATCGGAGTGACGCGATGATTGATCGGACGATGGAGGGAAGGAAGAAGCTGAGAAACGGACGAATGAGTGCCAAATATTGATGATGGAATTGATTTTAAAGCGGTTTCACGCAAAATCGTTCAGATCTTTTTCCTAGAAATCTCGATTCGTTCCACATTCAGTCGTCAAAAAAAAGATTTGCGCTCAACTCCATCGGATTGACGACGACCTGACAGTTGACGAAGGTTCCTCGGGTCAACCAGGAGTGACCGCTCTTTCAGGCACTGCACGACATCTGCCATTATTGTCAGTGTTTCGTGTCTTTTGCGTATTTCCTGGAAATTGCGTGATCTGGGCTAATACGTTCTTGTTAGACTTTGCGAAGCTCAAATAACTCTCAAATTCTATTCGATTAATTATAGAAACTCTGTCCAATTTCACAGCATTTATAGATCGGTCAAACACTATCTTTATGTTTTAAATCCAGGGATACATAAAGTTCGATAACTTAAATATTACTATACAAATATGAATAATACAGTAGAACTTCGTTATAACGGACTCGGTTATAACGTATACATGGTTATAAAGTACCGTAATATACGGCTCCGTGTGATGCGCTACTGTATTGGATGACGTTGGATATAACGTACCTCGGATAAATAACGTACTCAATTTTACGGACTCGCTATAAGTAGGCCTACGTTATAACGACGTCCTACTGTAGTTAGTCGGACGTTGAGTTTTGGAACCTGACGACTGAATTATTTCAGTCGGTCTAATTCGGTTTAATGACCTATTTGTCGCTAGGAGTATTTTGTTATCGATCGTTAGGAATAAAATGAAACAGAAGGCGTTTTAGCTTTTCCCCGTCGATAACAAAAGCCGATATGATTAATATTAAGCGACCGACGGAGGACACCACTGTGTTTATGTCTGACGCAGAGACCAAATTCGCGAGAGACGTTTCAACTGAGCAGTGGCGTAGCCAGGATTTCCGGAAGGGGGATTTGGTGCTTGGTTTTCACCGTGACCAACCTTGCCAACTTTGGAAAATCTTGACAAGCAAAAAGGCATCTCCCATCTCCTATATTATTTTCCTGACAAGCAAAAACATGGTCGTCACCTCTTAAACCGTTAACCGTCACACTCTAGCCAAGAGGTGTTTGACCCCAAAAATCGCGTCCCAAAATTAAAAGTGGATATAAACCCATTAAAATATTTTTCGGCAGCCAAGGGGGTGGGGGTTTAACCCCCAAACCCCATTGGCTGTGCCGCTGTCTCTGAGTAGCGTTGTACTCCGGTAACGGCGCTGACGAAATGCGAAGACTTTCCACTGAAAGTGGCGGAAACGATTTGAATTCGATCCATCAAACGTACTGTCGTGCTGGGAAGGGGAGGGGAGGGTAGGGGAGGGAAGGCCGAAAGGAACGAGGGTAAGTGAGTAGGTTTCGAAACTCACAAAGATTCAAGCGGACGCAATTATAACGAACGGCACAGATGACTACAATGGGGTGGGGGTGGGGTGGGGGCCGACGAAAATGGCCGCCATTAAAATGGCAAAACGCCATTAACGTAATTCATTCATTCAAAACATTCATTCATTCATTCATTCATTCATTCATTCATTCATTCACTCGTCAATCCTGGCGTTTTCCTTTTATGAAGAAATATTAGATGAAGCGAGTGCAGTGGCTGATTGGTGATTGGAACGCTGACTGACCTGTGAACACACAGTGCTAAGAAGAACTTGCAGTAGGGGGCTGTCCATTAATAATTATGTCAACAATTTTTGGGCATTTTTGATCCCCTCGCTCCTTGTCAGCAACTGTCAACTTTCAGTTACCCCTATAATTACGTCAAAAAATTTTGACCCTTCCCCCCAAGATCAATGACAGGTCCCAATAACAAGGTTATTATTTTTGCGGTGATGACCATTTTTCCCTGTTTTGCTCATCGAGTGTCAAAATGTGGTGGTGATTACCTTTTTGCCATGCTTTTTTCTATTGTAATAAGTAGTATTCCATGAAATTTCCTATTTTTGATTTGTTGACGTAATTAATGGACAGCCCCTAGATCAATCAATCAATCAAAAAACTTCTATGGCGCCACTATCATTTTGTCCAGGGCATCAAATCCAATCAGAATTAAGCCGGAAATTAAGGTCAATCAGATCACGGGGAGCAATCTAAAGAGGATAGTCAATCAATCAATCAATCAATCAACTTTTCTAGCGTCATTATAATATTGAATTTAGCATCAGTCGGCGGTCGTTCTAAATGTCTGCTATGGACTTAGATGTATCATGTTGATTCATGTAGCCTACGCTGTCTTGTATAGTGAATGTCTGATCTAGTGACGCCACTATTTATTTTGCTGCTGTGTGGGGAACAACGTTGCCTTCGACAGAACAGATCCCCATTGCCTTAGATCGAACGCGCGTTCTCGGACGCTCTCGGGTTCCCCGCTGGATTTTCCAATCAATAATTCCACGCCACAGTCGACTCCATCCACTCACGGTCAAATGGAATGGAGTTGCGTGGAGAGGGGATAGGTTGACTTGGAAGTGACCATCATTCTTTTCATAGTATCCAGTGATGTTTTAAGACGCTGATCTATGTTTCAAACAGGGACATATTTAAACCCCCTAACACTCCAAACCTACCCAATCTGAGACAGACACTGCCGTAAAAAAAGGAGCACAACGCAGTAAGCATAGAGCACTACTACTACTACTAATAATAATAATAATAATAATAGCAGCTTCATCAAGTTAGAGATTAAAGAAAAAACCAGAGATCAAAAGTTCAACATTTTATTTTTCAATCAGAAATGCATCAATTAACTGTTATTGTTATCGAATCTTGACTACCAATGTCTCCACAAATTCCAGTTATCTTTAAGAATGCTGTCCACCAATGGCCACTTCAAAACAAAACAAATAACAAACAAATATAATAAAAAATGTGAATCTGAAACTATACAGGCAAAAGCAATGTACTGTAAATTAAACTGCACAGTAATAATAATAAAGCACATACATTTAACTTCTTCATCAACATCAATGTCTTTTAAAATGAGCCAAATACAGTAGACTAGATCTGTGATCTTTAGCTAATTAATGATATGAAGATAAACTGCCAACACTGTTACTAAAACCAACCAACAAATGGCTATCCTCTTACAGGCTCATGGAGTAGCTGCCCATCTATGGATTCTATGCAGTACATTGGTAAGCTTAAAGCAAATTTCATTTTATATATAATTACAATTATAGCAGCCTAAATATAGCCTTAAGAACTTAATAAATTAATATTATAACATTAATATTAATTACCCCAACAACTTTATGCGACCAATGCAGAGGCTGTTGAGCTTTCACTGAAACGGAAATAAGTCACAGATTAAGAAACTTCAAATACTCAAAATGTTCATTAGAATTTTTGTTAAATGTTCAAATCAAGCAGAAAGTTAACCAATACCACAGCTTAAGAGTAGTTCTCACTTAGTATCACTTATGAGCAACATTAACAGAAAGTGCAAATTGGTAGAGCAATGTGATTACGGTAACACTATGCTACTATGCAACCGCTACAATTGCGATTACACTGGTTAAAAACCTGCGCCTTACTTACTACAAAACTGGACAGAGCACAATGATAATCTGAATATCCCAGAATTTAGACGTAGCTTACTATTTCCAGACTGGAGGCAGCACCTTTCCTGGTCTTGTAATAACGAGCAAGTCGATGGATTCTACTCTCAACCAGAATTAGGCGAAACTTGGAATCCTTATCCTAAAAAAATATTTAAAAAACCCGGACTTGATAGCATTTTATATAATACTACAAATCAACAAACAGTTAATCCTAAACATTACACAATAAGGTAATAATGATATTCGGGGGTGCGGTGGGGTAGTGATAAGATTCTTGCCGTGCAATCTTGGGGTATTAAGTTCAAATTTGACCCTAGTCTCTGCATAGTGACCTTTGACAAGTTGTTCACCCTAATCACATGCGAGGAAGACAACGGGAAACAGCCTCATTTGTCTTATCAGTGGGTGGGGGTATAAAGTAAATTAGATCAGGGCAGGCATTCCTCATCAAAATAAATCGGGGCCATTCATAAACACAACCTTTAACACCAATCCATTGCTGAAAATTAGTATGAATCGAAATGCAAGACCACAAAATTAAGCAGGCATTCAAGATGTACAGTCAATCAATTATACAGCACAAAGAAACTTCGTGCCTTCCTGTTGCGCTCCAGGTGCTTTCGGATCGCAACCGCCTTCTTGATCAGGTAATAAAGGTCTTCCGGGATGGTTGGCGCGAGACCCTTTGCCTTCAGGATACGCAGGATCTTGTTTCCAGAGACATATCTGGTCTGAGCAACGCCGTGCGAATCTCGGAGAATGACGCCTGGAAACACGATAGCATCTCAAATGACACTGTTATAATACATCAAAACTCAATCAAAAGCAATTTTATGCTAATTTATCAATGTATTCCTTATATCCATTGTTAATCATCATCATCATCATCATCATCATCATCATCATCATCATCATCATCACCATCATCATCAGGTCCTCAATCTTAGACTGGTTTGGGACTGCGTTGCTTCCATTCCTCTCTGCGCCTTGCCTCTTTTATTTCAACATATGTTTTGTGAGGCTGTGCATGTCTTCATCATCCAGCCTCCTCTGAATTTTTGCATATCCATAGCTTGCTGTAACAATAGTCCTTCCATAGGCTCACCATTTTGTAACATTTCGAACGCTCTAGAATAAAATTGAGATGGAATATATTGATAATATATTTTCGTGGGCCAAATAAAATCAGCCCATGGGCCAAGGTTTTGACACCCCTGGTCTAAATACTGGTAACCTGCAATTGGATCTGACTTCAACAATGATTACCACCTCTAAAGTACCGGTATTCATAAATGTGCTCTCATACCAATCTGAGATGGCGTGAGTCCCTTCTTTGCCAGTTTGTAAATCTGTTCTTTTACATCATCTGAAGTCAACTTCAACCACTAGAATAACAACAGAATACATATAGTGCATAATACAATATAACTACAAACAACATCCAAATCCATCAAAACAAAATTAGGAGCACAATAGCTATTTATATATCGGAATTATTAACCTCAAATCATAAATAACCATTTAAACTGCAATCCTTACTGTTGGAACACTTCGCCGATATGGCAAGGCCGACTGTGAAATACCTTTACTACAAAATAAAGCAAAGAAATGAGCTAAACAATTATTACTTTTCAATCACAGAAAATAAAATCAGTTTACTTTGACAGATGGCTAGATAATGAATCAGGGCTTAATTATTTTCTGCAATTGGTATTTTGTATGCAATGGGCTGACATTTGGCCCCATCCTTTTCATTCAATATACAATGCCACTTGAGAATTTATCAGCCTGTCTGCGTAAAGATCAGTATTGGGTGTTCAATAACAAGGTTACTTTCAAGCCCTCAAACACTGAGTTTTTCCAGATGGTTACACCAGTGGTTTTCACACAGGCTTACTTAGCCTCCTTAAAACACTTAAACTCACATTATTATTATTATTATTATTATTATTATTATTATTATTTGACACTGACAAAGCGCAGAGACCAGACTCGAAGAAATTTATATACAAAAATTCAAATCGAAATATACGATTTTAAAACAAATTAAGTTTAAATCTTCAGTCAAAACTGTCGCTACAAAATCCCAATATTGACAGCACACACGCCACGAGAAACATTTGGTAAATTTACATAGTGAATAAATATATAATACAAGGCGTCAACTGAACAATCGCAAAGTTATACGATGAATACGAGTCAATCTTATGGATTACAGTAAACAGACTGTACCCCGGAGCGTGCATTCGACCCATTTTTCGATTTTTATTAGCGACCAAAACCAATTTCACGGTCTACAAACACTAGAAAGACCTGATCACGTGACTTAACCGGAAACAACGCCATCTTGATAAAGATATGAGGCAATTGGTTGGCACTGCATTGCAAGTAAGTAAATTTTCGTGGGTTTATATAGCGCTTTAATTAGTAGTACAACAGTAACTGCTTAACTCTTAGGCGCTTAGCCTTTCTTAAAATAGCTATTGAAAGGTGAATGATCAGCCAGGCAATGGTCAATATATTTATTAATGGCAGTGGGGCTAGCGATCTATGGAGGAAACGATTTTTAGTAAAAGGAACAATTTGAGCTTAGGTCTAAAGACATGAGGAGATGTTGCGGGATTTATTGGAATCATGATCCTTTCGCCTCTGCAGCAGACAGAGTTAAATGGCTTGCAAGAATCGAAGAGTCTTTTGAAAAACCTAGTGGCAGACCTCTGCTTGATGGCCGCGGAATTAAAATAGAAAGATGGCGTGTACTCTGGTGTTGGACAACGGCGCCTATTCAGCGAAGATCGGATTCTGTACCGAAGCGGAACCGAGGTACTTGGAGTAATTTTGATCGCAAGTATACGATGCAATACAGTACCGCAACGTATTCCCCCTTAGATTGCTCCCCCGCTGTTCTGACTGATCTTCCGGATTGACCTGCCTCTATTTCTATTTGGATTTGGTGCGCCATCGGATGATGCCCTGGGCATTATGATAGTGGCGCCATAGAAGTTTATTGATTGATTGATACAATGAAGCTCATTTACTGTTTGTACAACTTCTATAGCGTCACCATGCGTGGGGTATCAGTCGTTGGTTCACCAAATCTAAACGGAATTAGAGCCAGGCCAAGCTGGGGAGTTGGGAGAGAGCACTGGAGTCTGGAACAACAAATGAAAGCCATTTTGAATATCTAGTTGGCACTGTGAGTTTATTGTATGAAGTAGATTATATTTGCTTAACTAAGTAAACAAACTCTTGTGAATTTATTTAGCGCTTTAGAAGTAGTACCACATGAGCTTAGTCAAAATTTGAAATCGTTGTTAGAAGGCAAAAAATGTGAACAATTTGGTCCTCGATAGAAATCCAGTGTAGGAAGTGCCTGTAGCAGGTCTTACATTATCAATAACAATCTCATATTTTTCAGACTATTTAATTTTATTTGGATATACCTTTGTCATGGTGTTATTGGCCATCATTCAGAGTGTAATAGTGTCAATTTTATTGCGACAGCTATCCCTTGAAGGTGATAGGTGCATGGTTTTGTTTGATGCCTTGTTTCAGGGTTGTTCCGAACTGTGTCATTAAGGCCAAGACCGTGCGCAGTCGAATATTTATTGGTGATCAGATTGAAGAATGCAAGGATCTCTCTGGACTGTATTACCTGCTGGCTTTTCAAAAGGTGAAAGGTCACAATTAAGAATTAGGCAGCCTACTGTCCAGTGACTGGGTTAGAGCCAGATTTACAGTCCCTTGTTCTCAAAGCACAAGAGTCACCATCAAAATAAAACCATGTTAAGAATTAGACCTAATTTGCATGCAAAAGTAATTATTAATCGTGGTTTTTGCAATATAAATAGGTTTATTAGTCCCACATTTTCTTTCTGTTTTAATTGCAATTTGGTTATTCCATCTTATTCCATAAGTGACATTTTGATTCGCTTGGTCCTATTCTCTGGAATGCTCTTGGCCCAAGAATATTTGAATACTGATTCCATGATCCTCTTCCTGGACTGACCTAAAACTTTTCTTTTTTTCAACATGCAGCAATCACATCATGAAAAGTGATTTTTACAAGAAGTGCTATATAAATGTTCTGCTACGTTACATTACATGTCAGTGGCATTGGAGATTTAATCATGAATGAATTATACAGGTCTGAATGAATCACTTTCAGTTTACTAATTAAAATTAAAAGTTAGATCTTTGACAAAAATTTTGTGCTGTTTGATGTTGTTTACAAATCGGTTTTTGTAATGGTTTAGTCTGTAGGACTTGTTACAGAGTTTTATGTGATTGTTTTTGGTAATTTTTCTGAATTTCAGGGCTATCTTGTTAATTGGGAAATTGAGAGACAAGTCTGGGATTACATGTTTTGCAAAGAAGGATTCACGGTAAATCTCGATATTTTGATTATTTTGTCTGATGTCAAAATTGCATTTCTATGGTCATCTAAATTCTATGGGCTTCTGTGGACTGTTGTTGACCTTTGAGGTGAATAGAAGACCAGGTTGTGCTCTATTCTTCTATTCTATTCTTCTGTTCTATTCTTCTATTTTAGTCTATTCTTCTGAAAGTCAATGGCAGAATATTTGTATAAAAATTTGAGCTATAGTTTTTATATATTAAGAGAATAATAGTATGTGTATTGACAGAATCCAATGATTTTTATTTTTATTTTTCTTCTATTGATAGGAAGAAGAGACTTCAGATGTCTGCTTGTCCTTCATTCATTTTCTTTCTGTCTTTTCGTTCGTAGGTGAATTTTGACAATACGGGTGTCATCATCACCGAGCCATATTTCAATTTTCGATCTGTTCAAGAAGCTATCAGCGAGATTTTGTTTGAAGATTATCTGTTTCAGTTCATCTACAGATGCAACGGTATAACATTAATACAGTTATTTTGCAATAACGTTTGAGTCATAAGTACTCTTCTTCTTCATCTTCTTCTCTCTCTTCTTCTTCTTCTTTCTTCTTCTTCTTCTTCTTCTTCTTCTTCTTCTTATTATTATTATTATTATTATTAGTAGTAGTAGTAGTAGTAGTAGTAGTAGTAGTAGTAGTAGTAGTAGTAGTAGTATTAAATGTTCTTCTATTTACTGTTCCGTGTTTTCTAATGTTCTAGGTGGTTATTTGAGCCAACATAAGCATTGCAAAGAATCTGGGGGCTCTGCTTTATGCTGTCTCGTTGTGGACTCTGGTTATTCCTTCACGCACATAACTCCATACTACAGCGGACGACCGGTCAAACAAGCAATCAGACGGTCATTAGACATTCACTCTGAACGCTAAATTGTTGAAATTTTGTCCTTTACAACTTAATTTCTCTTTCATCATTAGTGTCTTCGTTTTATTTTCTTTTATGAATTTACAGGATGGTGCCACGGCAGTGTTTTTGCTTGCCTCTGTAATTAAGCATGCAAATTTCTGCAGGTAGAATTTGCTCCGTTGATGCTGACTTTGTATGTTTTTCGTTTAGTATTGATGTCGGTGGGAAAGTCTTGACCAATCATCTGAAAGAAGTGATTTCTTACAGGTTGGTTATAATTATTGTAGTCGTCATCATCTTGATGCACTGTCAGGCATTTTCATGTTGATTTAATATATCATCCTCCAAGGTTTTAATATGTCCTGAAGAACTGTTACTGTGAGGACTGCTTGATAGTAAGAGCATTAGAGTAGGACAGTTTTTAATTATTTTCAGACTTCATTGAAGTTAAGATGAGAAGAAGAAGAAGGCTCATACTCTGAAAATGGGGCAGGCCATAATTGTAAGAAAAGTGTGCTTGGTTGCTAAATAATGTACCATTGATCTGAAAGTTGCTTAAGAACTAGTACTGTGTGATATAATTTAAAAGAAAAGATAAAAGAAAGAATTTCTGCTGTTTTTGGGAAGAAATTATTCTGATAAATCATTTATTTATTGTAGGCAGCTGATGGTGATGGATGAGACGCACGTTGTCAATCAAATGAAAGAAGACACCTGTTACGTTTCAACCAATTTCTGGGGTGACATGGAGTTGGCAAAGTTAGTCTGTCTGGACTATATTGCCGTCATCTGCATTTCACCATGAAGCCTGTCTGCTTTGGATTTTAAAATTGCTTTAACTTTACTGACATCTAGTGTTGTGGTTTGTAAGGCCCAAAGCATGTGGTTTTTATATTTCATCGATTGAATTTAGGAAAAAGGGAAAAGAAAACACAATTACAAGAGATTACGTTCTACCCGATTACACTCACATAAAGCGTGGTTACGTCCGGCCACCGGAAGAGACGACTGGTGTCGCGAAAGACGCAGAACAGGTTTTTTAAACCAGCGTCTTAATTACACGCATCATCATCATCATCTTGTGTTATCATTGTTAAAACTATCTTCTTTCAGAAGATGTAATTAAAATATTGAAATGTTCTGATGCAATAATTTTCTTTCATTGTTATTGTTCATATTTTTGTTTATCTCAGCATTTGTTGTGACAATTTCAACGTGGCTGTTAACCCCTTAACTGGGGATCTCAGATATATCTGTCCATATTACATTGACTTACAGTTAAATACACGATTAAGGGGTTAATGTTGAAATGTAGATAGGTTCTCATCATTGTGCTTCTGTGTGAATAGGTTGATTTCATTTTTTGAGGCAGAGTTGTCTGCGTTGATCGCTTGCAGATAATTCGTATGAACAACGAGCGATTTGCGATTCCTGAGATTCTGTTCCATCCTTCGGACGTTGGTATTCACGAGATGGGAATTGCTGAGGCCATTATCCACTCTATAAATGGCACTCCACCAGGTGGTGCATAGATTCGTAATGTTGCAAAGATTATTGTGATCTTGCTGTGATAATTCTATGTTTCTGGGTTTCAATGAAATTATAGTTAATGAGTGTGTGATGTTCTTTTACTTCTTTCTCTAGTCATATATTATGCAGAGCCTTTTTTGGCAGTTAATGCCAGTGAAAGTTTGAAACCTTCTAATTTCTGGACTGAAATTGTATTGTCTGATCTCGCATTAGTAATTGTGACAACCATTTTTGCTCATTCACATTTGAGCGCGCTTTTTATAGCACCATTTATAGTTCTCTTAGGCATCATTCAATGATATGCAGCCTTTGTTGCATATCTGTTGCTTTCAGCTTTCATATTAAAACCCATTTAGTGCTCTTTGATTTAGAATTGCATCCACATCTGTATCAGAATATCGTCTTGACTGGTGGAAATTGCTGTATTCCTGGTTTCAAAGAAAGATTGTAAGTTGTGATATACAGGGTGGCACAAAAAACCAGACTAGTCACATTTAGGTTTGCATTTAATATAGTTTGATTTTTTTGCCACCCTGTATAATTTCTAATATTTTGTGATTTAATGTGTGTAAACTTCATCGATAGGATTTTTCATGCTGCTTATTGCATCTTTTATATAGTGCAACTGCAGAAAATTCTCTTGTGCAAGTTTTGATGTTTTAAGCTTTGTACATGTAAATGCACTCATTTGGTGACAATTCTTTTATGAACTTGGCACTTCTTATGTCCTGTCAATATCCATGTTGTATTTTCAAATGTTTTTAATGTCAATTTGATTTAATGTCACTCTTTTGAAACAATCCCTTGAGTGTGATATAATTGGGGTTTGACTGTACAGTGTATTTTGATTACTGTGTGTTCAGGTATAAAGAGGTCCGATCGTTGGCTCCGGACGAATTTGATTTAGAAGTCCACTTACCTGAGAAGTAACTATGATATTTATTTCATGATTTTTTTCTTTGTTTCCCAGATTTGTTCCTTGCGCTGCGCTGAATGGTGTCAAAGTATACACACTTTGAGACTGATCTTAAAATGAAAAGCTAAAGCACTTGAATTACTGTCAAAATCTACCGATAATCACTAGATTTTCTTTGGAACTTTCTGGTCATTCCTTGGATAATTAATCAAAGCAGTTGAGAGTGAGTGTATAGGTAACGTTTGGTTCATTTTGATGAAGGTAATGGTTCTGTTGCTGTTTAGCTAGTGATGCGCTTTTACAAATGATTGTTTTATCGAGAAACTGAATTGCATTGCTGCGTTGTGGTTTTTTTTTAGTCCGATCACTTATGCTTGGCAGGAGGAATTCTTTTGCCTCAGTTGAACGACTTCAGCCAGATGGTTGTTACGAGACAGTTGTACGACGAATACGGAACTAATATATGTCTAGAAATGTTTGATGTATGATTGGATAATGCGATCATAAACTGCATCAAAACACCGTTTTGTTATATTCCTTTGGCTATTATTGTGTTTTGCTGTTCTGTCATTACTGGTAGGATGCCGTGGCCAACATTTTGTGGCCAAGACTGGACATTAAAAGATTGATGGTTAAAATAATAGTGTGCTTTAAAGTGGTTTGCTTTAGGGGGCTAAGTCGGCTTGTGTGAAAAGATTCGAATTCAGCCGTTGTTATTTAGTAAACGACTGTTGACATGTTTTTGCTTCTGTCAGAAAGGAAACTGGAAGCTGCGGAGATGTGGTTTTGATGGAAAAATTTCATGGACAGAAAAAATGACCAATGAGGATGGAGGAAGTCCTAAAAGCTTTTGGTGTAAAAAAAGAAAATCCATTGCTAAAATCCATTGGTAAGCAACAGTTGGAAGTTTTCGGACATCTAATTAGAAGGGATGGATTGGAAAATCTATTCATGACTGGAAAAATAGAGGGGAAAAGAGCAAGAGGAAGACAACGAATAAAGTATACAGACGACCTAAGAGAAGCAACAAGAACTAGACAACAATGAACTGATAAGGAAAGCCAGAAACAGAGAAGAGTGGAAATCCATGGTTGCCGATGTAGCATGTTTCATGGCACATGAAAAATTTGGCATGTTTTTTCTTCCAACTTGAATGTCAGGAACATTGCATTATTTTTGGCATGATGCCATGCTATGGTGAAATGGTAGATCTGCTTTTCATGTCCTAAAAACATGTAATCAAAAGATGTTTCTGAGCTGAAAGGTTAAGAATGTACAAGCTTGTAATCTCTGCAGTATGTTGATGTGGTGTAATTTTCACTGGCAAAACTTGATTTTAATGGCATCTGCACACATTGTCATTTATTGAGCCTCAATGTCTCCCAATCAGGGTTATTTCTAGGATTATCAATTTCGGGGTGGTGTCGGTCTCATTATTGGGTGGGAGGGAGTGTTTGGGGTGCATCTCAAGCTTGGCTAGGGGTTATGTCGGGGTGTCGGTCTCAAATTGGGGGATGTTGGGGAAGTGTTAGGGGGTGTAAAAATATCCCTGTCCCCAATTGTACTGACAGCAGGCATTGAATTAGATTAATGCTCCTAGATTTCCGTGAGATCTGGATAGAAACTTGTTGGCTACTGAAATTCATAAGTATCTACTTTTTATAAACACTCTCGACTAGTTTATTTTGCGCGAATAAAGTTTCCCCAAAAAGGCTTAATTTGGTCTTTCGTGACATTTAGTTAAAATTACTGCCTAGTACCTACGGATTTCGATTGGGAAGAGTTGAGTAATAGAAACAATTGGTGTGTGTGTGTGTGTGTAATTGTAAAATTATTATTTTCCAAATACAAGCAACTGTGAAGCAAAATTCCATTTTCTGCAGATTTTTGCGACGTATTAAAGTAACGGGGTTAACTTTTATTTGTTGGTTCGTTATTTAGTGTGTTTTACGATTGGCGTTAATAAATGCTATGCGCCATCTAGTGCCAATGATAGATCGTTGTTGACTGCGTAGAGCAGATGGCGCCGCAGGAGGAATACAGAGGCGCGGGTACGCAGTCTACGCACTGACGGCATGTCAGTCAAGACTGGCCGAGGGATGCGGTCGATCACGGTTGCTGAGGACGGTCAACTGATGCGTATGATCGACGGCCGTAGGGGATGACGCGGCTTTAGGGAGAGAGGGAGAGCGAGCGCCAACGCCCAACTGTTCAAATTAGCATCGTAATTTGAGAAAGATAGCGATCACATCCGAGCGATTTGGCAAGGTTATGTCGTGAATTCAACGAGATACAGACTAAACGCTGGATCGGTATAACGGTCATCGTTGCGTATGGTATTTAATGCTGTCGGCATCGGGTGGAATCTTATGAACGTTCTTTCTGCAGTTGTTTTAACGACGTGGGCGCTGTTTCACGTGGAATTTAAGTGTGAAAATATACATTTCTTTTAAAAACAAACAGCTTAAAATAGAATCGATGTTGGAGACAGTTTTTTTTACATTGACTGGGGTTTGAGTGGTTTGTTATCTCGTTAAAATGCCTTCGAAGAAGCAGTATGACCTGGTCTTAGATGAAGGACCAGACTCAAAAATTCCACTTCACAATGAAGATGCATTCCAGCATGGTATTCATTTCCACGCTAAGGTATTTGATTGATCTTGTTTGTTTACTGAGTCATTAATTTGATGCATTCATTTTTCATTGATGAATAAAATTGATAAATGTGTTTGTTTACAATGTTTTGTGGAATTGAACCAATAACAGATTAATGGATGTTTGGAAGACCATTCAAAATTATTATTTTTATATAACCATGCAACTGTTTTTTTCAATTAGCATGTTTTGTCTTGACTCTGAAATGTTATAGCCATGGTTTTAAGTCACTCTTCTGAATTTTTGCAAAAATATCAATTTCAAACAGGGTATAAATTTTATTATTTTTTGTGGTCTATAAAACCTGTAATAGAAGAAACCAAAACCAGCTCTCTTAAGCACCATCTTATCTCTCGATTGATTTTTAGACATTTGGCTGTGACTTTAGCAGTGTTAATGCATTTTGAGAAAAAACTGAAGACTGTAGAGTTTGACACAGCAAAGATGGGGAACAAGAATATGTGGTTTTAATATTTTTATATATCTATTAGTCTATTGCACTGGTCCTTGCTTTGTCTTAGACAAGACTGGCGCCCTCCATGTTGGTGAATAAAATTGATAAATATTTGCAGGGAATTGAACCAACAGATTAATGGAGGAGTTTAGCAGTGCTAGTAGTCAAAAGAGTTAAAAGTTAGGCCAGTCTTGGCTGTGACAGCTGTATTTTATTTTAGTGACCCAACCGTACTGTATTTTAGTAAGTAACTGAATTGCAAAAGAGCTGAAAACTGTCCAGAGCGTTGGAAGTATTTCTGGAACTGGTTCGTTTTATTGCGGCCCAATTTGGTTCTTTGGCAAAATTGATGGTGCTTTAAAATGCAATGCCAGTCGACTTGTGTGCTCCCAATTGGCACTGCACTGTGCTCTCAGAGAATTTTATTGGGTCTCTGGTGTTGCTAGCCAATCAACCGATAGAACGAATACAACGGGACACCGTTGATTCTTTGAGAATAAAGACCGAATGTCCTAGTTTTCACTTTTGCTAGCTGATTTTGTGCAGTTCGTGATTGAACAGACTTAAATTCATTTAATGTTTAAGTGAAAAGTACTCAGCAGTTTATGGAGAAAATACTGTGCCGTCATGAAAATCAGTCTCTAAATTGCTTTTCTGTATTAGAACATTGATTTAGTTTCTTACTTGAAGTACTTAAATATTTTATTGCTGGTGTCGATAGATAACATTTATCTAAACAAATCAATATAGCTGCATCGGTAATTGTAACTTTACAGTGGCAAGCATTGACATTCACTTGTGTTGAGACACAGATGTAGGCAAGACCTTTTAATATTTCTCCTCTAATTGTCACAGTATTTATGATTCCCACTCATCGATATTATAGATTCAACTCATGGTAATATCAATCCAATATGTATCGTGCAATTTGATAGGTTTCTGTAAATTTATTGTAGATGAAGTGCCTTGTGCTTATTTAATTTTTGATATTGGTATTAGTGTTTCTTTTTACTCATTATTTTCACATTATCCAAGGTCTCAGTGTCATTAATCTGCACGGAAAATATATGATTTTAATTAAGCAGCTGTGGTTGAACATGCATACTTCTAATCAAATCTCAAGTTATCCCAGTACCAACATTTAAATCAACAGTAGAGCATTATAGCAGACTCAGTTATGATGTATAGTTGTTTTTATAAAGTACCACAATACGGTCCTGCGTGATGCACTATACCATATTGGACATAATGTACCTTGGATATAAAAACTACGTTTTACCGACCCGCCAAGTACGAAGTTCTAGCGTAATTGCATGTTAGCATCGTTCATTGTTACATGTTTGCAGTTTTTCTGTGAACAGTAATTTTCAGAAGCTCCAATTAATTTCCCGGACAAAACGAAATTTCAGAATGTCGGCTCATAAGGACACAGGACAGTGGTTTTGTGTTAGATTTATGCGCTTAATAACGAGACCGGTTGCTGGTGTAACTAACGACGTGACAAATTGTGATTGGTTCTATTTTCTTATTTGCTGCAGTATATTGGAACTCTTGATGTTCCACGGCCGACCAGCCGGATCGAGATTGTTGCAGCGATGAGACGTATCCGGGTAGGTGATTTGAATTTCCATTGTATATTATTATTATTATTATTATTATTATTATTATCATCGGTATTATTATAATTATTATTATTATTGGTATTATTATTATTATTATTATTATTATTATTATCGGTATTGTTATTATTATTATTATTATTATCAGTATTGTTATTATTATTATTATTGGTATTGTTATAATTATTATTATTATTATTATTATTGGTATTGTTATTATTATTATTATTATTATTATTATTATTATTATTATTATTATTATTATTATTATTATTATTATGCAGCCCATCTGTTTTACTATGTTCTATGCTTTGATGATTTTAAAGGTGTTTTGCACAGACTGATTTTCATGCTCGTCTTAGAATGTTGCTTACATGTTCATAATTAATGCTGTGCAGTAATTACCGTATCTCTTATGGATTATTTTCATCTTGCTTTGGTTTGTTTCGTTTCAATTTTGGTTCTTATCTGTATATTTGGATGACTTTATGACTTCATTTTGCCTGATATCCTGGATCTAACCAGGATCTTGTGTGATCGTGATTTGGTGCTATAGAAATTTCGTTTTACTTACTTACTTGGTGTGATTACATCACCTCTAATGTCTTTCTACTGAGTGATTTTCCATAAACATTGGACCCAGTTATTGCCGCATGTGTTTTTGGTTTAGCGTCTGACTGCATGGGCTTTAACAGCTGTACTATAGACGCTTATTATATAAGAGATGCATCATGGTCTGTGTTGAAGTTTTTGATGTATTCAGTGCTTCCTTGTGTTGATAATCTTGTAGGCTGAATCCTGTACTGGCACTGGATCTAATCTAATCTTGAACTTCTATAGCGCCGCTTCTTAATGCTTGTAGTACTAGAGGCATCTATCTGCTGATGGCACTAGAAATCACAATTATTTTGCAAGAGTTTGATGGAGTTCGTTGTACACTGTGGGGCAATGAAGATTAACTGTCTCTTTATTGACTAAAAATTTCTTCTTAGGTAGTTGATAGTCAGGGATATGAATGGGAGTGTGGTGAACAAAGAGTTTGCCAGTGCAAAGACCCTGAAATCAGTGGCCGACTCTCTCTCTCTCTCTCTCTCTCTCTCTCTCTCTCTCTCTCTTCTCTCTGTGTCTCTCTCCTTGGAGAGTCTGGTAGGGGCCTACATAATTTAGAAGCTGAGCTGGGAACAGGTTTTTTTGTACAGTGGAAAATATGAAAGACACTTGGACCCATTTTGTGTTGAATTAAGCTGGACAGACAGATTCACGAGCCGCATGCACGATCCCGCAGGCAAATACCGACACACAGGGAGGACACCCGGCAGACGTGCGGCCAAAGATACTGCTTGGCATTGTGCAGCGGAGCGCGGGATGGCGGCGCGGCGGTGGGATCCCGTATTGATCCGCGCTGTCCATTCGATGCCGGGCGCAGCCTTCGCAGTCGACTCTCTCTTTCTCTTTCTTGCTCGCTCGCTGACTCCACGGACAATCTAGTGCCGGTCTGCGATGCTAAATTCAATCCGACATGGAAAATTACAATTCCGATGTATTGCCCCGTGGTCATATTAGAAGATCACATGACGGGCTGTTTCCGCTTGTCCGCAGCGTCGTGCTCCGGTGAAGATGCGGAGAGGCGGTGGTGTCCAACGCTGGTCGCTGGGGATGTTATGAATTTTGTCAGAGGCGAGGGGCGGGGTAGGGGTAGAAGTACATGATGGCTGATGGCTTTATATCATATCACAGTTGTCATTCCCATCCATTGTTGTTTCATAAGGCCGTCCATTTGGAATGTTCTGCATTTTTTGTGCCCCTCCTGTATTTTCATCTTTTCCTTGGTCTTCTCTCTGTTGACTTATCCTTGTACACATCTCATTATTTCCTTTTCATGGTTATGTGTCAGACACTGTACTCAATTCAAATACCTTATGCATGCAACGGCTAACAAGTGCATATGACCTTGGATTGAGGCTTAAATTAACTTTGGATTGGCGGAAACTATTCTGACCCAATTGTTGCCTGTCTCCTGTATTTATTTACTGGAAATGGATGAGAAATTCTGAAACATTTGTAAGAATAAACCAATCCAGACATGAAGTTGTCTGTCTGTCTGTGTCTGTCTGTCTGTGTCTGTCTGTCTGTCTGTCTGTCTGTCTGTCTGAATATGTATATTTTCTTCACATACAGTATTTGAAAAGAATTGAGATACTGCATGTAATCTTTGGGCTGTACATATTTCTTGCCTTTGTCCTGGTGGATGCCAGGCTGGATTTACAGGAAATCAAAAGGGCCTTGAGCCACTCAAAGCAGGGATGTAGCCAGGTCAAATATTTCAATGGACATTATAAAGTCTTTCAGAAATCTATTCTCTGTCAAATGACTACAAAGTCGATCGAGAAATAAGAGGGTCTTAAGATAGCTGGTTTCTTGTATCACAGGTTTTACAGACCACATAAATATTATAAAAATGATACCTGTTTGACATTGTCCTGCAGAAGGACTATCCAGTCGATCAGCAAAGGTGTTTATGGGCTTTTCAATATCCAAGGTAAAATTCTTGTGAGCAAACAAACGTTTGAGCCCGCAACGCTATTTGGGCTTGAATTCATTTGAGGGTTTGGGGTGGGGGGGGTATGAGCCCCCAATCCCATGCCTAGCTACATCCCTGACTCAAAGGTACAATTTTTCACATGTACTGTGCTGAATTCTGATCCATGAAGCTGGTTACTAAAGAGAATGCTCTGGAAAGGAAGAGTAATGATAGTGCTGACAGCTCTTTTCATTTGCTGCAAAGGGAAATAAATCATTCCTTATGTCTGCATTTCAGTAGCGTAAAAACAGAGCTGTAATATTAAGAAGATGAATATTATTACTTCTTTGAAGTCATAATGTTTGTCTGTTTTGAACTGTGTTTATATTTTTTACAGGTAGAAATAACTAGGTATGGACACATTATAAAATTTTGCTATCAATCGTCATTGTCATTTTTATTGTGATTTTAAATATTATAGGAAGTCATTTATAGATATACAGGTTTAGAAAAGTTGCTAAATTATGCAGGCCTGGATCCATTAGCTGTTGTGATTTCTTAGGAATGTAACTACAGCATAATTTTTTGTCCCCATAATTTGAACGAGCAAGTGTACAATTTGAGAGATCAGAATATTATGCCATTAGTTTTGCCCCCCCAGCATTCATGAGAATTTCTACACTTTGCTTATTGATGATAATGACATTTCATTTGGTTTTTTGTTGCAGTACGAATTCAAAGCCAAGGCGGTGAAAAAGAAGAAGGTGTCACTGTGTGTATCAGTGGAGGGGGTTAAGGTTACCCTGCAGAAAAAGAGCCGCCGGGTACGTTTTCTTTATTGTTTCTGGCAGAATAGTGTAGCACAAGTACCGGTACTTTTGGTTTGAAGGTTTGAATGGTATTTGACCATATTTGAATCGCATCTCAGGCTTATGATCCCGAGTCACCTTTTTAAAATTCAGTTATTGCGCAGACAGAGAGGTTAATCCGCTTTGGTTTGGATCCAATCAGATATCCAACACCCAAATCCCAAACAAAATTGTCGAGCTTGTAAGAATTGTTGATATTCACAAACACTTCTTGTGTACAGGCATACATGTAATTCATTTATTATTATTATTATTATTATTATTATTATTATTATTATTATTATTATTTAGACAATTTATATAGCACCGTATGCATGGCATCTACCAAAGTCAAGAGTGCTGTACATATTTAACATTCATAAGAAGTTGCAAATAAATGTGTCTTCAAGTCTTCATTTGAATTGCAGAATTTTTTATTCCAATCAGGATTCATGTGGCCTGATGAGTTCTGTGCTTTCCAGACTGAAAGCCAGTCATCTGTGCTGTATATCATAATTAGACTTTTTGCCCATAGCTTAATATTTTCATTCATAAAACATGCATTCGTTTACTGTGTAACCCTGCATTCAATGTGCTGTAAAATTTATCGAATATTGCCATTTGGGTGTAGCTATTTGGTTTGTAAAATATGCCTGCATACATTCACACATGCACACACACATACAAGCAGGTTACATGATGAAAAATTTGCTAATATCAATTAAGTACATATACAGGTACTTAGACTAGAACAGTGCATAGGCATGCATACTGCTTTAAAGACGAGGTTAAGTCCAGCATGATTTGTCAGAATTCCAATATAATGGTTTTCATCACATTTGTAAAATCGTATTTTCCACAGTGATAGAGCTTTACTCTATCTTTGCGCCTATATTCGTGCCGTGGAACAATTGATGGCTTTTCAGATTCTCTCAGACACTTGTTGGCGGCTGTGAGTCAGTTAGTTGGCCGTCGTTTGGTTTTGCCAGACAGACGATTGGATTAGGACAGGGCTACTCAAAAGGCGGCCCGCGGACCACAGTCTGGACCGCAGATTGCAGAGGCTTCCTGAACGGGCCGTGTTGAGGTCCCATAATTCACGTTTATCGAATTATTACTAATGAATTCCCTTATTTTAGTATACATTATGACGAGGTCAGTAATATGAATTTGTGGACTGGTTTTTTTGCCAAGGTGTGGATGTCAATTAACTTGAACCTTTATTTTCGGACCCTGGTTGTGTCTCATTACAAATTCCCGACCACCATATGCAAGCAATTTGAGTAGCCCTGGATTAGGATATCGATCCAAATCAGAAACCGAAGTTTCTCTTTGGTCCTCTATTGTTACGGATCTGTAGTAACCACAGATAGAGTTAGAGTACAGTATGTAATCTTTTGTAATCGATTATCCTGCTGAGATACAGCATATGATACCGTACATACACTTCAAACGATAATTAATCTACAAGCGTATTTTCCGTCCTATTCCCAGTACGATATCCTGTCATGGTTGATGCGTAATAAATGTTCATACACTATGGATCTGATAATGATAATAGTATACTTTGGGTATTTATTTGTGCGCTTCGTAAGTACCAGTACTTTGGAGGCCATGATGCCTAGTCGTGTTTATTACTGAGTTTGCGCTTTGGTTGCACGCATGGGAAATCTTGGCTATTGTGTGACGTTAATGGTGCTGCACCAACTGATTTAGGTGCTGCGCGTTGAGCGCATCATTTTTCTGGCGTGAGGTCGACATAGTCGGGACTTGGAATTCGATTTAGTGTGTCCACCTAATAGGTTTTCGGCATGATTTTGCCGTTGCCCTATCTGTCGCAGTTTTGTTGTTTTATGTAATTTATGAAAATGTACGTGTTTCTATCGATATTGCGTCCTTGTTTGTTATATAAATCATGAAAATATTGTATCTGTCGCTCAATGTTACATTGTGTGTCAAAGTCTTTTTTCAGAGAAATTTTGAATATTTAGTGAGTATTTCGGGTAAAAAAGGAACATCACAGGAAAACCTCCAGAAAATTGAATTTCAGAAAAAGTACACTGAAACAGTAATAGACCAATTGAACATGATGCAACATAGAAACATAGCTGTTTGTTTGAGAGGAGAGCAGCTGTAGCAGTGAATGCTGTGCTATAATGCTGTTGATTGTATCAATCCATTTGATTAGGCCTATTCATTGTTTCCTCTGCTTCCCCCTCCCCATCCCCATCTTCTATTTAATGTGTAGGAAATGAGGTTGTGGAATGGCTTTGGTGGATTGTTTTTCTGCAGAATAAATGTGTCTTCATTTGTTTGAAGTACCTAACCATTTTTAGTCTTTCCTGTCATTGGATAATCCTAGACTCATTTTATGGTCCATTGTCTTAGGGCCATAGGCGGCGATCATAGGGGTGTCAGGGGTGTCAGGACACCCCCAGGTTTGAGCCAAGGGGTGTCCAACAGCTGCTGGACACCCCCACATAATTGCTGCAATTTTAGCATGTACAAGAGTTGTCTCAAGTTTGTCTGTTAGCAACGTCTGTGAAGCTATGCAGTGTAGTAAGTTGATCGAGGAATGGCCCTCATCTTAAGATATCTGGTCCATTGTAAGACAGGTTTTATAGACAGCAAAAACACCATGTATAGTTAAAATCGCGACGTCACATGCCAAGTGAAAGTCTATTGAATGGTCGGTATATAGATATGTACAAATTTCAGCAAATTGAAGAAATTCCCTGACAAAAGCCACATTTTCATTTGTCCCCAACTTCATTGCATCAAATCATGCAAGAACAATCAATATTGACCCCCTCAATTTCGATTTACAGCGCTTGAAATGGAGCACCTTACAGCCATTTAAATCACATATTATTATTATTATTATTATTATTGTTGTTGTTGTTATTATTATTATTATTATTATTATTATTATTATTATTATTAAGTTGCAGACAAAACTCAGCAATTTTTCAATGAATTTTCGGATTTTAAGGCACAGACTATAATAAGCTCTTTAGAAATGATAGCAAGATGCTGTCCGAAAGAATTCCTAGCACTACACACTTGTTTCCAAATCAGGCTTATTTCTACAGCTGTCTATCCTCAGAATTTTCCATATGCTGTATGAATGTGCCTGTGTTATGCATGACACATATTGTAGGAATACAAATGCAGTATTTGCCTTCTGTAGAGCTATTCACCTTTTTAACCCTTTGCACCCGAGACAATCAATAAATCACAACCAGTACTGACAGCTGATGATCAGTATGTATGTGCCCCCTCCCCAATGTACAAACAGTGTCCTTGATCTTAATTATGTTTTAAATCTTACATCTGATTAATTATTCCTTAGAGATTAATCAGGAAGATTAATTGGTTTCTGTTGTGGACTCCATGTCGATGTGTACTTTTCATTGATTATTCTCATGTCATAATTCTTTCAGTTGAATCTCATTGCGGCTTTTTCGCTGAGATGGAACGCCGTGCATTTCTTCGGATTTGTAGCGCGGCATTCACGCGTGCAGCTGTTCGTACTTTTGTCCAAGATCTTTCGTTTCAGAAGAGTGGAAAACCATTAATCAGTTTTTCACATCTCATTTTCCTTGCATCCATTATTTCCTTGCATCCAATTAACGTGTAGAGATTAAATTCTGCGATAATGTCACATATTGTAAAAAAATGTCGACAAGCAAAATGTCTTTGGGTGGCCAAAGAAATTCTGTCCGCTCACCAGCTCCTAATGTTATACTGATTTGCTTTTTTGTTATATTTGTTATTTCATTCAGACATTAGGTTAGTGATTCTATCTTCACAATTTACTGTTTATCGGTATTCTAAAGGTCATATTGGAAATATGTGTGCCCGTGATTGAATTCATCCATCTAAATCCAATCTTCTTTTCCTGGTTATCTTGTGACCAGATTAATGATTTAGATTAAATGAATATAAATACGATCTAAATATTACCATACCACTGCTATTTACTGTAGTGTTATGCTGCTGATGATGATAATAATAATAATAATAATAATAATAATAATAATAATAATAATAATAATAATAATAATAATAATAATAATAATAATAATAATAATAATGTATTGTGAAAGTTATACAGTAACTAAATGATACTGATAATAATAATAATAATAACAATAACAATAATATTAATGTATTGTGAAAGTTATACAGTAACTGAATGATGATGATGATGATGATGATGATGATGATGATGATGATGATGATGATGATGATGATGATGATGATGATGATGATGATGATGATAATGATGATAATAATAATAATAATAATAATAATAACAGGTTTTGGAGTGGTTTATTAGGATCTGTCCTGTGTTAAAAAATGCAAGATTCTGGACTTTTTAACAATCTTAGCTGCCAAAAGTCACTGATGAATATGAATAGACGTCCTTGTGGAAGTTGTTGGCAATGATCCTTTGATGCCAGATTTTGAAGGATGCTGGTCAATAATGGCGTTCATTATTCTCTTGGAGTGCCCAGGCGGGCATCTGCGTGTGTGTGTGTGCTACACATTGTCTTAATGTTGCCACTGTGGTTTTTTTGCAGAAACAGCAGCAGTCTTTCTGGGATGAGAGCAGACTCACCCTTCTCCAACATCCGATTTACAGGTGAGTGATTTTTGTATTCACTTCTACTTTGTGTGGTGTCTGAGAGAGAGAGACGCAATTTCTTCAAAAATTGTGTTTTTCTGTGCTTTTCTCTAAACATATGCCTGCAACTGGAACTTTTGAAATACCCGACCTTGCCTTCAGCACATTGTGCTTAATAATGTTCAGTACGAAACCATTTCCATTTCATACAGAAACCTGAAGTTATTGGATATATTAACGAGAATGACCCGAATTCAACCATCTGCCGCTGCTGTTGCGAGCGGAAGTTCATCGCCAGTTTGTCCATAGAGTGACAGCGCAAATGGCCCGTGCAGTGGCCCATGTTCGGTGCCATTGTTGTCCAACAGCGCACCGTCATCTGTCAACCAAACGCTGCTTTGAGTGTTTTGTTGTTCCCGACTCTTGACGGATCGCTTTAATCTCTCGTAGTCCCCGGGATGCGATCAGGTTTTGATCTGCAGTTTGCGTCATGTGCGCCAGAGCGTTGCCTAGCAACGCCGACCCTTATCTCTGAGCCCGTATGTGGCGTTCTAGGATATGGATGGTTAATCCCTGGCAACCGTCTCCTATCTGTTTTCGGGGACTGGGGATTTTTCGTTTCGAATTGCGGCATTTGGAATGTGCTTTGTCCTTTGGCCTCTGTTGCCTCGAAAATAAATTGGCTATGGGCCATCATATTGCCAATATTAAGATACAGCAGAACTTCGTTATAATCATACTTAGTGGGTCTGTAAAATCTAATATGTACTGTAATATCCAAGGTATGTTATATCCAATACCATCCAATACGGTAGCGCATCACATGGGACCGGTACTTTATAACCGAGTGTAGGCTGTAACCAAGTGCGTTATAATGGTGTCCTACTGTACCTTATATTCGCATTTGCATTACTGCCAAGAGTAACATTGAATTTTGTATGACTTCAGCATACCTATACAGTGCTATGTAATGTTGAATTTGATGGCCTGTTACGTGTAAAAAAAAGTGAAATCCATTCTTTATATCCAGCATTACGGATTGATGATTGCGGCTGATGTGTGTTTTTATTTCTTGGTCTTGTTTTCTTGGCGTCTGCACTTCTGTTTGCATAGTGATAATTAGCTTTCCTTGCGTTTAAGCAGGAGCTGCATGCTTGCATTTTTTCATTGATTTGTGGGAGAAATGAGTGCAGCACACAAGCGACCGGGCAGTATCGGTTTCTTCGTCTTTTTCCTCTGAAAGCGATTTGCTTTCCATAGTTCTTGAGGATTGCCAAGTCGCTCGGATGACGGCAGTTGAATTGACTGCATATGCGGTGACGTTAAGATGGAGACGTATTGGTTAACACAGGAAGCATTCACTCGATGGAAAGGGAGTGACGCAAGCAGCCGGCTGTGTGCGGTTTTTTGTGTGTGTGAAATATTAGGTGTTCTCTTACTTACTAAATGGCCACACACAATTGCGAAATCTTTAGTAAGTAAGCGTGGTCTATGTAGTGTTTGGCCATTTGCAAAGCCTTTATTTTTTCAGCATTTTTGAGACAAGAGCAAGACGTCGTTACATTGCAATAATACTGAGGACCTTGAATGCATTGCGCAGTATAGTGGTATTCAACATTGTTGATCACATGGTAAAAGAAGAAACCTGAAACTGAAGATAAGAGCTTTCTGTTTCATAATGACCGCAGTTGTTGTTGTTGTTGTTGTTGTTGTTGTTGTTGTCCTGTTCAGCTGCATATAAATTGCGCTGATGTGGAAGTATTTGTCAATTATACAGTACTGTTTCCTATTGCTTGATATGTAATCTTTTTTATTTCTTTAGTCTAATCCAAAACCTTTTACTGTTTGCATTGTATTGTCTGATCGTTGTTTGAAGCTCGGTTTCAAGTAATGGCAATGAGGCAGAGTGCTTTCTGTTTCCTGTTGTTCGCCGTTCTGCGCCGACGCAAATTTGCTGTAAAAATTCGGAAACCAGAAGCGCAGGCACAGTGCGAGCGGCGTCTTGATCAGCTCCACGGGGTTTTTGTGTCGCCTTAAGGAAGAAAGGAGCTCTGTTCTTCTTTGGAAATCAACCGATGCCTTTGGCCAGTGGCTGCATGTGTTTACAGCTGATGGGGTAGTGTTTTTCCAAATCTCGGGAAAGAATAAATGGTTAGCTGTTTTTTGGAGGGAGGGAGGGAGGTCGAGCCGCTTTGCTTTTTTGAAACAGTCGCGGGCCACGTGACCACCATTGCCACGGCTGGAAGCATTTTCCAGGAAGCAGTGCATTTGCTGAAGGAAGTCTGCTCTTAGTCTGCATGGTTGAAGATCTGCTGCGCGATTGATGCGACTTGTGTCTTTCGCGTTTTCGCATTTGTTAACTGTTAAGCTGTGTCATCGGCCTACCGTGATGTTTGCACTTAGAGAGTTTTCTCTGTGATGAAAATGTCTAATATAATCGAATCTTGAACTTCTATAGCGCCACTTCACAATGCATAGGAACATCAGCCGATGGCTTGTCATATCACAGTCACACAAGGTCCAGGTTAAATCCAGAATATCAGACCGGGCAACTAGATGACTTATGGTGGATAAGTCAAAATACGTGATGATAATAATAATAATAATAATAATAATAATAATAATAATTATTATTATTATTATTATTATTATTATTATTATTATTATTATTATTATTATTATAAAGTGATTTTCAATTGGTTTAGGAGGCAAAGTCTGCCCGTGTGAAAACCACTGTAATTACTCTTAAAATGTGATAACCCAGTTCTCCTAGATAACTTTTGAATCCATTTATCCTTGTAACCAGAATGTATTACACAATTACTAGGTCAGTGTTTTTGTAATGTAATATCTGTTGTGTCATGTAGGATCTTTTATGTGTCACATGATTCACAAGATCTCAAGATATTCAGCTATATTGCCAGAGACAGCTCTACGAATGTCTTTCGATGCAATGTGTTTAAGGCATATAAGAAGGTTAGTTGGCATTTTGTAATAAAAATATTGGGTCAATGACCTGTTAAATGATGGTAAACATGGAGGTGCCTAAATGCAGAATTTCTATGAAATATATTGTCTGAATATATATATATATATATATATACATATATATATATATACATATATATATATATATATGTATATATATATATATATATATTATTCTTAAAAGGTTCCAGTGTGTGTTAATTTCATTAGATCACATTCACTTATGTATGTCAGCAAATTCATGTACAATTATCTGTAATGGTCAAATGTTGGTATTTTTAATTCCTCAACTCTCATAGCTATCTGTAATTCGTAGCAATCATTATAATTATCATATTCATAAAATATCTACATTCTTTCAATTGCAGCATTTTTTACTATTTCTATGCTATATGAAATACAGTACCAAAGGGCCATCCACAAATGACGTAACGCATTTGGGGGGAGGGTCCGGACATTTGTTACGAAGTGTGACGAGGGGTGTCCCGTATATGTGACGTAACGCAATACAAAATTTTTAAGCGATGACTTTTTGTTGTTGCTTATCAGGGTATTTGGAGAGGAAAAATACAAGGATGACCTTTATTTGCTTGTCAAGACTTTTACTTTTTGCGTGAAAGGGGGAGTCGGCCCATTGTTACATCATATTTTAGGGGGTCTGACTTTTTGTAATGTTGCGCTACGTAGGGGGGGGGGTCAAAAAGTGCCAAAATCGTGTTACGTCATTTATGGACGACCCCTACTTCACTGATAGTTATGACATTAATTATGCCTCTGAAAAGCATTGACGTCTATATGTGTTTTTGTACTGTCTGTTTGTATACGTGTGTGCGATGTATCTGTTGTTATATATTGGATATTGCTGTGATATTGCATATTAAAACGGCTAATCCATGACAACCCTCGTCATTCCATAATGCTAATAATGCACAGGATTTGTGCAAATTCAACCGCATTTTTGAAACTTATTTCGTCCTGTCAGAGATCGATTTCAAGCACCATATTCAGCCACTATCTTTAGCATCCATTACTACATTGATATCAATCGCTATTGCAAACATAGGCCATCACCTTCTGCATTTAAAACGGCTCATCCATGACAACCCTTGTTATTCCATAATGCTAATAATGCACAGTACCGGTATATGTTCAAATCAACCGCATATTTGAAATTTATTTCGTGCTAATATAAATCGATTTCAAGCACCATATTCAACCATTACCTTTAGCATCCATTGCTACATTGACATCAATCGCTATTGCAAACATGGGCCATCACATTCTGCATTTAAAGTGGCTCATCCATGACAACCCTCGTTATTCCAAAATGATAATAATTTATCGGATTTGTACACATTCAACCGCAATTTTGAAACTTATTTCGTCCTGTTAGAGATCGATTTCAAGCACCATATTGAGCCACTATCTTTAGCATCCATTACTACATCGACATCAATCTATTACAACCATAGGCCAGCACATTCTGCATTTAAGGTAAAAAAAATTGCTGTGGTATTTAGTGA
Source organism: Metaphire vulgaris (assembly GCA_018105865.1). Lineage (NCBI taxonomy): Eukaryota > Metazoa > Annelida > Clitellata > Crassiclitellata > Megascolecidae > Metaphire > Metaphire vulgaris. The sequence goes on from CM030839.1 coordinate 18,786,744, forward strand.
TAAATAATGTTCTCAGAGTGAGGTGAGGTGCCCGCCTTGCAGTAGGCCTACTATGTTCAGCGGAGTCTGTGTGCTGTTCTGGCAGAGTCAGGCGATGAACATCGTGCGTACGATAGGCCAGGCGTTCGAGGTGTGTCATCGCATCAGTCTGCAGGCGACCGCTCAGAGCGAGGAAGGGAACGACGGCGGCAGCGAGCGGTCGTCGGAAGAAGGAAATCAGCCGAACGCATTGCAGAGTAAACGGCGCTTCAAGCCGCACATCAGTGCTTCTTTCTTTGTTGGCTGCGTGCCATGGGCGGATCCAGGGCAGAAACACGGGGGAGGGGGGACATGTGTCCATCAACTGCCCCCCCTAGATTTTGTTTTGCTGATTTAGGCCTATTTATAGGCTGAATATGCAAAAGCACTGTTCTGAGTGTAGTCATTTCTTGCCTTTTATTCATGTCCAATCCAGTTCCTCAGAACTTTTTTTATATGCTGATTAACTGAGATCTTTGTTAATGTAACCATATGCAATAAACTTCTTTCTAGTTTGTTTGATATTACTACTCAGAGTTTTGCAAGTTCTCCACAGTTCATTCTTAATCAAGAACTGTGGAGTTGTGAATAGTTCTTTTGAGTTTTCTTATATTTCATTTGGTTGCAGTGACATCATCATCATCATCATCATCATCATCATGTTCTCTGTCCTGGGACAGGTTCAGGGCTCCATTGGAAAAATTCCTTGGCATCAAGTCCTTCTGAAAATTGATTTCTGCACTAGGGTTTGTCGACCCATTGAAACAGAATTTTCATCATCCAGTCCAGTAGCATCTTCCTTGGTCTTCCTTTTGTCTTTCTTCCTGATATTCTTCCCTCAATTACTGTCATAGCAATTTTCTCCTCTTAGTAATATCCAATCCAGTGACTCTGGGATTTTTTTGATGGTTTTGATTATCGGCATCTTGTTTCCACCATCTGTAGTACTTCATAACTTTTGTTATCTTGTCCGTCCACTTGATGTTTTCCAGTTATATGCTTAATCCAGAACTGTGGGCATAAGCACCCACTATTGAAGACTGTCTGTCTGTTGTTTGCTATTAAAATATATTTTTAATATCTTGGAAAAATGGCATTTTTTCAAGTCCTTTGAAAATGGCATCTAGTTACCAGCACCAAAGTCCTTTTGATATCTTGAAACAGAATCAACATCTGACAGTACGTGAATTTGACCATAAGTTGTGCAGACCCTATAGGAAGAGTTCAGAGCCTTCTTAAGGGCATAGAATTCAAATATATTTCTTAATTTCTTATGACAATGGCATTTTTTCTATGTCGTTTTGCCTATGGGCTTCTAGTTGCTTAGGCCTATAACTTTTGATATCTTGGAAGGAGCGACTAAATCTTTGAGTTATATGGTCCAGAGGGCTAGTACCCACTACTGAAATTGGCAGAAATTGATTGCTATTAAAATATATTTCCTATGACAATATCATTTTTTGTATGTAGTTTTGCCTGTGAACCTCTAGCTGTTTAGGCCTATAACTGTTGATATCTTGGAAGGAGCGACTAAATCTTTGAGTTTTATGGTCTAGAGGGCTACCACCCTCTACTGAAATAGGCAGAAATTGATTGCTATTAAAATAGTTTAACTGTTGGGGGTCGCCACATCATGGGTAATTGAATTAAAACGGTCGCAGCACTATAAAGGTTGAGAACCGCTGGCATAGACAGAGTTGAATTCAAGATATTGTTTATTATTAGTGAGCTTCTATGGCGCCATTTTTGGGATTTCTTGACGTTTCTGCATTTTAAATCAAAAAATTAAAACCCGCTTGCAAATTTTGTGTACATAGCTTTTGCATCGTTGGGCATTATATATTCTTGCCTCGATTTTTTTGTTACTGTTGGAGATGTTTTTAATGTTCACAGTATTTGACTAAGACGGTGAAGCTCTGGTTTGTTTTTGTTTGGTATCATTATTTGCTTAGTCAAGAAACGTTTTTGTTTGTCACGCAGACGCCTGACACACTCTCCTCTCCCGTCATTCCTGCGAGCGATGACAACAACAGCGAATCTGTCAACACATTCCACAGCGTCCAGCTGCTGCACCATCAGCTGGAGTTGCAGACACAGCAGACGCATCTCCTCGTCTCCCAAATGCAACTGGTAAAAGACCAACTGGCAATCGAAATGGCCGCAAGAACTAAGGCACAGGTAGGAAATTATGGATTCCATCGTGCATAGAGCAGTGGCGGCTCCACCGTGGGGGCCAGAGGGCCCGTGCCCCCCTATTGAGTGCCTGCCCCCCCAGTGCGCCCCCCCAGTTGGGACCTATACTTAATGCTACATACACTAAACAACAAATGGTTGGCTCCCCATGATTAGAAGTTGCCACCCCAACGCCCCCCCACTTGCCAAATTCTAGAGCCGCCACTGGCGTAGAGAATATTCCATGTGGACATTTGATCTGTCTGCTATCCCTTCACTGTGCAGTTAAATCACCAACAATCACTGCTTCTCATGTCAAAAAGGTTACTGTTCCCAGTTTTATGGAAATTTGATATTTGTGAAGGCAGTTGTGCTTCCTTTCAGGGGCATACACAGGGTATTTGGTGTCCATGGCAACGGGGTCATAATGTTAAATTAGCAGGTTAGAAGATCTTTAACTAACAGATCATGGCATTTTGTTGACACAAGATTTAAACTACACACTTGGTTTTAACGATGTGAACTGGTCTATGATGTGCTCAAAGCCAGTTTCTTTTCTTTCTATGCTGAGTGGAGCAAATCACAGAGATTTTGGCATCCCCTTCAAGCGGCACCCAGGAGGGGCATCCGCTCCATATCCCTTACCCTAGGCACACCACTGCCTCCTTTACGTATTTCATTTCTTATGGCCTGACAAGCTACTACTACTACAGCATTTCAAATGCATGCTTTTTTTCAAAATTGCTCTACTCTCCGTGCTCTACTGATGACTTTTATATGGTTTCATTTCTGCAAAAGGCACAGGTTCATCAGCTGCTGGTTCAGAATCGAGACCTGTTGATGTACGTCAGTTCTGCTGTCGGTCGGCTTGTTCAACTGGAGCCTTCTGTTTCAGAGTATTTAACAAGCAAGGTCATTATAATGATTCCGACATTATGGATTGGATTAGGCTTAGTCTTGTAAAAAGTGTAGTGTATGTATGTATGTATACGTAATTTGTTTTTAAGCTGCCGCAACATGATTACCTTGTCACGCGTCACGCGGAAATATTTTACCACGAATTATAATCGATATTTGTTTTCCTTTAGGTATTGGATCCGGCCTCAGTTGGTCCAATTATTGATCCTTCGTTGTTTATATCTGCGCCATCCCATCATCTGTCGAACCTGAGCGAGAATTCTTCGTTCCTCGGCGTGAATTCTTGTCCGGCTCTAAAGGAGACATCGTCGGGAAATTACATAAAAAATGAAATGGTCGACAAAGAGTGTTTCATGACGGAAGAAATCAACTCGTATAACATCGATGGTCTCCGGCAGAAATCCGCTGACAGCACAGATGAACCTGACACCGACTCTGTTAATCAACAAAATGGTCGGGCCGGTGAGGATCTCTTGTTTGGGAGCACATCTCTGCTGCAGAATGGTGGATCAAAAAAGGACGAGTTAAGGCTTCCCTCGACAGGCGCCTGCAGAAGTCGGCTGGACTTAGGCATCGCTCCGAAACTTGATCCACCGCCAAAAGTGAACCGTAATTCTTTTCGTGTTCTGGGGCAGACGTCTGCGTCAGCCAACGGCAAACCTACCGCCATGAATTCTACGCTATCGGCAGTTTCTGCTGACAACAGTGATATTGGTCAGAAGTATGCAGATGCTGAGGAAAAACAGCACAAATGGGAAAAGTTGAATGGTGCCACTGACCTTAACACACTGCTGAGTGTTCACCCGGGTGATTTCAAGAACAGTCCGAAGAAACTGTTGGAGGAGATAGCGTATTATGATGGAAACGGAAACAATTGTAAGCCTTTGGAGCCTTTACGTGGACCGGCTTTTGCCATTCAAGGCTTGAAAGGGATTAGGAATCGCTTTGTCATTCAGCATCAGAACTCTGTTGATTCGACTTCAAAGTTGAGGTTGAGTTTTAGTGATAATGAATGATTGTGTAGGCATAATTAACTCTGAAAATAAAGCAGGATTTTAAAGACTCGTTGCGAAACGATACGGAATCCATTCAGCCTAACTCTGTGAATTCCATTTTCTAATGACTCCATTGTTGATATTTTGTGGAATTTCTGTCTTAAGTACTTGCAACTGCAACTGGCGAAAATTTACCAATTCAAAGAATTTAAATCTGACTTTGTATTATTAATAGTCAGCGGTGTAGCCGGGATTCTGGAATGGGGGGTGGGGCACAATGGCATTATCGGGTGAAAAAGTATTGCTGAGCAAAAAAGATTGTTTTCTTAAGCACTGTGACCTTTCACACATTTCCCTCATACTACCTACCACCCCCATCAAAAAATTTTATCAATGGTTTTGTGAAAGTCCCACGACCGGTCCCAGCCTGAATGGGGTGGGACCTCCAGTGGCTATGCCAATGTTATGATGATGATAATAATAATAATAATAATAATAATAATAATAATAATAATAATAATAATAATAATAATAATAATAATAGTAATAGTAATAATAATAATAACAAGGTTTAATATGGTTCAGTAGGGTCTGCCCTGTGTGAGAACCACTGTTGTACCTATCTAAACCTATCCTATAGTACTGAGGTTTATTTTGAAATCATTCACACTCTTAGCCATGTTAATGAAATCTTGTTTGAGCTAATCAAAATAAATATCCAACAACAGAATGTTGGGTACATGGGGAAATCAGACAAACTCATTGGCTGCAATATCCAGACCTGAAGTAAACAATTAACAACTGCTCATATGTAATGGACATTTAAAAAAATTAATCATAGCCTATTTGATTTCATTTCTTTCAAATTAAATCTTTGCTTACTCGCTCACATTGCAGCTCAGCTTTGGCCATTGCTAATTACTGATGTAATTCATTTTACTGCTTTTCCTGTTGAGTGAACTGTACTGTTTTCACTTGCTAAAAATATTTAACTGCATACCGTATTTAATGAGATATTTCTATCAACAATCTTGCTAATAACTTCATATTACCACACAATATAACATCTGCATTTGACATCATTTACACAAATGGTAAATCCATTATGTTGTAGTTATAGTCCAGTCCATGAAGGTGAAGTCTGCAAATACGACTTTTATTACAGATACAGGTAGCCTACTCAATTTTGAGTTAATGTTTAGGTCCTGTACTTAAGTATGTGGGTAAATTTCTTGGCAATTTCGAGATTTTGTGATCAGAACTCAGCCAAAGTGTTTAAGATATATATATATATATATATATATATATATATATATATATATATATATATATATATATATATCACATTGATGACTCGCAATGTAACGTACCGGGTAATTGCATACTCAATATGTCACCTCTTCCTACGGTAACTGGACGGCAGAGTGTCAATTACAGAAACCCTTTTATCACAGTTCAGAGGTCATATCAGAATGGGCTGAGTATGTCAGAGGATTGTTCGTTGGCATGGACGCAGATGTAATAAACAAATTTAATTATAGTCCGACCTTCTCCACAAGTTCGGCGGCAGCACTGAATGCACGCCAAAATAGTGAAAGCTTTGACAAATATCGATGGCGTCGGTTTCAAATTCGGGTAAAAATCTGATCTGAATACTAAAATTATCATTATAAAATTGATAAATGAGTAAATAATCGCTAAAAATTGCTGAATGCTCTTAATTCTGAGAATATTGACTTGCGAAAAGTATGCGATCATTTGTAGTTGATGAGATTCTTCGAACATCGCTCGGGTGTATATATATCCCCAGAGCATGTGCAAAGTTTCGCTTTATGTAGCGCTTCACCGGAGAGCGCCGTTCATCTCCCGTCCTATGCTCGTGACGGTTGTGCGCTGTTTGCTTCGTCCGGTGTAGCTGATGTAAAAGAGTTATCTTTTAAGCCAGTGAAAGTTGATACTATTGTGTATTATCGTTCACAAATTCTTTAGTTGATCCACCGCGCATGTGGAGTGTTTTCAAAGAGCTGTTTAACACCGTCGAGTCGTCGATTAGTAGGAGAGAAGCGTTCGCTCAGCAGGACCTGGAGGCGGCTTTGCAGCGACATAAACCGGACTTTGCATCGCTTCTGAAGAATCCGGTCAGTTATGGTGAAATGGTGGCTTGGGTGCAATAATGTTGTGTTTAAAATAAAAGAACTTGGTATAGTTTAAAGTGAACCATATGTTAACAAGGTTTCCATAGGATCTGCATTTTTCATTTCTGGCTCTAAATGTAATCCATTTGCTTAACCTCCTTGGCGTTAGAATAATTGTGAAAATGACGTACCAAAAGCGTTAGATTATATATTTTTGAGGCGAAACGACGTTATTACAATATTAGGCCTAACCCTAACCCTAGCCAATGGCTTAGCCTTTACGGATTCAAACGAAATTTTACAGACATAAAGATACATCAATCTATGTCATAAGTGCAACATTTCATAAGAATATTTTCACTCCTTTGAGCACTTTTCAACGTTTGCGATTTGCCCTTACTGCTTATATATTAACCCTAACCCTAACCCTAGCCAATGGCTTAGCCTGCACCGATTCAAACGAAATCTTACAGACATAAACATACACCAATCTATGTCATAAGTGCAAAATTTCATAAGAATATATTCACTCCTTTGAGCACTTTTCAATGTTTGCGATTTGCCCTTACTGCTTATATATTAACCCTAACCCTCTAACCCTAGCCAATGGCTTAGCCTGCACCGATTCAAACGAAATTTTACAGACATAAACATACACCAATCTATGTCATAAGTGCGAAATTTCGTACAAATATATTCACTCCTTTGAGCACTTTTCAACGTTTGCGATTTGCCCTTACTGCTTATGTATTAACCTACCGAGAATGGTATTGGCAGATGTGTGAATGGCTAGCACTTTTGACAGGCAAGTGAAGAGGACCTAGTAATCAAGATTTTTCAAAAATTAGGCCACTATGTCTTGTATATCAAAAGTGCTTGGCATTCAGAATTTTGCCTGTGGAATTCTCTATTGCTTAAAATTGACATTTTTAAACTACAGAGAATGGTATTGGCAGACGTGTGAATGGCTAGCACTTTTGACAGGCAAGTGAAGAGCACCTAGTAATCAAGTTTTTTCAAAAATTAGGGCACTTAATCTCTTGCATCTCAAAAGTGCTTGGCATTCAGAATTTCGCCTGTGGTATTCTATAATGCTTAAAATGGACATTTTCAACATACCAAGAATGGCATTGGCAGATGTGTGAATGGCTAGCACTTTTGACTGGCAAGTGAAGAGGACCTAGTAATCGCGTTTTTTCCAAAATTAGGCCGCAGTCTCTTGTATATCAAACGTGCTTGGCATTCAGAATTTTGTCTGTGGAATTCTCTATTGCTTAATATGGACATTTTAAACTACAGAGAATGGTATTGGCAGATGAGTGAATGGCTAGCACTTTTGTCAGGCAAGTGAAGATGACCTAGTAATGAAGATTTTTCAAAAATTAGGGCACTATCTCTTGTATATCAAAAGTGCTTGACATTCAGAATTTTGCCTGTGGTATTCTCTTTTGCTTAAAGTGAACATTTTTATCAAGGTGCTCTTTTACCTGTCCCAAATGTCTACACCACCGCCAGTGCCAAATATTTCCCGCTTTTGTCAACGTAAATTTAGTTACCGTACTCTGAAACTGATATCTTGCCCGTATCACGTGCGGGATTAACGCTAAGGAGGTTAAATTATTGATATTTCCAAAGCAGTACTATCGATGTGTTATTAAACAGAATATTATTTTTTAGTACTTTATTTCTTGTCATCTCTAAAATTGCCACGTTTACCTTTTAAAAGTTTAATGATTTGATTTTGATAAAGAAATGGCAAGCCATGGTTTGAAAACTTTGCTAATTTTTGGTTTATGTTTTAGGATAAGAATGCAGCCGATCAAAATCTAGTGAAAAATGCCAATGTTAATGGTTTGCCAGTTCACGGCCAACAGGGATTAAGAACGTTTACGTCGGATTTTATCAGCGAAGCTCTTACGCTTAGCGATCTGTTTGAGTTGAATGAATTGGCCGCAGTTGATCTTCTCAGAATGGGTAAACGGCCTGTTGTATTATATTAGAGGCATGTCGTATTGAAGTGATAGCATCTTGAATCAAGATTTGTTGCATCTTTTCTATTTTATGTTGTTGGTAGAAGGAATAGCTAGAAGTAAATGGCTATAAATTCAACTCTTTGAGCTTTTGTGGTAAAACATTGTGGTTTAGTGTTAAACTCCAGAATTTACGACTAATTGCTGTATTCAGGTGAAATCCAGCAGTCGTATTTTCCTGGGTTTTCGCGTGGTCTTGTGGCCGTCATCTTGTATTATGATGGGAAGGCCAGCCTAGTGGGGGCCCTCCGTATGCTGATTCAAGCCCGCAAAGGGCGAACGTGGGCCCTGCCCGGGCTCAGCGATGACCTTGTCGCAACTGCTACGAGGTTCACGGACCAAGTGATGAATGAAAATCTGGTCAGCAGAATATTGAGTAAGCATTTAATAGAATGTACATACTTGCTTAAGATTGAAGCTAAACTATTGTATCTATTGTATTGTTATTTTTTATATATATATATATATATATATATATATATATATATATATATATATATATATATATATATATATGCTAAAAGAGGAATGTCAATATTTAGTTGGCAAATTTGATCTATTTTCTGAATAATAATTGTTGAAAATGCATGCAGAAAAGGGCTTGATTTTATTTACCTGTTTATGCATTTAATGCGTCACATTAGGATTACTGAGCACTATGAACTGATTGCAATTGTAAACCAAGCATTAATTTTGATTGTTGGTTTTTTTGTATCTATTTCCTGTCCTGAATAATGCATAGGGTTTTCTCCCATGAAGCTGAAGTCACAGATTTGTTTTATAATTTTTTTACCTTTGTAATAAAAGGCTGACTGATACAGCAAATACAAGTCTTGGAAACGTATGTCTGGTCAGTCTTGTTATGTGGAGCCGAAACATGGACCATTTCTAAGCAAATGAAGAAAAAATTGGAAGCAGTTGAAATGTGGTTCTTGAGGATGTTGGACAGAAAAAATCCCCCAAGAAATTCTAATAATGGCAAATACACGAGGAAAACTGATGCAAACTATAAGGAAAAGGCAACTAAAAAATTTCCAGACACATAATGAGAACACTATACCTTTGTGAATAGGAAGTCAATTTTATGGGAGTTTTTTGTTAGTTTTGTCTTGTTTGTAATTGATTCCTGCGCTTGTTTTATCTTTTAGACTTGCTTGAGACTATCAGTGTCACTTCAGAGCTGTCGCGTTTGCAGCAGCCGACATTCCGTGCCCTCGGCCCGCCAAAGCATCGCAAAATGGTTTCTAGTTTGCTTTCTTATCTGTATTTTCTATTAAATAACTCTGCTTGGTATCTTAATGGGTCTGTTATAAATAAGTTTTGGTGAGGCAGCTATGCGTCAGGGGCTTTTTCGGCATGCGTACAGTCAAGCTGGCTTATTGTTATTGCGATCAAAAGTCTCATTCAGTTATATTTAACCATAGCAGAAGTCCCTTAAATTGTTTGGGTTTCAATCGCATACAAAGTGACTGTTATCATTGTTGATGCTCAGCAGAGTTGATGCTGGCTAGCATTTGTTGGAAACTGTGTTATGAATGTTGACTGAAGATATGGCACAGTTGGGTTTGATTGTATTCTGTGTGTCTTTTCATTAGGTCACGGATAAGATCACCGAGATCCAGCAGGGTCTGGCCGACTGTCTGTTCTGTTGGAGCTGTCAGGCGTCTTTGAGTCGCCAGGAGGTCCTTCTTCTGATCGGTCATCTGGCAAAGGACTCTTCCGTCAATGCAGACGGAACTCTTACAAACGTCGCGCTTACGCTGCTTGTGGCGCTGCTGTATTCAATCGACGTGAGAGTCTTGGAAGAGGAAGATGTGGAAGGTAGGTACATCGTACTTCATTTGTTAATATTGAAACTGGTTATTTCAATGGTGTGCGATAATATGGCCAGCCTGGTTAAACTGGTGCCTGTAGAGAACACGTGCTTGATCCTGCTACAGTCGACACTGTAGGAACATCTTGGCCATAACAGTGTAGGCCAACAGTATGGCATGCCCAATATAATGGATGAGATCTGTGAGTTACCTAGGGACTATTGGGACTAAATATAGGGACTAAATGGATTCAGCTGCACATTAAGTTTGTTACAGTGTCAGCATTTTAGCATGATTGATTTTAAAATTAATTTTTTCTGCTTTCATATTATTATTATTATTATTATTATTATTATTATTATTGTTATTATTATTGAGGTTCCTATAGTGCCATGGGCATTGGGCATGGAAAAAAGTGCCACAGTGAATGGCACTTTGGCAAACATCACTGAATGAGATGTAAAATAAGTGAGTACAGTTATTGAGACTCTAATTAGCTACCCAAGTTTACATTTATTATTGATTTACTAAATGCAAACTGTAATTTTTATCGTACAGTTGTACAGTGTGTATGTTTCTGCCAAAATATTAATAATTATTTGTAAAAATTGTTGTTTTGTTGAAGTGCTGATGAACCAACTCCCAGTTATTTCCGATGCTACTTATCGCCAGGACGTCCATCGCGAAATCTGCTCGGTAACACCGTGGGCAAATCCTGGATTGAAGGCTGTCGTCCAGTTTGCCTGGGCGCTGACACTTCACAGATTATCTCAGTATCTCGGTAGGACATTACTTTGTATGCTAAACATGAATTCTAGGTACGATCTGTCTGCCTTCGATATAATATGCTGGTCGGGGGACAGAATTGGAACGATTTTGCATTATATCAAAGGTGAACTGTATTTGTAGACTTGCTCTGGACTTGTATTTAGCCAGGCTTGGTTATGTCCTTATCTTCTGCTGTTCCTTTTGCACAGTGGAAATTTGTGTGTATGTGCAACTTAAGTCTAGACCAAAGCGTAGAATTTTAAGCTGTGAATTTAAAACTGATTTGCTCAGAAAACCTTATTTCGAATGTCATTGGCTATTTTAGGCTCTGTAGTTGCATTGGTGGTTGTCTGACTGGCCCAGAAATTTATATATATAAGAGATAGTTACTAAATTTTTGAGTTGTATGGTCCAAAGGGTTAGCACTCTCTAGAGAAATAGGCAGCATTGAATCATATTAGGATAAATCCAATTCTATGGAATTCACTGAAAATGTTATGAAAATGAATCCTTTTGGTTCACTTAAGTGGAGTCAAAAGGCTTTGTCTTTGGCATTCATCACACCCACAGTGCCATAAAATTGTCTAAATAATAATGATAAAAACAGCGAAACTAATAATAATAATAACAATAATAATAATAATAATAATAATAATAATAATAATAATAATAATAATAATAATAATAATAATAATAATAATAATCTACAGTTTCTATAATAATAATAATAATAATAATAATAATAATATTATTAATCTACAATAATAATAATTTATAGTTTCAAGTATTGACTCAGAGTAGTTTAGAGTTTGCTATAGGGCATTGTATTGATCTCATTTTGATTTTAAAGTATTCTTGATGATGTTAAGTATGTCAATGTTTTTGTAGATCTAGGTGACATGTGTGACCTCGAAGAGCTCCTTGTGAACGCGGCCATTGAAGGCGGCTTGTTCTTCTTCTTAAGAACAGCAGTCATCGCCAACAGTGGTTTTCATGATGAGGTCTTGCTTGATAATTTCATATTTTCCTTTTTAAACAAAAAAAACAGAATTTCAGAAACTTATTCTTGGAATGAATCTGTGATTGGTGGATGTTGGTTACTTGCATTGCATTTGACAGTTCAATTATTTGAACAGATGGCAGTTTACTGCTTAAATTTGCTTAGAAATTGTTTGTTATGGGCAGATAAGTGAGTATGTTTTTGAGCATATTTTGTTGCTCTGAATAGCTGGTCATGATTAGACCACGGTTGTTATTATTTTTCTGGATGCTTGAAAGTTTTTTACCCTGCTAAATATGTGATTGTTATGTTTACTTGTGATTGGCATTGTAAAGGCAAGACTGTATTTGTATTGTAACTTGTGGTTTACATTACTCTTGAATTTTACTCAGTTGATAAATTTCTTTATGTGTCTGTTTTATTTGATGTTTTAGGAATATTACGTGCGAAAAGTTCACACTCTCGTTACAGATTTCATAGAACATATGCCCTTGAAGGTTGCCTGCGTGATTTTTCTTTACGGGTGTAATTTTTGTTCTGTTCTGCATTTTACATTATATATGTTAGACATTGTCTGTAATGATGGCTTTATTAGCGCCTCTATGGAGTATTAACTCAACAAATTTTGCAGTTGTACTGTTACTAATCGTCAGAGTTTCATGTGCTGAGTGTGACCGCTGTGGATTTTTTAAAATGTTTTTGATGGGGATTTTGAATTGGCTTTATAGGTAAAGGAGCTTCGCAATTACGGAGATGAGGCAGCCCGTATCATTGTTGCAAGTCAGCAAGAAGGGATCGACCCTCCGCCAAATTTGAGCAGAGACTTCGAACACATGCTCACGATGGTGGGTGCTGACGTTTTGAGAAGTTTTAGGCGTGGCATTCTGGATTGTCGTATTTGGGCTATAGAAGTTTTTTTTTATTTCATAGAGTGGGGTGGCTTTTTAATTTAAGAAAAACTGTTGCATGCAACGGGGGGGTTGCTCCTGATTTTCCTTTTATCATGATGATGATGATGATTCTCTGCCCTGGGGGGCAAGTAAGTGACTTTTCACTGCCCCAAGATGAGACAAGTGAAGTGGATTGCTGTTGCCTTCTCTTGGACATCTAAGGGTAAACAACTTGTCCAAGGTCACTACGCAGTGGCTGGGGTTAGGTTTGAACCCGCTACCTTCCAACTGAATGGCAACAATCCGACCACTTCACTGCACCCTCCTATCCTATTACAGTGTATGATCAGCTGAAATTATTTGTGGAAGATTTTCATTATTGTAGTAAGATTGCTTGTTCTGGCCTCTTAGATTGGAGAATTGTACGGCAAAGATCCTTTGAATCTGGAACTGGCACTGGAGTATTGGTGCCCCAGTGATTCCTTGATGCCTCCGTCTTTTCCGGGTTATTCTGGACCGTACAACGTCCACCCGTCACAGCGCCAGATCAGTCTTTTCAAGTTTGTTCGGCTCGCCGGCGACCTGCTTTTGCCGCCAATGTTTGTGCCTTATATCTACATGCTGACTGGTTTGGCAAACGGGACTCAGTCTGCTCACCAGTGTTTCAACCTTCTGAAGATGAACGGCGCTAGTGCTGCAGGTGGGACTGTGTTTCGTTATTTAAGATTATGGGTCATGTAGAGTTTCTGTGAGCATCGGTGAAATTTCATCTGATTTTGAGGTTGATCCTTAACCCTTTCGCTCTGTAAGACCGCTATTTTGGTTTAATAGCATATGGGATGTGTGACCCTCTGCTGTGTATGGGTTAAGCACAAGCCAATCTGCTGTTGCAATCTTTAGGTGCTTGTCTTTGCACTATTTTACAAGAAACAGTCTGTGGCTTTGACTGAACCTTGGTGAAGACCTGCACTGTTTGTTTCCTTGATTTCTGACTATGCTTCTATTGTAATTATATGCTGTGGATTGGGTTTGTGTGTCATAGCCATCTGATTTTGGCCTGCAGTTATAGTCTGCTGGTTTTGTTCCTGAATATTTCACTTATCTAGGTACTTGAGCAGTTTTCTTGTAATAATTTTCTTGTCTGACCTGTGCCGTGTATTCATTCTATTACCGTAATGCTTCATCATTTATGCATTTTCTGCACGATGTGCATTTGTGTCGGTCATATATGCAATATTTTGTGTGGTTTTCGCAGAATATAATGGTTGTTTTGTGTAATTGTTCAAATTTTTCAGGTTCTCAGTTGAGTACAGTATCATGGGATCACTTCTTCATGTCACTCAATCAGTACTTTATCAATCTGCGTCAGGAGGCACCACCAACCGCCGAAAGGATACAGGCTTATCATTATTATCGCTGTGGCATAACACCGCAAGAAGTCGATGGTCTTAGGGCAGTTCTTCAACTGATCACATTGGTTGTGAAAAAGGCAATGGTTTTAAAACATGCTTAATAATTTTTTCTAATTTAAAAGAAATTACAGTTATTTATTGAATTTGAATATTTGATTGTAGAATTTGATTTCAGATTTTGGTGATGTCTCTTTCTTTGGTGGGAAGGTAGTTTAGCAAGGTACATTAGGTATTGTTATTTAGACATTATAGCTATATCATCTCGGGCATTGTGTAACGTGGGAGTTGGATTCAAAAACAGGACTGTTGCTGCTGTGACTGAGAAAATTTTGCTGCTGGATTTTTTGTGTTTTAAATTTGTGTAAAAAGTAGAACCTGCTTCTCAATGTGGCAACAAAGCAGCCTACTTCTAGAAAACCTTTTAGAGATTCCCAGTTTCTGTGGCCGAGAATTTTGTGGGAGGTTTTGATGTATGGATGTTTGTTATTTTACGTAGACACGCTGCGGTGTTTAAGTGACGTTTCGAATTATCTGTTTTAGGACGAGAATGCTCGCATAGCGCTGAGCGAGAACCAGCAGTGGCTCCCTCTGGTGGTTCTGTTTGGACTCGTCAGTTGCAGCATTCCACCGAAGCTGAAGGCTGAGCTCCTCGGCACTCTTGCGGCCTTTGCAAGGACGCCAGAGACCGGTGCTGCCCTCTGGCAGTCCATGGAAATGTCACAGGTCTGTCTGTCTGTCTGTCTGTCTGCAATATGTTGGAACTAGTGATGCACGGGTGAATAGCAGCAGAATTAATGGCTTTTTAGAATGACTTCTAATGGTTGTTTTTAATACCTACAGGGTTCCTGCTGTAAAATCACCGAGCAGTATTTTTAGATAATTGATTTGTGTTTTTATTTGGGAAGATGGTCGTGTTTTTTTTCCGCAGTCGAATACAGATTATTTCATGCTTTGTGGCATTATTTCAGATTTTGCAGACCGTATCGACAACGCGTGGATCAGGAGGAATTCAGGTATCGTTGACGTTTTATGTCTTCGGAATTGATAGTAGAAACAGTCATGGATTTGCCTCATATGCGAAAAGGATGTTATCATTTCTGTGTAGTATCCCGTGTTTGTATTAGAATTGTCCCCATGAAAAGCTGGCTGTGACTTTGTTCTGTTGACTCCCATCTTTAGATTGAACTGGAGGAAATCGAAGCCCGGAACGAGGAATATCCGCTGACGTTGGCATTTATGGAATTGATCAGCGTTCTCACCGAAAATCCGATCCCTGCCGGGTTGGGGATACGTATCAGAGCCCCCGGATTTCAACCGTACATCGATTTCCTAAAAGATTCCGTCTTTCTCAAGTTCACTTCCCGTGCTTACAAGAAACCCGAGGAGAAGGTGAGCAAATAAGTGCATTGGAACTTGTTTTGCCTTGGAAGACCCTGTGTGGTTGAGTAGAACTTGTTTTCTATACTCTTTAAATTTGCAGAATTCGTACTGACACATTCCTGATATAGTGGATGGAATTGTTGATTTCCTGGACGTTCAATATAACGGGATTCTGGCGTGTTGACGCGCTTGTTTTTCAGTTTAACGGTTTTTTATTTCAGTGGGAAGTTGGCGCGGCTGTTCTCGAGATTTTCCATAAGCTTCTGTCCGCTTATGAAGTGATTGGCGAGGATTTCTTGGATAAGCAGTACGAAGTACAAGGAGAAGGGATCCTGGGTGCCAACAAACCTCCTGGCTTTGTTCTTATGGTTCATATGATGAACGAAAGTGGCATGTTGAAAATGGTGGGCAGTTATAGTTGTTTAAGTTGCTAGCTGCAGTTACTAGACACTTAAATTAACATTTTTTGGTCAACCCTGTGTCTATTTTTGGATTGCTTAAATTTGGGGGTTTTAGGAAATTTTGGTATTTTCTGTACGTGAGTACAATGCATTTGGAACTGTGCATGAACTGGTGTTATGCATGAATAGTTCTTTCAATATTTTGTAGATTCTCTTTGTTTTGGAGGAAGCTATTCAAGCTTTTGAAAAATATGTGCCATTTCCAGGTATTCATGAATAGTATTGTTAGCTTCAACAGTCTATAAGCTGTTTGCTTTATACTGTTAGCCGACAAAATATGAAAATATTTTATTTATTTTTAGCTTTACAAGAGTTTATTTTTTGTGAAATCATTTCAAGCCATTTTTAACCCTTTACCAGTTTGTTTATTTTTAATGTAATGTAAAATGGACGAGTATTCTTGGGCAAATGGGAAAGGGTTAATAGACCATCAGATAGGTTTTGATTTTCCCAAAAAATTTTATCTTTGGTTTTTTTAATTTCATGATCCAGCCATTACCATGGCTCATTAAAATTTATACTGGACAGAATATTACTTTTGAAAATATCTAAATGTGTTATCTTATATTTAATCTGAAAATTATGCTGTAAGTTAAGACGAATATAACCTATGACTGCCATTTGCTGTCTGCGTATAGGTCTTGATGTCTTCTTGTTAGGGAAAAGTACTTTGGAGAAAGTTGCATTCCTGTGTCTTAAGATGATTGAAGCAACACTGGAGAAGCAGCACGAATTTCTGGACGCCCTGCGACAGAGTGGGACCTCATTGATTGTGACTCAAATGGATCGTCTTCTTCTTGGCATTAATCCAAGAACCGGTCGCCCCGACTATCTCGTCAACATTGCTAAGTGAGAGAATTGCTCATCGTGCCAAGATAAATAATACTTCTTTCCTCCTCACTCATTGCTCTTTATTGTTTAGTTGTCATGTTTTCACGAGCACAGTACCTTCATTTGTCTAATATACATGTGCATTTAAAGATGCATAGCATATTAGATGCATATATCAGTTTTAAGGTAGAATGGTATTTCGGTATTTCAGTATTAAAATGGATTGGTATTTAAGTTTCCTATAAAGTAATGAGTTATGTTCAATAGCAGTGGTGGCCAAACTGTAACTCCTGAGCCACTTGCAGCTCTTCTGGCAAAAATCTGCGGCTCACCAAAAGTTACAAATTTTTTGAGCAGATTAACAGATCAACAGAAGCATATATAACAGTAATAATTTGACTGTTTGCCAATTTTATCATACCCATCTCTCTCCCATAAAATTAGTAGTAGAGACTTAATGAATTTTTTCAAAAAATTGGATAATACTATCTTGTTTTTGTGTCTAATAGTGGTAATTTGGCTCCAATGATTTTGAAAATTGTCATTTGCGGCTTGCACCTTCTATGGGTTTGGCCACCCATGTTCTACAGTATAATGAGTTATGTTATATTATCGTGTTATGCTATCATGTATAATGTAAGAGGTTTGAAATAGACAATATTTGTAGGATATGTATCGCATTTGCTGTGAATGTGAAAAATTCGGTATTCTTCGGTCACCGTACGTTGATGCAATGCAGCACACTTGTTTTCTAGATATGTTGCACATGCCGCGTATCTTCCAAAGCACGCGCTATCGGCTTTGCGCATCCTTATCGGCGTCTGTCAGTCACCGTTGGTTCAGCCGAAAATCGTTGGATTGTTCACCGCCGACGAGGTACGGTCTCTGCCGATTAGACTTGTCGTATGCCAGATCTTTTGTCGTTTATTTGGATGCATTTTGCACGATGAACTACGGTGCAGCCTGCGTAGGGGTCGTCCATAAATTACATAATGCGCTTAGGGGTCCGGACATTTGTTACGAAGTGTGACGAGAGGGGGGATCGGTGGAATGTGACATAATGCAATGCAAAATTTTTAAGACGACGACCTTTTTTCTGCTTGTCAAGACTTAGACTTTTTGGGAGACGAAGGGGAGGGGGTCGGCCCGGTGTTACGTCATATTTTAGGGGGGTCCGACTTTTGTTATGATGGAAGGGGGGTCAAAAAGTGCCAGAATCGCGTTACGTAATTTATGGACGACCTCTTAGCTGCTATGCCTCGGGGTTGAAGGTCAAACTGGTAGGCAGAGATTGCAGTCGAGTGTTATTTTTCATTTCTATTCGATCGTTGAGTGAATTCTTTTGAATTGCAAAATTCTGATTGTTTTAGAAGTTTAGTCAGGATCTACTTCATGGTTTTGCGATGTGCTTGGAATCTGATGAGCCGGAAAAGGTCGAGGCAAAGGAAGACTATCTGGGTAAACGGAAAAACTACCTGGATTATAACGCTCTATAATGATTTGCGATATTTCTTAGCATAATAACCAATATATGGTATCAGTTTTGTTGATGGCAAGTTTTTTAAAAATTAGGCAATGCATACCAGAATGCATGGAGCACTGTGTATTGGAATACCTCAAACATGTCAGTATGCATGGGTTCACTTCAATACGAGAGAATGCAATAAATATTTTGGCATGAAAAAATTTCTATCGTAATTCTTTTAGACTGAATGAGTTAAAGTTTCATCTGTTTGTTTGCCGAGAACTTAGCATATGTTTCTTTTGTTGTATGTTTCTGTTTTAGATATTGATGTATCGTTGTCTCAGGTGCGCAACAGGATGCGCGAGGACATCGTGTGGTTGCTGCTGTCCACAATCGACCATCCCGCTCCTAATCTAGCTCATTTTCTTCTCGGGTTTGAACTCAGGAAGCCAGTGGACAAGACAAACCTTCAGGATCCAGGTCTTTGGTTTTTCCGAATTATCGTTTCTTCTCCATTTCAATGCTTTTTGCAATTATCTTTTTAGCTTTTTCACTTTTGCTTTAATTTGACTAGACGCCACCGTTTCTCGGTTTTGAGTTATTGTTTTTTTTTTCATTCAGGTGTGCTTGGGTGTCCGAGGACATGTCTCCATTCTCTTGTGACTGTGCTCTCGCGTGGTCTGGACTTGCAGTCGGGACCGACTTGTCTGTACGTGATGCCAAAGCTTGCCGAGTTGGCGTATCACGTGGTATACGTTCTGAGCACGAATTCGCAGACGTACGGTCCAACCCTGCGTTATCTTCGTATGCATGACTTCTTTTACCGCCAGTGTCAGCATCTTCCTTTTCAGCCACAGTTGTCAGGTATTGTCATTGTTGTCATTTGTTTTTTTTTGCTTTCTGACCATTGTTGACAGTCTGACAGGGTTATTCTCTTGTTATGTACTGTAAATTGCTTGATTTTTGTTTTGTTTTTGATACTAATAAACTGAGTGAGTGGGTGGATTAATGAGTGAATTAATGAGTGAATTAATGAGTGAATTAATGAGTGAATTAATGAGTGAATTAACGAGTGACCGCTGTTTTTGGTTAAGTGTTTGTGTCTGTGCATTGTAGAGGATTCTTTACTGATGCATCAGTCGTGGTTGCTAAAATCCGTTGTGGTGGAACTTCGCGTGACGTCGGTGAATCGACAGAGATCACACGCCCAACGGATGATGAATCTTCTGCTCAGCGAATCACCCGACACTCAGTCAAAGTGTTAGTCATTCTAAGAGAATGTCTGTTTACCATTTACCGTTTTTGTTTTGCAAAATAATTTCTGCTGTTGAATATTTTCCAATATCATATCAAATGCTCCCTGGTTTATTTGCTTTGTTAACTTGGAAAATCAGTCAAAATAGGAAGGAAATGTTTATTCTGCCTGTGGAATGATGCTATAGCTATCAGTCGTTGATCACTTTAAGTGTGTGTGTGTGTGTGTGTGTTCATGACTGTGCTGTGTTTTAGAAAGTGTTGTGAGCTGAAGGATTTATTATTAATTTGCTAAATCCAAAATAAGTTTGATCTCATTTCTTTTGTTGGATTTATTTTTTAATATTTATACTTTATGCTGTAGTTGCTCAAACAGACGGTGGTTTTGATCCAGATTACGTTACTTTTGGAGACGATTACAGTGGTGCAAGTCATTTACGATCGGCAAATCCCGCTTTTGGTAAGAACGTCTAACAATGTAATATTCTGTCTTTGTGGATATTCTGCTTTTAATGAAAGGCAGTGGTCAAACACACTACTGTGCATTCTCGTGTTGGTACCAAATTTATTTA
Organism: Metaphire vulgaris; assembly: GCA_018105865.1. NCBI lineage: Eukaryota > Metazoa > Annelida > Clitellata > Crassiclitellata > Megascolecidae > Metaphire > Metaphire vulgaris. Next base: position 18,806,859 of record CM030839.1, read on the forward strand.
TCAGAGACAAACTTGCATTTCTGGCCATCATCTGATTCTACGTACTCTGGAAAAGTTTTGGTTTTTTAATCTGTAGTCGACGGCCAGGTTTGCCAAAAGCTGTCGAGTATCCTCAGTTCGGTCGACTTCAGCTTCGGGTATCCGGGCGCGCTGGAACTCGAGGTGTTCAGCAAAGCGGCCGTGGAGTTGCTGATGGAGAACTGCGAGCAGCGCAACGGGCAGGGTCTGGCGCTGTGCAACGTCAAACTCCTCCACAGGATCCTGCTGCGCGAATGCAGCGGAATGACGGGAGCGCAGAGCGCCTTCATCGCACGTGTGCGTTGTTGCGCTTCTTGTCGGTCTATGTGCCGAAATCGCTGAAATAACTTGAGAGCTGTCGGCTTTGGTCCGGCCCGGCCCGCCCATCCCCCGCCAAACAGTGGAAGAGGCCAACCCTGGTTGAGATATGTTGAAACACCTCTCTCTCTTCTCTTCTCTTCTCTGTCTGTCTGTCTCTCTCTCTCTCTCTGCGCAACTGGCCCAGTCACAGCCATAATGATTGGCTTTGTTCTTCCATTTGTCCATTGATGTGAGACACTACAAATGGACCTTGTATATAATGTATTGTTTCGGTCATGGTTGAGGCTGTACCTTAGTTTGGCCTTGTGTGTGATATTTTTCACTTGAATAATATTTGTGTTTAAAATTTTCTAGTGAAAAGGACCAACATTGATGAAGTGTTTGTCTCATTTTCAGGATATCCAGCAGATATGCTCAAATGCTGTGGAAAGAAATGCGTACAAAGAGACTATTTATAGACGAAGACAGGCGTTCGACGCTTGGAGACAGACCATCGAGATTCTCTTGACCGCCTGTCCATTGGACTTACTGGACGGGGAAAGACGACAGAAACTACTCTTTGAACTTCTTCAGGACTTGTTAGACAAAGTGAGAATCAGAGAATAATGATTAATCATATTTACAATCTTTAATCTAAGTAATTTGTTTTAATCGGAAGAGGAACGTGAGAGATATCTTTGATTACTTTGGTCCTTTCAGGTTTCAAAATCGGACGCAGTGAGCGAGCTGACGTCGCCGGTGGCAGGCGTCATCCTGACACTGATGGCCCACCTGACCCAGTGCTTTGTCACTCCTCAGTCTGCCTACGATCAGCTGACCGATCATGCTCAGTATGTCTCTATGTTGGACGGTCAGAATGCTCTGCCCGGCAGCCACGACATTTCGACCGTTCTAGGCGAAGTCGTGACCGGGTCGAGGACTCAATACGCCTCGTCATTCCAGGTTGTTTTGCGTGGTCTCCTCGATCATATCTTGCGCAGCAGTGAGTTGCCGATTTTTTCTTTGATCTTTGCTACAATACACATCTAGCATAAAGAGATTTTTGCCTTTTTAAGATGTTAGCTTGCCTTTCAGTGGATGTCTATGTTAATTAATAATAATAATTTTTTAGTGTTTAGTCATATGCTGAACCTGTTATAATAGCACAGTTAAATAATACTTGCAATGAGGGTAGTAGTAGTAGTAGTAGTAGTAGTAGTAGTAGTAGTAGTAGTAGTAGTAGTAGTTGTTGTTGTTCTTGTAACAGTTGTAGTAGTAGTTGTAGAGACGATGGCATTGATTGCTCACTAGGTGGAGCTCCACTCTGAGTCTTGCCATCCACCTGTGTTGATCCAGTGAAGTTGTTTTTATTTTTGATTATTTGATTGTTATAGCATGAATATTTATCTCAAGAGATTCACAGGTCTGTGATGTGAAGTGGATGCTAGTGTGGTCTGCCAGTTTAGTGTTGTGCCAAATAAATCATCAAGACTCTATGGTAATCAAGCATCTGTTGATGTCTGCTGTGCGTTGTAGGTTCCAGCACCCAAAGAGTTCGAGCCTACCTCTACGGTGCGCTACTGTATTACCTAGAAATTGCGAGAAAGCCGAAGCCTTTGGAGATCTCGGCCTCGGGTTAGAGTTGGTTTTTTTATAAAATCTTTAGAGGTAGTTGAATGCATTCACAATGCAGCTATCGTTGATAGTGGTTGATATTTTGCTCTATGTACACAGAACTTCAGGCCCCAATGTTAATCATCCTTGGAAACAGGGAGGTTAAGTTGAAAATGTCTGATTCTCTGATGTTCTTGTTTGTCTACCTGCTTCTCCTCTATGTGGAGAAGTAGAAGTTGATGTAAGATTATCATGTGTTGTTTCTTTTATATGTTTTCATTAAATTCATGTCCTGCTGTTCATACATCGACTTGAAGTCTTTGCTTTTGACTTTCTCTAGAGAATTGATTTGAATATTCAGCCCATAAACTTGGTGTTGTTCGTTTTATTTGTAGCGTCTGTAGAACGTAGTGTTGCATCAAGATTAGCAAACAGAGAAAGTGAGTATGAACGTCTGGCAAAGGAAAACGCAGACACTTTGAACAGCTACGGACAGAACCTAATGGACATAATTTGCCGCGACGCATGCGATGGACACGACGTGGGTCGCGTAAGCAAATCTTGTTTCATCAGAACTCATTTGCATATTTTGTGATGAGTTTGGTCTAGAATTCGTTTTTGAAAGGATATTAATAACTTTTAGGAGTAAGACTATTTTCAAATTAGTGAAACGTGGAAGCTTGGAATGGTTCCAGCTTGTTTGTCTTCGTAGTTATCCAAATCTCAGTTATTTCTTTGGTGTCAGATGCTGGCATTGGCGTGTCTGGATGTGATACTGACTGATGACTATCGTCAGGCGTGGTTGAACCATCTGTCGTCGAAGGGCTACTTGCAGCATATCATCGAAATGTTCCTAAAAGATGACGCCCAGCTTCAGGCACTGTTGCTCCCTCAGCCAGAACCTCTCCGGGCGCTCTACATATTTCAGTCAAAGATCGTAAGCTACGTCAAACATCGCTTTGTCACGTTTGTAGAGAACAAATTGGCAAATATGGATGCTAAGCATCGGCCAGTCATTCGGTCCTGTAACAACTGCTGCAATAGGTTTTACCGAATCATTTACGTGTAACATTGCTTTTGGATAATTTCAACTGAATTTATGAATTTAGAACCTTTTGATTGAAAAGCGTTTTTGATTTGCTTGAAGTGCATGTTAACGAAGACAGCGGCGACTTTGCACGGAGCGCGAATCCTTCTCGAGTGCGGAGTTATGTCGCGTCTGGTGGAGTGCAGCGTCTTTGACCTTCGACCCGAACCAGACAGGTTATCCATCATATTCGTTTGGTTTTCGGGACGTATCCCGCTAAACTGGAACTGGTTGCAAGTAGTTGTGGTTGATGGATCTTAAAATTTACTTTTGCTCTTTGTTTTCGACATCAACCGTCAATTTCTGTGCTTCCCTCAGGCACTTAGGTTTGATTTTTGTGCAATGTTCTTGGATGTGCCCATATCTGAGTTTGACTATATGTTATCTTGAGAGTTGTGTATTGAAGGGAAAAGTGATTTGATTTATGAACTTTTTTCAGAGCAATGGAGGGATTCATTCCGTCGGTGTTGACGCGGTATCGCCAGCAAATCTTATTTCCTGTTCTTCGGCTCTGTTTGAGTCTTTTGACTTCGTTCGGATCGGGGAACCAGTTTGCTGCAAGCCAGGTGGGTGAATTGACTAATTGAAATACTAGCGATGAAATTATTATTTTTACTCTAATTCGTCTTCTGTAGTAGGGTACTGAGTTCATTCAGCATGTGCTGTTCATAGCCCTGATTTTGTCAGTGATACATAAGGTAACAGATATAGAGACAACAACGCGGACAGTGCTTTTGGCTTTTGAATGTGACTTTAAATGGATATGATTGTATTTATTTGATTTAAGCCAATGCGATTTCTGATTTGGTTTGTGTGTGATGTTTACTTGTAGGTGTTGAAGTTTATTGTCGCACATGCCGATGTATTCATGAGCATACTACGAGACCGCCATTCAGTTCTGACACTGGAATCTTTACAGGAACTTCAACTGACAACAGCCGTTGTCTGTCGTGCGGCAGTCGACGGTTAGCAATTGAAGTCTCACTGAATTCTCTGTTTTAGGCAAAGTTTAAGTTTATTTCTTGTGCTCGCCATCCTAAATGTTACTTGTGTGCATCAGTATGACTCTAGATTAATAGTATGCTATAATAATAATAATAATAATAATAATAATAATAATAATAATAAATAAAGGTAGAAGATTAACAGAAGACATATTGGAATTGTTTTGTGTATAGCTATTGCTGCTAAGGTGTTGGCAGAGATGATGATGATGATGAAGATGATGATGATGATGATGCTTGATTGTAATGCTGCTATGAAGCAGCTACTTTATTTGGTTGATTGATTGATTTGATTGTGTTGTTGCACTGAACAGACGGCGTTGAGGAGTTCCTTCTGTCCGATGCGGTGCATACGGAGAGTCTCGGCACGATAAGGCGCCTGCAGCGCCAGATGTTTGCCCTGTTGCCGAAGTACTGTCCGAGTGAAAAGCAGCCAAAGAGAACCCCAGAGCAGGCCGCCGGGGGCCTGGGCCTGGGCCTCGACGCCAGAAGCGAAGAGGAGCGCGCCGACCTGGCGGTCCAGATGCAGATCATCACGGAGGAGATACTGGCAAACGTCATCACCCTCTGTAGGACTCTCATTGCAAAGCCAGGTGCGGCTGTACACCTTGTTTGACTGCCCCATTTGAACATTGGTGGATTCGACGTTGTAATTTATCCACTGCAGTAAACATTGATTCTCAATGTACAGGGTGGTGCAAAAAAAACCGACTAGTCACATTTAGGTTTGCATTTAATATAGTCCGGTTTTTTTTTGCACCACTCTGTATTTATCATGCACTCATTCTATATCAGGGGTTTTAAAATGGTGGCTTGCGGGCCCCCGCCGAGGGATGTGAAATGGTCCGTGAAGATACCAAAATTCTGAACTTTTTTATCTAATACAAACAAAGTGTTTTCAGACATCTTGTTATTGACTTACCTTGTTAAAAATCTGCTTTTCATAAAATGTAATTGAATACCACTGTACTGATTGCCAATAACTTAGAGTATGTTTCAGATTTGTATATGGGCTTTTAAAATGATGTATCAGTTTTAACTTACTCGTTTATAGGATTTGAATTTGGAACAAAAACTCCAACTGTATAAATTGAGTTTTATCCGCATGTAAATCTTTGTTGAATTTTTTTAGGTGCAACATCCAAAGAAGCCCAGATCTTGTTCGAGCCAAGCCTTGCGGAGGGGATGGCACGAAATCTTCGTGGATTTGAAGGTTGAAAAATTCATTTGTGTGTTTACTGTTTAGTTATAGGCAGACTTAGCTATGTGGTGCTAGAACTAAAAGCTGGAGCACTTTATCAGCAAGATGTTTTGGATTTTTTTGCATTTGTTTTTCAAAGGCAATTGACTGTTTTGCATGACACTTGACAGAGTGGCATAGCATGTATTCAGCTACTTGTCTCTGTCTTTGACTTAGATCTGACAGGTAATTTGGGAAATAACTCGTCCCGTCCTTTGAATCTTGGCGTCATTGTCTACCTTCTGAGCGCCTCTGCTCAGCTGTTTATGACCACGCTCGAGTCGCACAAACAGCTCTACCACAAGTACCTGAACGTGGCTGACATGTCAACCGAAGTACTGAAGGAGGTAGTCTGCACAGATTATAATAGGGAAGAGTTTTTGGAGAACCAGAAGAAGAAATTAACAGTTGTAATAGATATACGATGGTTGGTATAGTTGGAAGAAGTGACATATTAGGTGTTGTCTTTTTCGACTATTTAGCATGCAGTACTTTTTCAAGTACTGCCCAAATACTCAAGTACTGTTCACTGCGTTGTGTAGGTCTTTTGGTATCCTGTTCTGTGATCCAATATGAGTTTAATTCAATGTATGTTCAGTTATTGACTGTTTTTGGTTGCCTTTGAGATGTGTTTAGCTTTAAGGTGATCATCCTTGCGATGTTTGTTATCGCTGCAGTTTTACGTTGGAGAGAAGAGGATCAGCGATAAGATGTCGATTCAGCAGCGTAACCAGATGGTTTCCCAACGACTCGGTTGCATTCTTCATTTCAAATCAAAAGAGCTTCAACTTCTGTCATGTATCCTTTTCTGATTTGATTATTATATGCATTCTTTCATTCCTAAATTTTTATAAATATAAATATGCCATCTCAGGTATTGACAGTAGAAAGTTAGAAACAGTCCTCTCTATTTCCTCTAGATAGAGTCCTCTAAATAAAGTCCTCTGTGTCTCCTAGTGGTAATGCTGAAGCATTGTAGGGTTTGATATCTTAAAAGAGTAGAATCCAAATGTCTATAGAAGTATAATAATTTTGAATCATTTCTTTCATCTGCATCGGTTGGAGATGTTTCTATTTTGAATGCGTACCTTTACACTGAGAATGCTTCTTTTCCATTCTTGGCAGGAAATTTCACTTTCCTTAGCGTTGTCATTAGATGTCATAGAGAACTGTATGCTTCTCCTGTGGCACCATCTTGAGTTCTTCTTGGTCAGCTGTAAGCCGCTCGACGCGAAAACTTCGCTCCTGAAGCGCCACACCACCAACCAGATGCGAAAGGTTAAATGGTGAGCGGGAGAATGAAGAACAAACCGCTGCTGGGAAGGGAGTGCCCAAAAGGGCGGGCGGGCGGCCCTGGCCGAGTGAATGGTGGGTGGGGGTATTTTTAATAAAATCTATAGAGTTCTATTGGCCACTGTTGTGTCAACAAGTGCCCGTGTTTCCTGTTCAGATGCTTCGATGCAAGGGGCGGCGTTTGATGCCGTGGAAACGGGTGGTGTGGAGTCGTGCGTGGGGGGTTTGTCCCAGGACCAGCTGATGCAGTTGAAGCGGGAGGCGGTGGCGTGCATCAACGAGACGCTGCTGAAAAGACTCGAGGAAATGGAGAAAGTAAGTAAGATAAATTTTTGGGAGCTTGTTTTATGCTACTATTGAGAAAACCAGTTGTTGTTGTTGTTGTTGTGGTAAATTTAGCTAGCTTGTGTTGTTGTTATTGTACTGTATGTGGTTGCTCATTCTTCTTGTAGTGCTATACGTCTGGCAGAACAAGATTTGGTTTTGTGACTGCCATGGTCCGCAGACTTCGACGTCTGCTGCGACTGCACACTGTTTGACAACAGAAGATGGAACATTGCGACGCTAGAAAAGGGCACCAGTGTAGAATTGGCCTGATGTTGATAATACTAAACGCTCGATCATTTGCTGCTTTCGTTTATTCAAACATCACAAACTAATGTTTAAGAGTCGTAGTTTTGGTGAGCCATAGGGAACTGTTCTTCACATTTTGTCTGCTTTTAGGCTTGTGATTAAATTTTTCTAGACAATGTCAACCTACAGTATATTGTCTGGCTAATCTCAGTGCTTGGAAGCAGTGGCGGCTCTAGGATTTGGCAAGTGGGGGGGGGGCGTTGGGGTGGCAACTTCTAATCATGGGGGGCCAACCATTTGTTGTTTAATGTATGTAGCATTAAGTATAGGGTCCCAACTGGGGGGCCAGGCACTCAATAGAGGGCACGGCCCCCCCGGTGGAGCCGCCACTGCTTGGAAGTAATGCTAAATATGTCCACTCTGCTTGGAGATCTTGTTCATTAATTTGACATGCCTGGAATTAACAATTTAGCTGAATATTTAAGAACTCTTTGGTGGTTTTAAGCCTGGCACTGCACTCGTCGTCTGTTAGATGTGCCAATTGAAATTTCTTCAAAATACGAATTTGATCTTTATTTTAGGAACCTTGGTTTTATCCACATGTAACTGCTATACAGTACAGTGTACAATGGTTGTCAAAAGAGTATGAAATGCTTTTTGTAAGAGCAGTGTCAACTGAGGAGTTTTTCATTGGGCTGACGATCAGCATTTGGTTATCCTGATCCCAATTAATTTTGATCAGGCAAATAAACGAATAGGGGGCCCGTGCAACCAGGTTTCTCTTTTGGATTTTTGGACAGCGGCCTAGCCAGGGTTCCAGTTTCTGGAACACGGGTGCACGTCGACATTTTAGGGTAAATAGTCTCCAAGGGACAAAAACATTTGCATATCCTCTTCGAGCATGCTACTATTTGAGAACACCCCCTCCATTTCTCAACGGTTTTACACAAATCCCACGACCCGACCCAGTCAGAATAGAGGGCCAGCAGGCCCCGTGTCTTCTCTACCCGCGGCTACGCCAATTATTGTGTGGCAACAGAAATTATACCCAGCCTAAAGCTATATATATATATATATATATATATATATATATATATATATATATATATATATATATATATATATATAATTGTGAATGCATTTAGAAATGCCGCTAGTCTAAGCAGGTGTCTTAATTATAGGCATATCATGATATCATTAGAATACAGTGTGCTGTTTCATTGAACGCCGTAGGCCTACGTAGATAGGCCTGCGACTACGATAATAGGAGGCCTTTAGTCGACAAAACGCAGTTCAACAAAAATCACTGAAGGCTCAGCTAGTAAACAAAATGGTTCCACTGAGACGAAATTCGCGAACTCAGAGGTCGGTCACGGAGACGATTACGTCACTTCCTGTCCATCGGGGTGATGGTCGGCTCGACTGAAGCCAACAGAGGTCACCACGCCGGTGGCCTTCGTCCGTCGCAGGTCGACCTTCGACGCCGAACTGGTCGGGTGGGGTAAGACGGTGGTGGGAGAGTCGCCATCTTGCTCAACCAGGCGCTGTAGTCGATCGTTTTCCGCCTTCAGAGAGTCTAGCTCCGTCTGTGAACAGCCAACAGCGATAATAATAATAATAATAATAATAATAATAATAATAATAATAATAATAAAAGTTAAAGACCTTCCCCGAGCCTCACGGGCTCATAAGGCGGCGCTGATCTCCGTTTCTATAGCCCAAAGCCAGGCGTACAATGCCACGGGTACGGGGCTAGTGTATCGCATAGAGAACCCGTTTGACTTATCGGAAGTTATCGCAGATATTTTTACCACCGCGAAAAAGGCTAAGTCGACCTTTAGGGCTCCAGCGGGACTCGAACCCGCGACCATCGTCCAACGTTGTTACCACTCTGCTAACTTCCCGCCCAATAAAAAAATAATAATGGCCCTATCACAGGCGGGCCAATTTCAGTGGCGGATTCAGGATTTGACAAGTGGAGGGGGCTTCCACACTATGAATGAGCAGCCATCGACTGATGCTAATGCCACTATAGAAGTTTTAAATACAGTAGAACCTCGTTATCACGGACCGGGTTATAATAAAGTACCGCAAAGCACGGTTGAACTTGGAGACAGAACTTTGGAGACATAACGTTGGAGACACAACGTTGAGTCTTTATTATTATTATTATTACTAAGTTGGATAATAATAATAATAATATTATTATTATTATTATTATTTATTATTACAGCTGTATTATTATTATTAGCTGTATTATTATTATTATTATTATTATTATTATTATTATTATTATTATTATTATTATTATTATTATTATTATTACAGCTGTATTATTATTATTATTACAGCTGTATTATTATTATTATTATTATTATTATTACAGCTGTATTATTATTATTACAGCTGTATTATTATTATTATTATTATTATTATTATTATTATTATTATTATTATTATTATTATTATTATTATTATTATTATTATTATTATTACATGGTTGTTAAGCACATTAAGTCATTCACAAGTGAAGAATCATAAGTGCGAGACCTAGCGTTGGAGACAGAACGTTGGAATCGGTTTCGTGTGAGATGCGCTACGCCCCTTCCTCATTGGATTGTATTGGATAAGGCGTAGCTCTGAGGTAGCGTACTAAATTCTGCAGACCCGCTGAGTACGTTATAAGGAAATTCTACTGTAGGCCTATATGAGGCTCGTGTGTTGTCGAATGCTCACCTTCATTTCCATGACAATGGCCGTCAATTCGTGCAGTTGGCTGACAGAGAACATTGCCTCTTCGGATATCTCTCTCATCTTAGCATCTCTCTCGTCCAACTGCCTCTGTAGCTCAACCACCAGTTCATCGCTTTCTTCTTCTACAAAACTAAAACACACACTAATCCATTTATTATTATTATTATTATTATTATTATTATTATTATTATTATTATTATTATTATTATTATTATTATTACTACTACTACTACTATTATACATTTTCGGGTCCGACTAGAGGGGCTTACAGGTCACGCCATGGATGGAAGAAGGAGGAACAATTTTCCTAGACCCCATGATCTTGAAGTTCCCCCGCCCCGGGGAAAAATTCTATCCGTATTTACAGATTGAGCCTTTGACATACGGCGAATTTGGGATGAATCCAAAATCCTCTACGCTCGACTTCCTCCGATGGAAGTCCAGGTGACGATCCGGATGGAGTCTCGGTGGAAGAGTTAGCGACCTCCTTAGAGCAGCGATAGGAGGCGGCGGGAGCTGTACTGGAGACCCGGGTTCGTCGACGACAGCAGCATACAACGGCACATTCGCTTCGGACGCAAACGCTAGCTCCGCCTCTGAAATCGACCTCGTTCGGCGAACGCCACTCCACGACCGCCAGAGTAACTAAAGTCACGTGACTAGTCTTTAAAAATCAGAGCTGAAAAATTAATATACAGTAACGCGCGAGGGAGGGACCCATTTCAAATTCTCAGGTCCGCAGATTCATATTTTTTTACCAACAAAAAAATTATTAACCCCTTAACTGCGGATCCCGGATATATCCATCCATTTTACATTGAGTCACAGTTAAATACACGGTTAAGGGGTTAAAATTCTCGAAAAACAGAAATAATTTTGCCTCGCCAGTCAATTTTCAAAAGCACAAATTCCATTCCGCTTTACACTTTTTCCATATAGGCCTAAATCTTTTTTAGAAGAACAAAAGTTTGAGTAAAAGCGTCGATTTATCGCAGAAAAAGCAGAAAATTGTTGATTTCCATGGAAATGCAAAGTGTTTCTTATGTACCTCCGTGCTTACTGGTCCATTTTCGAATTCTGGTGACATGGAACCGAATGGAATCATCCAAGCGTCTCCATTGCCAGAGACTGTGGACATCGGGCGATCGGAAATGCTTAACACGGGCGAGAAATCTATAAAATGACATCAACAAATTAATCCGAAAGCTCGCTCTAAAACGTCCAGTAGGTTAGCTGTGGTCCAATCTAGCATAGTCATAAGCTTCTATAGCGCCATTCCATACTGCACAGAAGAAAGGTTATCGGCGGTCCATCAATTTCTAGCATATATATATATATATATATATATATATATATATATATATATATATATATATATATATATATATATATTATATATATTCACACAGGCTTACTTAGTCTCCTAAACCACTTAAAATCAAATTATTATTATTATTATTATTATTATTATTATTATTATTATTATTATTATTATTATTATACCTGTATGTTTTAGGCCTATGCTTACCTATTGTGTCTTTCAGTACCAATTCTGGCGATGGAGAGGTAAAGGACATCTGTTGAGACATCGAAGTCAGTGACTGACGTAGACCTACGTGCGAAAATCCTGGAAACAGGTCCACTATCATTACAAGCAGTGGCGTATTTAGAATTTTGGTAAGAGGGGCAGCCCATGGCGAGCGCGAAGCGCGAGCCTATAATGTATTATGCGAGCCTATGATGCCTATAATGTATAATGCGAGCCTATAATGTATGGTCAGGCTAGGCCAAGACCAAAGGGAGGGCATGGCCCAAATGGCCCAATGGTAAATACGCCACTGTCGACTGGGCTTCAATCGGTGCAAATATGAAATCCCTACGACACCACAAATTTTCGCTCAAATTTCGAAAAATACCCTGGACTATAGTCCATGAAAAATTTTCGGACGACCCAAAAATTCATGTCGATATTTCACCCAAATTTCTCTTTAGGACCCTCAAACGCCTTGCAGTGATGTCAGTGGACTAGAAAAATCCGTCACTTTCCACCCTATTAATGTGTCTATATTGCAAAATATAATAATGGTGGCTATACATTGTATAGATTTTTAACCCTTTAAAAAAGTCAGACACCTGGTAGATATCCAAAATGCGGGTCCAGATTCCTTGTAGGCATCGACTGGGCTTCAATCGGTGCAAATATGAAAGCCCTACGACACCACAAATTTTCGCTCAAATTTCGAAAAATACCCTGGACTATAATAGTCCATGAAAAATTTTTGGGTGACCCAAAAATTCATGTCGATATTTCACCCAAATTTCTCTTTAGGACCCTCAAACGCCTTGCAGTGATGTTAGTGGACTAGAAAAATCCGTCACTTTCCACCCTATTAATGTGTCTATATTGCAAAATATAATAATGGTGGCTATACATTGTATAGATTTTTAACCCTTTAAAAAAGTCAGACACCTGATAGATATCCAAAATGCGGGTCCAGATTCCTTGTAGGCTCCGACTGGCAGTGGCGTCTTTAGAATTCTGGTAAGGGGGCAGCCCATGGCGAGCGCGAAGTGCGAGCCTATAATGGGGGTCTGGGGACAGGCTAGGCCAAGACCAAAGGGGTGGGCCGTGGCCCAAATGGCCCAATGGTAAATACGCCACTGATTTCAAGTTCTTCTCCAAACAGGCAAGGAGATATTCAAGTACCAATACGCACACACACACACACACACATACACACATACACGCATAGAGGTGGCGGATTCGATTGAACCTCGAGCGCCAAATAAATAATGCGCTACACTGGCGCTGCCAATGTTCCGGAATAGGGGGGTGGGGGTGAACACCGACCACTTTCTCCAACGAGAAAAAAGACGGCGTATGGAATTCTTCGCACATTCACATTCACATATCTTCGGACTTTGGTCATGCTACCCACCCAACCCCAACCCCCAAACTACCCCTGAAATATCTCAGCGGTTTTGCGCAAATCTCACGACCTGTCCCAGCCAGAATAGAAGGGGCCCGGTTCGCTCGTGGTTACGCCAAAGAAGATGAGCACCATCATTTTCACGCGTCAACTTCTTTAGCGCTACTAAAGGGGCCTGAGAAACGCCGTGAGCCCTCCCAGCGGGGGCCCAGAGCGGGACGGGGACCCAGATGACAAAGAACTTTCGGCGACCATGCATCTCTCGCATTTTCTTGATTTCGGATCGAGTGCAAGACGTAGACTCAACACCCGCAAAATAAGTAACGTATTTCCCAAAGCACGATGTGTTTGGATAATCTAATTGCAGATTCTTTGAAGAATACGGGATCCGGGCCCCTCACCCCCGTGTCCTCCCCAGTTTCGACGCCAATGCTGCGCTATATTATTCAGTGCCCACGACTCCACGAGTATGCTTAGGCCTACATGTGTATATACTTAACTCAAGTTAACTGAGGACGTTAGGCGATACTTGAATCTATCGACGGAATTTCTCTCCTGTCTGAATCCGTTCCGACGTCGACCTGGAGTGTTGGAATCCCTCGAGCGAGAAAGATTTTCTCGAGTTTCATATTCCACGGCAGGCTGTACTGTACGCCGCTTTAATATCGGACCACTGTGTACAGTGCAGTATGTACAGCAACAACAGACTGTCCATTATAGACGCATTCATCTGCGTACATGTTGTGGTCCAGACCGGAACCATTTTGCCAATCTTCGGATGGACATTTTTATTGTTATCGCGTCGCTTCGTTGCAAAACATTCCTGCCATGTTGCGGTGCACATCCATCAACCACGACATTATATTATAGGCCTATGTTGTCTTTGCATCGACCACACTTCGAACGCAGTGTTTTATCGTATCATTATAATCATTGGCGCAGCCACGGGGGGAACACTGGGGACTCGCCCCCTCCGTGAGATTCGTCGATGCTGACCATATGACCTTTCTATTCTTGGACTTCATGAATTGTCGAAGAGAGAGATACAGAGAATAATATTAATCAGGTAAGTAAGTAAGTAAGTAAGTGGCGCATCGGTGTAGTACTTACAGACTTCGGGGACGAGGCCTCTTGTTTGGCAATTCGATTTCCTTTTACGAGTCGAACGAAACAGCCGGGCGATCTGAATCACGTGACATTGCGTCAACTATCAAAGGCCTATTGACAGGGAAATGATAGACACCAATGGGAAATCAAATAGACAAAACACAACTACATGTCAGGGGCGTAGCCAGGAATTTGATTGGGAGCATAATGTGATTGGGGGATATAAATCCTAAAGAAACATTGAAAATCTTTAAAACATTAAAAATTTTAAGGTAGTCTGATTTTAGGGGTATATATACCGATATGCCCCCGTCGCTAGTCGCTACGCCCCTGCTACATGTACAACACCATCATCATCGTCGTCGTCATCATCATCATTATCGCCATCACCAGTCGTTTGCTCCTTCTTCCTCTCCTCCTCCGCCCCACTGCTGCTATGATTGGCGGTACAGGTATACATCTATTAATACGCAGCTGGTTTTAGACACAAAAGCTTTAAAAAAACTCCCGGCACTCGAATTAGCAGCAGATCCGAGCAGCTCTCCAGTCAAACACTAGATGTGGCCATCTGCATCGTCGTACGAGCAGCACTGGCCTCACCAGCAGCAGCCGCTTTGGCCTCCGGCGGCTGCTGCTTTGGCCTCGCCATCAGGAGCAGCAGCAGCAGCAGCGGCAGACTGCGCCGAGCGGAAGCGCTCCCGGCGGCCGGAAGAGAAACTAAAACTTGTTGCGCGTTGTTGATCGCGACGCCATTTTCGTCCATTTCGCTATTTCCAAATGTGCGCGCGCGCACACACACACACAGAGAGAGAGAGAGAGGCTACACCGACGCTCAAGCAGACATATTTAGCCTGTAATTTTATTGGCACTCAGAGGAAATTAGGAGAGCGTCTGCATGATAGTTCATCAGCACGCTCTTCGACAACAATACTAACAAGAAAGATTTTGACGAAATAGTTTCAAGTTAAATAAATACTCGGATTTTTTTGTTCTCTTTCATCAATAAAACATGCATAAGAAGCAAAACACTCCAAAGCCAGATATTATTATTATTATTATTAGTAGTAGTAGTAGTAGTAGTAGTAGTAGTAGTAGTAGTAGTAGTAGTAGTAGTAGTAGTAGTAGTAGTAGTAGTAGTAGTAGTAGTAGTAGTAGTAGTAGTAGTAGTAGTAGTAGTAGTAGTAGTAGTAGTAGTAGTAGTAGTAGTAGTAGTAGTAGTAGTAGTAGTAGTAGTAGTAGTAGTAGTAGTAGTAGTAGTAGTAGTAGTAGTATATTATTATTATTAAATTACTCGTGGAAAACTTCAATAAACCCGATGTATGTTCGACCACCGTTTTTTCTGACAAATCGAACATTATTGATTCACCTCCCCCCTCGGCCTGTCCTCCCCAAATATATATTGGAGTAGATTTATCTTGAAAATTTTCTGCCATAGAATAATGGTTTCTAGTTTCAATATTCAATCATTTATCAAAAGTATGCATTATACTGGAGCAGCCTTAGGCCTTTATCAATGCCTTCTTCTGAGCATTCCAGCATGTTCTGTTGAAAACGGACAAATTCACTACGCGGTGTGTGTGTGTGTGTGTGTGTGTGTGTGTGTGTGTGTCCTTGTGTGTCTCCGTTAGCCTCTCTAACTGTCCGGTTGTTTTTATTTGGCTGTAGCAACCAAGAGGCGAGTAATTTGTTCCTCGTAAATCACATGGATGATGGCTGCAATGTTTATCTTGTCTGTCCAAGTGTAAAGCCACTAACACGAACAGCCCAAATGAATCGCTGATTCAGCAGAATCAGTGTCATATCTCTTCTACAGTATCTCCCTCCGCAAATAATAATAATCGGATTGTGTCCGATGCCTCCCCCCCCCCCCCAGTTCACATCTAAATGAGCGCCTCATAAAGGGCAAAGGTGACGCCGGTCGTTCGGGTTATGGCAAGTACCTGAGTCGACCCCCTCTGATCGCTGAGGAATCTCCATCATCTGGACTAAGGTACTGGACTCTTCCCCCCCGTCTGGGATCTTGTATTCTCCCTCCCGATCTTTTAGATCTTCCCTCTCAGACCATTCCTGTTAAGCAAGTAAGTGAAATCTCGTGAATTTATATAGCGCTTATACCGCTGTGCGTTTTGTTGAACGTTCAACGCCTTATATCCGGCCGAAATCTCCCTCAAAATCCCTGAGAAATCAATAATTTCTCAGTTTTTTTCAGCGTTTTTTTGTTTTCCCTGAATCGGCCGAATTATGCATGGCGTGACTGAAGACAGAGGCAAAGCGCCATTCTGCCCCGACTGACGTCGTCATTAGACGCCAGTCGAGACTCCTCCTGGCCTTTATAATAGGCCCAATGACCTGGCCCATATAGGCTGCATCATCTCATCTTGATATTCCACCCACGATAGATACAATATCCCCAGACGCCAAGCACAGGGGTCCCATGCATATCAACAGGTGGTTATGCCATTCGCTTGGTTACAGATCCGAGAAGCCATGAAATACGCCTCTATATATAGCCTCTCTCTCTCTCTCTCTCTCTCTCTCTCTCTCTCTCTCTCTCTCTCTCTCTCTTCCTCTCCACACTCACACACACACACACACTCAGGTCGCCTTCCAAATGACATCCGTAGCAACCATAACACGTGACTCCGCTGTCCGTTCAATATACCGCCTGTTGTTATGCTTTCGTGCCTGTGTGTCTGCATGCATGCGTCTGCTCTTCCAGGCGTCTATGTGTCATCGAGTGTCCTGCTGTGGGAACCAGACCGGAATATCGTTGCTTAATAAGGGAAGATGGCGATGACCTCATCCTATCAAGAACAACGGAGTGATTTAATCAGTCCGAGTGTAAAGATATTCCGGACGGCGATCAGCGCCCCCACCCCCACCCCACTCCCCACCCCCAACTAAACTATGTCCCCTACGAGGATAGTCACCAGGAGGGCACATGGGGCCGCCCTCTCTATTTGGGGGCCTAGACTGGTCGTTAGATCCGTTAATAAGCCGTCGATGAGAGCACTTTCTCAGATATGACAGATATGCGACCATCAGGGGCGTAGCCAGAAATTTGATTTCGGGGAGGGTATAATGTGATTGAGGGTATACATCTTTAAAAACTGTGAAAATCTTTGAAAAACACATTGAAAAGTTTAAGTTAGTCTGATTTGTGGGGTGTACATATACCGATATACCCCGTCGCTGCGCCCATGGCGACCATAGAGTTGGAAATACTTTACAAGTCTCAAGATTCGAATCCAACGTTGCCACAATCTTTCTCGGCTGGAAAATTCCAATGAAATGTCAAGAATTTTGTGAAAATTTGGAGAGAAAGGAAGAGAGAGAGAGAGAGAGAGACCCGGGTCCTTTGGATGGTCAACAGAATTTTGTGGTTCTCACACAGGGCAGACCCTACTGAACCACTTTAAACCTTGTTATTATTATTATTATTATTATTATTATTATTATTATTATTATTATTATTATTATTATTATTATTATTACTACTACTACTACTACTACTACTTATTACTACTACTTATTATTATTATTATTATTATTATTATTATTATTATTATTATTATTATTATTATTATACTACTACTACTACTACTACTGTTGCTACTATTGTTTACTATTGTTATTATTGTTATTGTGACTGACTACTACTACTACTACTACTACTACTACTACTACTACTACTACTACTACTACTACTACTACTACTACTACTACTACTACTACTACTACTACTACTACTACTGTTGTTGTTATTTACTTATTATTATTATTATTATTATTATTATTATTATTATTATTATTATTATTATTATTATTATTATAAATGACGCCTCGTAAGTCTTATCAGCGACAGTAGCTCAGGACTTTGACCTTGCTGTCGACGACCTTGACCTCTGCCTTCGATGTTCTTCCGTGCAAACAAAGGTCCAACCACCAAAGCTTGCCCGCCTCTGCTATGCGGATCGCCTTTCCTGTCATTAGCTACTGGGTCCTAGGATCAAATCGGATCCAATGCCATGGAGGCCCTGGATTTCCCCCGAGGGATTCAAAGATCTAACAGGTCGAATGATCCTGCCCTCGCTCCCCCCCCCCACTGCCTCCCTCGATCGCTCTTCCACTC
Source organism: Metaphire vulgaris (assembly GCA_018105865.1). Lineage (NCBI taxonomy): Eukaryota > Metazoa > Annelida > Clitellata > Crassiclitellata > Megascolecidae > Metaphire > Metaphire vulgaris. Next base: position 18,824,911 of record CM030839.1, read on the forward strand.
TGCAGACGCTCCCCGAATGACTCACCGTCGAAATAAAACGCGATCCCCCAAAGATTTAACGTCGTCTCGCAGTCTCCCATTGTTCTAACCTTCCCCTTCTTCGACTCCTTCCCTCCCTCCCTCTCTCCCTCCCCTCCCCATTCGGATCAAAATGCCGTCTGTCTAGTCAGATTTCCCGTCCGATTACGAAAGACGCCGTAACAACATGGCTGGCTACGCGATCTCAACTACGATAGGCGCTATACAAATGCTACATTACATTACGTATTTGTATCTTACTTCCTGGAATTTCGAAGCCACATTGCTTTTCAACTTAACAACAATTTTTGTGCATTTCTAGCTCCACACAGCACAACGGCAGTTAAGTCCTTCAATCAACAGAAAACGACCTCCTCTATATAAATTCACGAGATTTTGCTTACTTATGCCCGAGACCTGAGGCAGGTAAGCATAAGTAAGCAAAATCTCGTGAATTTATATAGCGCTTTGGAGCAGTATCTGCTTATTCTTATGCACTGGTCGTCGCAAAATATCCCGGAAGGCGCTACTGTTTGGTTTCGAGTTAGGTTCGTTTATCTTCTGGTCCTCTAGGACCATGGCCTCTAAAGTAATGGCCCTTTAGGGTCGTGGCCCTTTTGGGTAATCGCCCTGTAGGGTAATATCCCGCGCTCACAATTAGTGCTACCGTCCCATTAGGTATGTTCACAGTATGACGCCTTTCACATCAAAATATGAATAGCCTTCTAGAGAATAGTAGAGACAATAGCGGTTTTTACAGAGAACTCTCTGTCTGTCTCTGTCTCTGTCTCTGTCTCTGTCTCTGTCTCTGTCTCTGTCTCTGTCTCTGTCTCTGTCTGTCTCTGTCTCTGTCTCTGTCTCTGTCTCTTTCTGTCAGAGTCTGTCTCTCTCTCTCTCTCTCTCTCTCTCTCTCTCTCTCTCTCTCTCTCTCTCTCTCTCTCTCTCTCTCTCTCTCTCTCTCTCTCTCTCTCTCTCTCTCTCTCTAATCGCGCTTTTAAAGGAAAACGCACGCCTGTGAAATCAACCGACAGACCTTATAAGATAAGACGAAATCGCTTCCTTCTGAACGCAGCCGTATCGCCAGATAAGAAACGTCTTCTTCTTCCTCTTCTTCTTCTCAGTCTGCGTCAAGACGGAACAAAGACGAGCTCCAGTCTATGTCTGTCTGCAAATCCAGACCCGGGCGATCTGCGAGATTAAATAGAAGACTCCACCTGGCGGCGGCGGCGGCGGCGGGCGCCTAGGCCGCGCGTTGTTTGACGATGGTGATGATGGTGATGATGATGATGCCGGTCTGCTAAGTCGATTTTTTCAACGGGTTTTTTAGTGGCGTGCGCTCGAGCCTCGTTGGTAACGAGGTTCTCTCTGTGTGTGCGTGAGTTTGTGTGCGCCGGTGTGTGTGTGTGTGTGTGCACGGCTGGGGCACGGGCTTGTTTTAGCCGGGCGTGCATCTCGCCGACCCAGCTCTCGTTTGAAGCGTGTAAATTTATCTGGATGCCGAGTGTAGGATAGCACCAGAGAAGGCCCTCAGTCCGTCCATCCGTGGCCGGTTGTTGCCAATTCTGCGTGGATTAGAATTGCTCCTCTTGTTGTCTTCGCTGGCTAGTAGGGGTTGGCGTGGGGGTGGGGGAAGGGGGGCTCAGGTGGTTTTTGTGGCGAACTCTAGATATGCTGCAGGCTTTTTGCCGTCTCACCCTTAGTACTCGTTACCTTGTGGATAGACAATAATTATGGAAAGCCAACGCTATCGAATGCAGTTTGACCAAAAAATGCCCTCTATAAGTTCGAGCCCCATTCCACTTTTTGAGAGGCTGTCATTATAAGGAAAGGGACAGGCATATGGGTTGGACAACCCGCCCCCATTTTTCATCCAATTTACGCCAGTGCAATAGGCTTTTGAAGTATTATATAAACTGAGTCAATAAGCTTACTCAACAGAGAAGGCGTCGACTATTCATGTTGATGTCAGTGGATGAGCAGAAGTACTGTAATTGCGTCTTCAAAAACACTCAGTGTCTAATTGTCTGGGACTTCAGAAACTACTCACCCTGTTTCTAATCGTCAGACAGACAGACAGACAGATAGACAGACAGACAGACAGACAGATAGATAGACAGACAAATAGACAGACATACAAAATCGAAAGGCAGAAAGGTGGCAGCAAAGAGGCAAATTTTAGTGTGAATGTTAATTTATTAAACAGTTTGTACGAGAGAAACAATAATGATAACTTCAATGATAGCGTGATTTTTCAAGTGGCTTGGAGGGGGCGGTCAAGTTAGCCCTTGTGAAAAGTATGGGGAACCACTTGGGGTCCAGTCATTCAATGGGGGGCGGAGCGATGGGTCCCCCTGTGGAACCGTCTTTGGTGAGAAACACTGACTACTCTTAACATTTACAAAACCAGTTATCCTGGATATCCTTAGGATCCATTTATTATGCAATGGGTCTAAATGTGGATCACCCAGGAGAGCTGGGCAAAAAGCGGGGAAAAAGTCCTCAAACAGGGTTTTAAACAGGCCTGTTGATGCCCCATAAGTCACTCAATTCAATTCTTGCATCTTACCTTAAGACTCCTAAATAGCAGCGCCACCTGCTGTTGGACAAATGGTCTACGAAAAGATACTGATTTATGGCCTCCAGTGCAGTATAAAGACTGTCATATTTTCAACCGTCCGAGTATAGCCGGACTAATGCGCAGGTCAGGAACTGATCAGCAGTGGCTACGTAGCCAGGATTCCGGAATAGGGGTGGGGCATTTCCACATTTTCGGCCAAAATGTCTCAACGGGCAAATAAAAGGTCGTCGCCTCAAACGCTGGACTTGGTATGCAGAGAGAGAGAGAGAGAGAGAGAGAGAGAGAGAGAGAGAGAGAGAGAGAGAGCAGCGATTTCAACCAATCAGACGTTTCTTTATTTTCAGACAACGGACTTTTTTCCATCCGGATTCGGTGCCAGAATATCTGCAGAAATTATTTAGAGACTCATCAAAACACGTTTTTGGGGTTGTCCCCATTTTTATTTTATTTACAATCACACCTTTTCAGTACATCAAAAACTTACTAACTTACTGCAGTGTACACACTGAATTACAGTGTAATCTCATGCAGCAGATTTCTGTACCAAAAAAAGTTCTTAAATTATGCAGATCTTAGTTTTAAAAGAGCAATAAGAAAAAATACGAGCAAAGGATGCGGCATATATTACGCAAATTCAAAAAAAACGTCTAAAATTTCAGCTACGTGGTCAACAAACAGAAAGGAATAAAATCAAATAAAGGAAGACAATTCGCCAGATGGCCGACGCAAATGGGACAGACTGTTTGCCGTCGAATCAAACTGGTTTGAATTTTGGTCGTCACTCGAGTTCCACGGGCAGTTACAGTCGTCAAGGACCTTATCTCCGTACAGTACGAAATCTCGACGCGAAATCCAGTTGGCGTGGTGCCACTTCTTGACGCAGGACGCTCCGATGACCGCGTCGGATCGGCCCGTCATTAAACGCGGATCGACAACGCGTACGCAGTGACCTTCGTCGAGCGGCATCTCGCGCCGGAGGTCGTGCGTCAATCGATGCGCCAGTCCGGAGAGCCTGCAGTTTCCGCCCGTCATGATGATGTTCGACAGAAGGCGTTTTCTTAGCGGGACGTCGAGAGAATCGACGCTTTGTAGAATCAGCTGCGGCAGCGCGAGGTTAAGGTACATGTCCTCAGCCAACTGGTGCAGTTCGTGGCTTAGCCTCACGTCAAAATATTTGGGCTTGTCGTCCCTACAGGAGGAGAAATTCGACAGATGTTTAAGACATTAAGTAGGAAACATAGTATGAAGTTGGAGAGAGAGGGAGAGAGAGATAGAGAGAGAGAGAGAGAGAGAGATTTCCTGAACCAGAAATAATTAATCAATAATTAAAATTAATAATTAATCAATAGGCAAACCTAGAGCACAATAGAGGAAAAGTAAAGAGCATAAGTGAAATCATTTCATTTTCTTGTATGAAAATTCTTCGTACTTTATGCCTTTGATGTTAATGTCTTTGGAAATGACTCGCTTTCGCGATTCGAGCTGAGCGTCTAGCGGAAGATAGCATTCTCTCTTTACGTGGGAAGAATCAATGTTAATTTCATTTACCTACAGAGAAAAATACCACTGCCATTTGAGTAAGATCAAATCTGAACTCTCATCCCATAATCGTCAATGTAACGTAATGTAAAAAATTAGCGTAAAGAGTCAGATTCATCACTAGTGGGTTCAAATCTTCTTCGCACATCTGCTGTTTTGCTAATCTCAAGTAGTACGATAGCACCTGTAAGATTTTCTACATGCCTAGTAACAATAGTTAAGGTTTCTGAAAATATGATATTGTAATTTCCACAATGCTTCGGATCTGGTGTAAAATTTATACAAATTTACAAAATAAGTGCACTCCGTTGAACATTGACTCACCTCTACGTCAATCCCTTTAGTTGACAAACATGTCAGCAGCTGTTGTGTGAGGTGAGTGCCTCCAATCTTCAAATGCTGGACGCAGGCGGTCAGAGCCAAGGAGTCGACGACCGGAGTCACGACGGTGTTGTCCGCCCCACTGTCGACAACGAGACACGTCTCGAGACCAGAGTACAGTGCTATCGCTACAGCCTTTGGAATGAAACAAACCCTGAAATTTTAAATTACAGATATCATTGAAAACACAAAACCACCGATAAAGCCGATAAGATAACTCTGCAGATGAACACATGTTAGATAGATTGCAAATAGCATCAACCTCCAGTTAATCACATTCTGTTTTTGACTGCGTTTCTTGTAACCACAATTTTTAACACAAATTAAAGACATCCGTCAATAAATTTGCTTAAAAGGTACGCAAATCAGTCACCGAAGAGCGAGAGCTTTTACCCGGGCGCCTTCAGTTGACAGAGAATATGCTTAACAAGCTCCAGCATCATCGTTCTGTCGCATTCAATCGGTTCACAGATGACAAACGGTATGTTGTGAAGATGATAGAAAGAGCTTCTACTCAGCAGATGCTGAAGAAGAAAGCGGTACGTCGTGATAGCTTTTGAACGCCTGCGTGCGACGACATCACAAGACGAAAGACCTCCACAATCTGGAACAACTGCCGGTCCCCGAGCATCCGAACCACACAAAACTATCAGATCTTCGTCCTCCTCTCCGCCTTCAGAAACCCTGAAGCATCGCAGATGTCGGAACGACGAGAATCTCGACAGGGCTTTCGTCAGACGATTGGGCGGACTGACGACCTGTCCGGGTTTTCTGTCGACCGCCGCGTCGGCCACCGCTGCCGCTCCGTTCCGAGAACTTCTGAGAAACTTCCTGCGGGCGCAGAACGGACAGCACTCGTGCGCCACTGCCGTGGAGTTGGCGACCAACGAGTTCCACGATGACCAGCCGTCGTCGTCGCCGGCCGTCGCCACCGGCGCCACCGTCGGGTGCATGCTCAGCTGGCCGGTCATCTCTCCGGTGTATTTGAACCAGGTTGTCTTGCTGCCGAAGTCGAAGGCGATCGTCTCCTCACGATCGTGAATGCATTCGAACGAGCAGAACATCTGGGCGCATTTCGAGCATCTGAACAGCTCGTCGTCATACTTGAATTTTGAATCGAAGACCAAAGAAAATCGACGACAGACCTCCTTGTAGCATCCAAACTCGTTCAGGTTCCCAATGTCACAAGCGAGCATCTTAGATTGTTCTGTCCGTGTATTAAACCCGATAAGTTGTTTTAATTTCATCTTCCTAAAACGAATCAATGCGCTAAATGTTACTACGAGACGACACATTAATGGAATATATTAGAATATTTACCACGCATAAGTGGCGCTATACAAAGTACTAGATCATATTGGCATCGCATTCGTTACATATAGTGGCGCTAAATAAATTGCATGATTATTATAAGCATTGTGTATTCACCAAACAGAATTGATGTTGGCACAATCTCTGAATCTTCTGGACGTCAACATTACGTTGAAGATCGTTCCAAAGGAGCAGAATGAAAAGATTTTCGCCAGAATTTCGTCAGGTAATCGACATTCGCCGCAGACTTTATCCCCCATTTTGTCAAAATTAAACATTTGCAGATATTTTCTATTTACATGCGGTGTTACTACTGCGCATTTTACAAAACTACTGTGAAAAACAACATAACTGCCATAGTGCTCCTGGATTTCCAGCAGACCTGAATTTTAGGGGTTGATTAGCCCAACTAGTAACTGTCTTTAATTTTGTAAAGCCAGCTTTTATTTTGTGTTCTCACTTTGGGCCTAATTTGTGTACTTTTCTGTTTTTAGTAGACCTTTTGTATGAATTCTGTAATGCTGGAAATTACCCAGCAGGCTAATGTCGGCCAAAAAGGGCCAAAATATCGCAGTTAAATCGAACTCTGGTCACACGACGGCGGCTAAGCGTCGACCAATTGCATCTTTGTTAAGAAAGACTTTGAATGACGTCACGACGACGCTGAGAAGAAGTCGGATGACGTCATCGTGCAAAGTGTTCGCTTTAATTGTGTTTTATTGATTGCGACTTTTAGAATATGACGTCGTCTTATTGATGATGTGAAAGAAGTTCTGCATGAAGGCACTACTTTAGGAATTGGCGGGTTTGATGTAGCTATTGCGATATGTTTAGAGGTACTTTTCTCTGCCATAGCTATAGGCCTACTAGCTGGCTTTTAGAAGCTGATACGTGAATTAGCGAGTGAACGTACTGACGTTTACTGAGAAAATGACCGATCTGTGGCCGCCTAGCGAATGGACGGTGAATCGCAAATAGTTAAGAGTTGTGTTTGTTCTTATGTTGTCCGCGTTTGCGAATAAAGTTATATACACCTGGCTGAAACTATAGCAACAAATCAGGCTGCATCCGTTACGCGTGCAATATTTAAAGACTTTCAGTCTACCAAGCGCCATAGAAGATAGACTGATGCTCTGTGAAAACATAGACCGATGGCCAACAGGCATTATAGTCTATATTATGGACCCATATCTCCACTCTCCAGACTTATAGGCGTACATGTAGGCCTATGTTAAGCCCGCAGTGGATGGAAACAGATACATCCGCACAATTACCCTGCAGCGGCAACACTTATCGACTCGACTCCCACCAATAAAAATCAACGACCCCAGTCGGGTCAAAACATTCGATTCACTTGAAGAATTCATCAAATGTCACGTGATCTCTTAGGGTGGGGACTTGTAAACGTGAATGCGCGTAATTTTTGTACTCAAGAGTGTTGTTATCTTATCGCTTTTTTAAACCTTCTCTGAATTGTTAAAATTGCGACACGTAAAGTGCCTAATGCGTCGTATTTTTACGTTTTGCTCGTCTTCTTTTCTTTCTTTCTTTCTTTCTTTCTTCTTCTTCTTCTTCCTCCTCCTCCTCTTCCTCCTCCTCTTCTTCTTCTTCTTCTTCTTCTTCTTCCTCCTCCTCCTCCTCTTCTTCTTCTTCTTTCGATCTGTATGCGCATAGGTTAATTTCAAGAAGAAACCCTTGACAACTGCAATGATCCGAGAACAACAGTTCTTTGCCAGGTCATCACACTGGCCTTGTCCTTATCACCGAAGGCCTCGAGGCCGCTGAGGCTGGACCAGCAGATATATATATATATATATATATATATATATATATATATATATATATATAGAGAGAGAGAGAGAGAGAGAGAGAGAGAGAGAGAGAGAGAGAGAGACCGGCCTCAAGATTCGATTCATGATGCACTACTACACGGTAGGCCAGCATGCATCGACAGAACCCTATGGTGCTTACCTCTATATATATCTCTCTCTCCTTCTCTCTCGCTCTCTCTCTCCTTCTCTCTCTCTCTCTCTCTCTCTCTCTCTCTCTCTCTCTCTCTCTCTCTCTCTCTGTATGCCTTTGTCTGGAATGTGGCGTTTCATATGAAACGCAAAGACAAATAAAGTCATGTGACTTATAACGCAAGAGTTTTAGTGTGTGGTGACATTACATTACCAAGTTTCACGACGACGACGACGACGACGACGATCATGATGATCATGATGACGACGACGATGGGTTTGATGCTTCTTTGTCTATAACTTTCTCGATTTCCAGTTCCTACGTTGGCATCTGGAGGCGGTCAGTAAATCGCATCCATTTATTTGAATTCGCTCGTTTCTTCCCAGGCTTTCAGCACTCTTTCCCATCCTCCATTCCATTTTTCCACTTTTCCGCCGCCATTTGCCATTTCGCGTCCTCGACTTGAATTCCGTTGGAACCGAAATAAATTCCTCGTCTTCGAAGCTTCATCTGAACGAAGATAAGTTCACTTCAACTAATCAGAGGTTAGTTATTATGTCAAAATAGTCTACAACCGATGTTAGTTAAGTTAGCATACAGAATTTTTCAGCGCTTTGAAATACTAGAATTCGAATGACTAGTCTAGAGTTATTTTAAGAGGATGCTTGACAACTCCTGAAACACCAATTTGTAGGCAGGGGGTCAAATGAATTCAAACTGCGTTTCGAAAATTTAAATTAGAAAACTTGTGACATCGATGCTAATCGAATACAGAGTTGAAATACTAATTAAGGCTTGCGTCGTTATAAGATTGACTGTGCGCAGTGTTCTATTTGTCGGAGGTTTGGAGGTTTTGGTGACCCCCCCCCCCCACTGGTGGTGGCCTAAAAACCCTGGTGAAGGTCTAAAATTTTGTGGTGGAAATAACTAGACCCCGCTGCCCATCTAAAAATCAGAACAATGTGCATAGACTATAGACAGAGACTTCTGCTTCCTATTCTTCACTTCGATCGCTCTGAAGAAGTATTTATTGTTTTTCAGTCGGGAGGGAGTCTCTATAGTCAGGCAGCGGAGACGTCTGTTTGTGAAATTTGACGCAAATGGAAAGGAACGGATTAGTTTAAAAATTCAATTTCGACAGACTGACTTTTTCTTTAAAATTTTCGGCAGAAATATTCGAAATTTCGTTTTCATTCGAAACTAAAAGAGAATCGCTAACTGTCTTGGATTTGACCTAGTAGGCCTACAGTATGGTGGTCCTCATGGAGTCTGGAGTCTAGTTCTTTTTCTTTCCACCGCTGTTCAGACAAGATGTTCCTACTCGTTCGTCGAAATCAGTCCCTACCCTTCTGTTTCATCCCTCCCCAAATAGAGCTGCCAGAACGTACAGTAGGTATGTGTATTCCGTGTTTTTAAAGACAATAATCGACTTGGCCAGTATTAAGATGCTGGTTTTTGTGGTACTCTCGCCTATAGAGATCCATCGATCGCCTACCATTGATATACCTTCCCCTCTCCATATTCTTGCTGTTGTGGGGTTGGGATTCACTATGGGGAGGGGGCTTTTTACCGCTAGGGCAGCAAAATTTTCCTTTGACTTTGAGATATTAGTAGGTACCTAAATAGTTAGTTAGCAGGATAGGAAGAGTGTGGCGGTGAGATTAGGCTATGTGTTAAGTGATCACCGCTGCACCATACTCTCTCTCTCTCTCTCTCTCTCTCTCTCTCTCTCTCTCTCTCTCTCTCCGTGTACAGTGATATTCTCTATCAGCGGCTCAATGGCTTACATAAACATTCGATTGTCTGGTGGTAATCCAGATGCTTTGTCCCTGTGCATCAGTGTGAGTGTGTCTGCGTGTGGTTGTCTTTCCCTGTTCCATTTGGGCGTCCAGTGCGATGATATATTTATTCGGCGTTTGACTGTAGGCGCATTCCAAGATTTTTCGCTGGCGGGCGGCAAATGATTCTTCGGAAATCGGGGACGCGATAATTTTTTTACTTCGTTGTTGCACGAACCGTAATCCAATATTACGTTCAGTGTTACTGCACTGGGTAAGTCGTGTAATCAGCAAAACAGGCATACAGTATAAAAGCTACTATATGCCATAGATTTTTCAGATCAACAGAATCTGTGAATGAGTTGGGAAATCATGTAAAACTTCTGATTAAATTGTCATCTATAGGTGCCTACTCTACACTATATCCAATGTTCTAACTTTAAATGTTAAATTTAACTAATTTAACATTAATGTATTTTTAAAAATATCTCGAAGTACTTGTTTCTGTAACTGTAATTATGCCTAAGTCAACACCCTCCATCCATTTGAGAAACGTGACTTGGAAAATTATGATTTAGCTTGGCAAGTGTTTGTCAAATGAAGCAATTCAATTAAACTTTGGAACAGGACCCGGTAGACTATACTACGCATTACAGACGAAATGACACGAATACTAACAACTCTGTGCTTGCAATGTTTGTCGAAGCAATTTTGTACCGACGCCAGTCGGATATGATTGGACGAATTGGATGTTCAAGGACCTTCGAAGAATCAATTTGCTTAGAATATGCAATTCTGTAACAGTCTACTCTGCGGTCATTTTTGAAGTGCGAAGTGCATGTGTGTGTGTGCGTGTATCAGTGTGTTCCAGTGTGTGCGGGAGTCTTACTTAGTCAGTACGCATATGAAACATGAGAAAACATTGACAGATTGGAAAGCAATGGACCAAGAGGTAAAGATATCATGACTATTCATCCCTATATAAATCTCAAGCGTTTTCTAGTCTGTGCATCACAGGCAAGGTACCTGCTTAAGGGAAGCAACCACATCAGTGCGTGGCGTCATAGAACTATACAATACACCGAGTTGTTATGGTATGGCCAGTAGACAGTCGGACGTGTAGTTTCTCTCCATTGTATATATATATGCGCCGGTGCCGCGTGCATCGGTAGTAGAGGCCTTTAGGCACAACGGGGAACGACCAGAAGGCTTTGTTTAGATAAGGTCTGTGATCACAAACCAAGACTGAGCCGTCAATACAAGAGGAATCTTCTGTTTGCAATATCGTTGCACAGTAACTGTACAAGATAAACTTTTTCTCTCTCTCTCTCTCTCTTTCGTTGGAAAACAGTGCAAGCGCTGTATTCGATATATTAAGGGTTTTCTCGTTGATATGGATCGGACTTCGAAAGGTCTTCTGGAAACCTAATCAGGTTGTGATTTGTAATTCATTTATCTGTATATTTGAGCAAGATCTGTTTCGATCGATTGCGTGAACGCACGACTTGCACGGTGTCCGACATAATCGACGCTATAGCCTAATGGTCTAGAAAAAAGTCTAACGAAATTGGATAAATTAAAATTAAACGAATGTTAGGCCTACGTCAAGGCGATTGTTTAGCAAATATCGCGCGTTAAGCCTAAAAACAGGGGCTGCTTTAATTCGGTTCCATCTCGCGCATATCCACAAAGTCGTTCTTAGTTAATCAGGCACACAACTTCTGCTAGATTATAAATCGTTGCAGAGGGCAATCACAAAGCATGCACCTCCGCACAGTCTATAGTATGTGAAGAGCCGGCTGATAAGATATCGAGTCTCTTCAGCATCCATGCACACGAGAGGCTGCAGCAACGGCTCTTAAGACCTATAGAAGTGTCGGGAAAATGGTCCGCAGTCTGCATGTTAACAGCAGTCTCTCTTGGTTTAGCTCGTCCGTTTCAATGTTATCCTGAAAGCGAAGCGGTTGCTATCGCATTTCTTAAAGCCAAATTCGCCTAAACGTAGTCTTTGCTGTATTTTCTTCGTATAAGGAAAACTGGCGATCTTTGCTTATATGTCTATTGGAATATTTTACATTAATAATTGAAATGCTCTTTTCTAAATGATATGAGCCTATACACAAATATATATTTATATCGACTGTGTCTTCTATTTTACAGAATTAAATACTAAATGCTATGAGCATATACAGTACATACAGTATATATAGTATATATAGTATATATATATATAGTATATATATATATATATATATATATATATATATATATATATATATATATATTGGACTGTGTCTTATATTTTGCGAAATTAAACATGCTCGTAATAATCTATATGTGGCGCATATTTTTGTTACTTTACCTGTACAGTTCATGGGATGAAAAGAAAGTTACTGGTCGGATAAAAAGATCGCTGAGAAAAGGCGCCCGCGTGACTCCTTCAAATGGTAACGAAAACTGACATCCTTACTAGGCGAGTCTATACAATGGCTTATAGGACAGCTGGCAAAATTGAAGCTGCAAGAGAAAATGACAAATTTAGAACCTCTTTCTGCCCCTCAATTTATTTGCAGAGAATTTTTTATATATATATATATATATATATATATATATATATATAATTATGTATATATATCAAACGAGTTCAACACAGTTCGTGTTAAATGTTGCATTGCTGCATGCATGACTCGGCCCCGCTAAGTTTGTCTCCGCCTATATAATGCAGAGCTTCTATGTATTATGTGATCGATGTGTTTTCTATCGAAGTTTAAGGTTTGGCGTTTTCAAACCGATCGATTTGCAAAAACTGTTCGAAAGTTGCCTAGAGAGAGAGAGGCTTCGAATCGAACCCTCATGCCAAATATTTGCAGAAGCATATAATAGGCCCCATAACTTGTGCCTACATCTATAGGCCTGGCCATTTGCACGAAGGCCTAAGCGTATGCGTAGGACTGTGATTTTTGGGTGCGAACGAGTTTAGACAAACAGAATCGGAGCGCGTTGAGTTTGCAGAAGGCGCGGTCTTTATGCGTATATATGTGTAATAGTAAGTCGTTGATATGATATTTCGCCATTGTCACTCGGTTCGAACATCACGATTCATCGATCAGTTTTAAAAGCCACCGGCAAAATGGCTAGCCACCAGGTTGGGTTGGGTGGGGTGGGAGGGGCGGGGGGCGGCGGAGTATTTGTCCTCTGGTTTCCTAACCATGCACCGGACGCGGCATATAGCGCGGAAGTTAATCGAGAGCGGAGGGAGAGACGACGAGGGAAGACGAGAAGAATGGAAGTGCACCGTGTGACACCGTCGTCTGCCTGGAAAAGTAATACCAGGAGGAGGAGGAAAAGCAGGAGCAGGAGAAGGAGGATGAGGAGGAGGAGGAGGGGAGGACCGGTATGGACTTTCCTCGAAAATCAGAATTCCGCCACCGCCGCAGTTCGATCGTCGATTTGCCGCCGACCGAAATACGAAGCGAATCTCTCGTCCGTTCGACGACGACGACCATCTCCGGCGTTCGATGGACCGACGGACATCGTAGAAGGGACGGTACACAAGAGACGGAACACTGCATGGGGTCCGTCCTAAGAAGAATAAGGGACCGCTGCCGCCGCCGCCGCCGCCGCCGCCGCCGCCGCCGCTGCAGCTGGGTAGAGGGTCCTGCCCAGCCTTCTCATATGTCTCTCTCTCTGTCTCTGTCTCTCTGTCTCTGTCTCTGTCTCTGTCTCTGTCTCTCTCTCTCTCTCGCGACGCCGCTTAGAGGCAGGCTGAGTCGCTTTATACGAGACAGTCGAGCAAACAGGCGCCGTGTTAGGCCCGCCCTCCATGCGCTGGGACATCGATGTTGGTTTTGCGTGACGAACTAGAAGGCCTTGGCAATGTTTGAGTTGGTTTTTAATAGAACGGACCAGTTCGTGTGTGTGTGTGTTTGTGTGTGTTCGTGTGTGTGTGCGTGTGTCGATAAAGTCGGTGGGTTCGTTTAAATGTAAGCACGCGGCCGGAAAAGCCTTGCGAGTCGGACAGAAGACAGACAGACAGACAGACAGAGAGACAGACAGACAGACAGGCAGACAGGCAAGCGAGTGCCGATGTATGCGGATCCTCCAGTGATCGTCTCAATGTTTGTTCGATGAACCGGATTCTAATCGATGATGACGTCATCGTGTGTGTTTACGACTTTCATTTCTGACGTTTGCAGAACGCCATGATGGGTTTAAAGTTTCAGCAGATCTACTAACGACTGCGTTCAATAGGCTTTCAAATACGGTGCTTCGTGCCTGCCCTCAGTAACACAAGTTCCCGCAAGCCTACATAGTTATTCAGTACTTTGATAGACACTCTAATTTTAACGCACAGGCCCAATGTTCGAATTCCACCAAGTAGAATGAAATTGTAATAGAATGTAGTTAATAATAAATAATGATAACAACGTTTAAAGTGGTTCAGTAGGGTCTGAGCATAACATGGGCGCCCGCACATTGAGGTAAGAGGGGGCACTTGCCCCTTGGAAAATGCAAATACCAATATTTCACATTGAAATTTGAAAACCTTGCTAAAATATTAACCGTGACCATTGTGTTAAATATGTTTTGCCCCTCCGGGGAAAATTTCTGTGGGCGCCCATGGAACATAATAATAATCTTATTATTATTATTATTACTATACTAATTAGTTGATTACTTAATTATAAAAGCGGTATTCGAGTTGTTTACTAAGATCTCTCCTGTGTCAAAATCTGTTTGTAGGTGAGTAGGCCTATGAAAAGCATTTGCATTATCAACATACAGCGATGCATTTGAATTAGCGTTTGCTTTGATTTTCTCTTCGATCTTTTCATCCTTTGATTCGTCTCTTGTCTATTTGTCCAAACACTCGACGGAACACTATTTCGCCCGAGAAAATGTCCCTCCGTTGCTTTGTAGTCTCAGCCCTTCAAACCGCCGAGAGACGAAATCTGGACGCTGGTGTTGTCGTGCGCCGCCTAGCGTCAGTGTTTATTTGTTACCGCGTCCGATTTTACAACAAAATTTCTTCAATATATAATTATGAATAATTCGCTAATTCGCTCTGAAAGTCGCTTATTTTGACTGCTTAGGTCTGTCGGTGTGCCGCCGTGAATGAGTCGGTTGTAAAGTTTAGCATTTGCGTGGATTTTGCAGGGTTTTGTTGAATTTTGTCAATTTTTTTTAAACACGATCTCAGATCTTTCGTAGCGTTTGCGAGTTAAACCTGTTGTAGGCCTATAATGAACCAGATATCTTAGTACGCGGCTTTTCCCTCGATTGCCCTACTAGTCATTCCGCAAGATATTCGGCAGGATTTTCATTTAGTTGATGTCCCTCGTTCTCTTACAGTCAATGGCGTTAGTGTGTATAGTAAGAAATGGCTGGGTGTGCTCTATTTCGAAACCTGTAGATAGAAATTGAGAATGATATTATTGATTATTCTTGTAAATTTTAAAGCAATGAAGAAGGAACAAGATGAAAATGTGGATTTTTTGGATAATTTCTTCAAATCGATTAGATTTTTACATATCTAGGACCTATATACCTTCTATTCAACAGGCCTTCAATAGGCTTCTCTCACGCAGCGAATTAATTATAAGACTAGTTTTTGATGTCCATAAAACCTCGATAGCATCATCGGCAGAGAAGGCAAAGAATGGCAAACATCGGACCTGTAGAAGCCTTGTTGCCCCCCCATTTCGGAATCCTGGTAACGCATCTGGATCTCCGAGTTCCAATGAAGAGCAAAGTCGAACATTGCCAGAGACCACTGCTGGTTCGTAACGAGTCTAACGACCCCCATAGAGTCACAACGTGATGATTTCCTAGGGACGGGCTTGAGTTATTATTATTATTATTATTATTATTATTATTATTATTATTATTATTATTATTATTATTATTATTATTATTATTATTAACTAGACAATTTATATAGCGCCATAAGCATGGCAAAAATTGGCCAAAGACAAGAGCGCTTTACAATATTATTATATATACCCGATGGTAAATAGGTGAGTCTTAAGATTTCTCAGGAAAAGTCATAGAGAGTTGTCACTGGTCAGAATAGTTGTATAGACACAGAACTAAGAAGATAACGAAAGGAGGTCTCTCCTCGGTCCCTATTAAATTTCGACCGTCCTTCAAATTACTCATAATTCCAGTGAAATATCTCGAGCAATTATTTGCGCAATTCAGCTAATTGCATGCACTCGGCCGGACTCAATTTAAGCAAAACACTCTGCTAATCCTGTTCTAGGGTCTGAGTGAGTGAGACCCAGTAGAGGCTTGATTATTAGTTTATTACAGCTAACAGTGTTATATTTATTATTCATTTCTATTTGCTCAGCAGCAGCAGCAGCAGCAGCAGCAGCAGCTGGCGAGTGCGGAACGTTTAGTATTGAGAGTTCAGACAAGGCAAGATGTTGGCATAGCTGATGATGTTTGACGGTCTCAGCTGTGCCACACGATGCCGCATTTGGACTCGACTGATCGGCAGACGATGTCTCTCACTCGCCCGCCCGCCAAACGACGACTCCGGTCCACGGTGTGCAGGTGGCACTTGGCCTGGCGCTTCGAAGCTCAGACACGGAAGGCATCAGGAATTCTAAACGTGAAACGAAGAGCTACACTATGGTGGTTGGTAGCGAAAGCATAGGCATGGGCGCTCACACCAGGGGCGTAGCCAGGAATTTGATGGGGGGGTATAATGTAATTTGGGGTATAAATATTTAAAATCTTTGCAAATCTTAAAAACACATTGAACATTTTAAGGTAGTCTGATTTTGGGGTATACATACCGATATACCTCTCCCCCAGTCGCTACGCCTCTGACTCACACGTTGGGGCAAGACGGGGCACTTGTCCCCCTCCCGCTGGAAATTTGCAAATCCTGTTGTAGTTAACTATAGTGTGGCTTTTAACCAATATTTTCACACTAAAACACTACTGATGCGTAAAGTGAAATTGAGAAACTCAACTTTAACTAAGAACCGTGGAATCGAATATCTTGGAAGCATTATGTATGTTTGCCCCTGAAAAAATTTATCTTGGCGTCACTGAGCATAGGGCCTTCATTATAGGCAAACAGTTAAAGATGGTACAGGGTAACTCGTAATACATATATGAGCACTCTTACTACTACTACTACTACTACTACTACTACTACTACTACTACTACTACTACTGCTGCTACTGCTACTGCTGCTACTGCCACTGCTACTACTACTACTACTACTACTACTGCCACTACTACCACTACTACTACTACTGCTGCTGCTACTACCACCTGCCACCACCACTACCACCACTGCTACTGCTACACCACTACTACTACTACTACTGCTGCTGCTGCACCACCACTGCTGCTGCTGCTGCTGCTGCTTACCACCACCACCACCACCACTGCTACCACTACTACTACTACTACTATAATCACCAACTTTTACTACTACTACTACTACTACGCTTTAGGCTTTTGCTTCATAAGGGTCATTGTAAGATGTTGGCGCGCCCAATTTGTCTTCTTCTCCCCCCTCTCCCACCGATTAAGCGCAAATTTGAGTGCATTTCTGATGAATTTTTCTGATGCTGAGACAAAATGTCCAATTTAAAGATAAAACTTTTCTTTCCCTCGATCCTTCCCTGCCCCTCTCCCCCCTCTCTCTAGTTAAGTGGTAAAGTGTAAATGGGTCTATAGTCTTACTAACCTCAATTCCGCGCTAATGATTATAATGCGTGAAATTACGACAGCCCAATCGTCAAAGCCTCTCCTGGCCACGCCCACGATGCACTCGCGCCCTCAACTCGGGGGACGGGGAGCGTCCCAGTGCGGGCGGAGAAAGGGGGAGGGGGGTCTAGGGGGACGCGACGGGTCGCCTAACTCGATCGGAGAAATATTCGTCCGCGTGCTTAACATGACGAGAGTTGAGCAAACATTTTCAACGGCCGAGACAATATGAACGCAAACAATTGCACACACAGAGGCGGCGGCTGTGCCGTCGTACAGGCGCCGGGGTACCAGCGCACCGACGACCAGAGCCAGGATGAACCAGGCTGTGTAGCCGCCAGCGGTGGGTGAACTCGGTTTTTTCGGATCCTCAAATTAATTATTGCCAGTTGAATTATTGAGGTCAGGTCAGTTTTTTTTCTGGTAAAACGATGGACAGAATTAGGCAAGATATGATTTCATTGGCGTTTTATTGTGATAAATTCCCATTAAATAAATTATTGACTATTGTCTAGCCTGTGTCACCACATTAGAACTGTAATTCGAATCTTTACATGGGCGTCCGGATGGGGTGCAATGGGGTGCAATTGCACCCCTGGAAAAATTGTGGAGTTACGAAAAAGTAAAATTACTTGTTTCTTTCGTCACAAGACCCTGTTTTGCACACCCCCTGGAAAAATTTCTGCGGACGCCCATGCATCTTTATCGTGTATACTTAACAGAAGCTGCTGTGAAACACTAAAACCAAACTGATATTTTAAATCAATGTCTTTGTTATATTTTTTAAATTTACGAGTAAAGAACATCGCTGGCCGCGTAAGTCAACAGTTTTTGTAGCTAGAAAGTAGAAACCGAATGCATGACGAGGCTTGAAGCTGGCTTTTCTCCAGGCACTCGACCCTTTTTGATTTTCCATGCGAAGGAAAGCCCAGTCCAGCATTGCCGTAAAACGAAGTCTCTTTGAGTCACCTCCGTGTCCGGTTAACTAACTCTGCAATCGGCGCCTCTGAGTGGAAATACAAGAGGTCTATTTAATATGCCTCCTGTAAGTCCCGTATTAGCATGAACGCCCACAGAAACTTTTCCAGGAGGGGCAGAACACAATGGCCACAGTTAATATATAATCTACCAAGGTTTTCAAATTTCGCTGTGGACATTTTGATACTTGCATTTTCCAGGGGAGGGGGACAAGTGCCCCCTCTTGCAGTGGCGTAGCCAGGATTTCCGGAAGGGGGTTTGAAAAAAATTTCGTCAATAGCCGCCAAGGGGGGTTTCACCCAAAAAATTGCCAAAAATCGCCTCAAAAAATAAAAATTGCATGGGAATACATAAAAAAAATTTTTTTTCGCCGTCCAAGGGGGCGGACTGTTTCGGTCTAATCAACCGGTAACCCTCCCTCCTCCCCCGGTAACCTGGATTGACGTATGCGTCCCTTCATTATTGACGAAGGTGGAACCGAAGTTTCGATCCGTTGACACAGCACAGATCGAAGCAATTAGTTCCCGAGAGCAGATTTACCCATCTCTCCTCCACACACCCTCCCTTCCCCTCTCTCTCCTTCTGTTCTCCGTTCTTGTCACCCCCCTCGGTCACTCATTGCCGAAGAGCCGGAATCAGGGTGCTGTTGACTCGGATGTCACTTCCAGGCAACTGATTTGGCGCAATCAAGCCGAGAGAGTCCGTCGTCATTCGACCGCAGCCAATAATTTCGATTCATTGCGATGCTTGAAGTTGTCTCTCGTTTTAAAAAAACCACACACAACTAGCGGATGTAATCGGTTGGCCTACAGCAAAAGAAACGTCCGAATATGTCCTATAGTAAAAAAAATTAATTAAGGCGAAATAACAGAAAAATTGGCAAGATTACGTATTTTTGGAATTTAAGTCGTCGGAACGAAATTTCAATTTTACAAAAAGACGTGTGCAATGTGAGATTTCCTAGCGTCGGTCGCCATCTGGCGAATTGACAGAATTTAGGAAAATTTAGGAATCTTTATTCGCAAATGCAGATGACATAAGATGGGCCTAAACATCATTCTTAACTAACATAATTCCACATTCTGTTATTATACAATTGACAAAATAAGGTGGTCTCCTAGAGAACCGAAGTGTAAAAGAGTGCTGAATATGACTTTCTATATATATATAATATATATATATATATATATATATATATATATATATATATATATATATATATATATATATATATTGCATCGTGGTGGTTTTTCGGCTTGCAATGATGTAGGCAGGAGGCGAGGAGGAGGAAGCGGAGAAGGAGGAGGAGAAGTGTAGAGATGAGTTGGTTGGCAATTCGTCTGGACTTGAAGGCAGTTTCGACGATGAGACGTTCTGCGCCCTGTGCGCGTATAGACGCTTATATTGACACCGGCGGACCAGCGCCATCAGATGGAAGCTTCACAGAGACAGAGACAGCGCCAGTCCATTAACAGCTTTCGTTCGACATCGGATCGCCTTTACCTCCTGATGACGACGACGATGACGACGACGACGACGACGACATTAAAGGGTTCCGGCGTGACGAACGCCTGTGTGCGTTGTGTCAAACAGCGCAAGAAACACGTCAACCATCGATCAAATAATTGACAGAAAGCGACAGATGTCTATTTCCAACCACATTCTTTCCTTCTCCTCCCCATCCTCCTCCTGCTCCTTCTCCCCCTTCACTCCAGCAGCACCACTACCAGTCCAACCCACCGCCCACATCCGCCGAATCGGCTTTCCTGCTTTCCTGTGGCATGACCGCCAGACCTGTTTCTCGACCGCGTACAGGGTAGGGGAGGGTAGGGGAGGGTAGAGGAGGGATCCAAGGGAAGCTAGGTGCCTATAGGGGAGGGAAGTCGCACGAGGGGTGTTTCGAAACAGAGGGAAATTAAACGTCCTGGAAATAAAAGTGGGAGACTGCGAAACGGGAGATGTAATGAAACGAAGATCTCTGGCGGTCTCCGACCGGCTTAAGGCAGAAAGGCGGGGTCGTATGTCCAATGAGTGAGGTGGGCAGTGGCGCAGCCAGAATTCCGAAATAGAGGAGGAGCACTTCCAAATTTTTCGGTCCAAATGTTTTGACGATCAAAAAAGGGCGTCTCAAACGCTTTCTCAAATGCTGCTTCAAGCTGCCTATGCGTTTTCCTCCATCTAATACTATAATAATAATAATAATAATAATAATAATAATAATAATAATAATAATGCCTAATAATAATTTTAATCCATCTAATACTAATAATAATAATAATAATAATAATAATAATAATAATAATAATAATAATAATAATAATAATAATAATAATAATAATAATAATAATTTTAAAGTGGTTTGTGGAGTGGTTTAGGAGGCTGTAAGGCTGTGTGAAAACCACTGATGTAACCTATAACCATCCCTCCTCCTCCTCCCATCTATTCACCGGTTTTGGACGAAATTGAATTTCATCACCGGTCCCTATCCGAATAGGGGGACGAACACCCCCCTTGTCCCTCCCGTCGCCACGCCAATAGAGGTGGGAGATAGAAAATGTGATCTGGGAAACGTTCGACCCCCGCTGGATTTCGGAAAATTGACCTTTGACCGGGGTCCATCAAGCCTAGACCCAGGGCTGGACCTAAAAAGGTCACGGCAAACAAGAGCGCGGCGGAGTCACGTGACCAGTGTGATTGGGAAAGGCATGCTTGGGAAATTGGAGATGAAATCGAAGTTTTTCAGTGCATCCATGGGGTCGGCTTTCGGAAAATCTTTGCGCAATCACACTTGAGCCGACGAAAGCACCAACCGACCGACAGACCAACGGCTTTAATGTCGTTAAACAACCAACGACGATGTCAGATCTTCTGCCTCTGAAAAGGCACGTACCGGGTCATTCCTAGCGATGGCGTAGCCACCTGGGGCGGGCAGTGTGGGCCTTCCCCTCGAGGTTATTTCTAGAAATAGCAATTGGAGGGTGTCGGTAAATTCTGAGGGTCACCTGCCAAAACGTCTGACAAGCAAAAAATCAGGGGCGTCATTTGGAAAGGGGGGCCAGGAGGGGGGCATTTGCCCCCCTTGATTTTTAAGGAAATTTTTTCGCAAATGTTTGTTTGTGTTATTTAGTTTTTTTAAAAGGTCAGCAGCAGCCCCTAAAGGTGTGGCGCTTGACTAATCGTAAAACAAATGACTGACAAACTCTCACAAGCAAAAAAATGTCGTAAAAACTTATTCGCAAACTTGTCAAGTCGAAAGTGTTTTGTCCCCCCCTCAAAAACAGTGAGATGACGTCTCTGGTCGTAGGGCTTTCATATTTGCACCGATTGAAGCCCAGTCGATGCCTAAAAAGAATCTGGACCCGCATTTTGGATATCTATCACTTGAAATGGTTTTTAAATCTATACAATGTATAGCCACCATTATTATAATTGCCAATATAGACACATTAATACGGTGGAAAGTAACGGCTTTTTCCAGTCCTCTGACATCAGTGGGGGGCGCTTGAGGGTTCTAAAGCGAAATGTGAGCAATACATCGACATGAATTTTTTGGGTCGCCCGAAAATTTTTCATGGACTATAGTCCAGGGTATTTTTTCGAAATTTGAGCGAAAATTTGTGGTGTCGTAGGGCTTTCATATTTGCACCGATTGAAGCCCAGTCGATGCCTAAAAAGAATCTGGACCCGCATTTTGGATATCTATCACTTTAAAGGGTTTTTAATCTATACAATGTATAGCCACCATTATTATAATTGCCAATATAGACACATTAATACGGTGGAAAGTGACGGCTTTTTCCAGTCCTCTGACATCAGTGGGGCGCTTGAGGGTTCTAAAGCGAAATGTGAGCAATACATCGACATGAATTTTTGGGTCGCCCGAAAATTTTTTGGACTATAGTCCAGGTATTTTTTCGAAATTTGAGCGAAAATTTGTGGTGTCGTAGGGCTTTCATATTTGCACCGATTGAAGCCCAGTCGATGCCTAAAAAGAATCTGGACCCGCATTTTGGATATCTATCACTTTAAAGGTTTTTAATCTATTTTCGCTCGCTTCGCTCGCAGTGCAGGATAATACTAATCCAATACCTATACCTAATACCCAATCATTGAATTCATGCTGAACAACATTTCAATGATTATAGCCAAGCTCTGCGCCACTTAATAATTAGGGCCTATGTACGTTAAAATCACGCGACTGTGGCCATTTGTGTAAATTTTTGTGTACGCTAAAACTACCTCAGGCTGCGAACAATTGTTACCAATAGCAACGTCGTCGCACGCCCAGCCCTCTGACGCTGCAATGACTCTAAATACGAACAATTGTTACCAGCAACGTCGTCTTCGAACATCGTCCACCAACGCATCGCGACGTAAGGACTAAACGGTCTACCAATAGTCAACGCTCGCCCACCAACGCATCGCGACGTAAGGACTAAACGGTCTAAACCGTCTACCAATAGTCAACCAATCAGAACGCTTGAAGGTAACAGACAGAGAGACATACAGATAAGGATTTTAATATTATAGATGTATAGCCACCATTATTATAATTGCCAATATAGACACATTAATACGGTGGAAAGTGACGGCTTTTCCTAGTCCTCTGACATCAGTGGGGGGCGCTTGAGGGTTCTAAAGCGAAATGTGAGCAATATATCGACATGAATTTTTTGGGTCGCCCGAAAATTTTTCATGGACTATATATAGTCCAGGGTATTTTTCGAAATTTTAGCGAAAATTTGTGGTGTCGTAGGCAGGGACGTCATTTGGGGAGGGGTCATTTGCCCCGCTGATTTTTAGGGAAACAAATTTTTTTCGCCAATGTTTGTGTTATTTAGTTTTTTTAAAAGGTAAGCAGCAGCCCCTAAAGGTGTGGTGCTTGACTAATCGTAAAGCAAATGACTGACTAACTCTGACAAGCAAAAAAAGTTCATCAAAACTTTTTCGCAAACTTGTCAAGTCGAAAGTGTTTTGCCCCCCCCCCTGAAAAACAGTGAAATGACGTCTCGTCTCTGCAAAAAAGTCATACCATAGCTGAAATTGCGGGTGTTAGGCGTGTAAAAATATCCCTGCTCCCTTTGTCGGAATTTGTGAGAAATGGATGTGACACAGCACCTTTAATATTAAGATCAAATGGATATTTTTCTTCAACATTATGTGTAGTGGCGTCAACGTGTTATTTATTATAGCGCATAGGAATAAGCAGCTACTTCGGTTCTTCTTTTGAAAGCGCTATAGAAGCTAACGAGATTTTACTTACTTACTTTACTTAATATCCAATGGATGGCGTTGGATACAGTTGCATACAAGAGATTCCACGGTAGTCGCCATGTACTGCCATTCAATATTATGCAACTCTATTCCATGTATTGTCTGAAAATATGAATAAAGGTGGAGGTATTCAGTGGGTTGTACTTGAAGCACATCGCTCGACATATTTTCAAAATATTTATCTATAACTGCCACAGACCCACAATGCACCATAGAAGCAACGAGCCTCAGTGAAAACAAGTAAACATAAAGTTATTCTTGTCAATTCATGATCTTTTCGTAACGTAATTCACTTAACTTGCCACACGCCTTGTTCAAGGACAAAAAAACTATCGATACCAATACCATCAGATATCGTAAACAGTTCAGAAAGTCATCCAACTGTCAGATTATTTCAGACAAACTTAATTACTACGACAGCTGCCATCTTTAAAAAGCGATACAAAAAAATACAGTCCAGTTTGGAATATCAGTCATCTTCATCTCCAACCAAGCCGTGAAACACCCCGACCGGAACCTGTCGCTTCTCAATGGTTACTTCTGAAAAGCAATGCATCACATTGATTAATAAATAGACTAGAAGAAGAGACGTTTACAAATATTGTCAGATTGGGAAAACTAATAATAGATAATAATTTATAATACTACTCTACTACTACTACTAATAATAATACTAATATACTAATAATAACAATCTACTAATAATAAGAATCCTATAATAATAATAATAATAATATAAGTATAATAAGAATAATAATAATATACTAATACTAATACTAATACTACTACTACTACTACTACTAATAATAATAATAATAATAATAATAATAAATAGATAAACTATCAAAATTCTAAGAATCTTAGAGTGCAGAAATGAGAGTGGACAGGAGTGAGAATAGAATAGGTTAGTTTGTTGTATCAGAACACAAGACAGACAGACAGACAGACAGACAGACAGACAGACAGACAGACAGACAGACAGACAGACAGACAGACAGACAGACAGACAGACAGACAGACAGACAGACAGACAGACAGACAGACAGACAGACAGACAGACAGACAGACAGACAGAAGGATTCAGACAATACTTTTCTATAAATGGAAAAGAGTAAACAAATGGAATACCTTCTACAGTTTCATCTTCGTCGTCATCTTCGCCAATGTTTATCTCTTCAGGATTATTTGTTCTCGTTAAATCCTTTAATTCTTCGTCCGTGTTTTGGCTCCTAAGACAAAGTTGCATGTCGTGGTTACATTCGAGCATTACTAATCCTAAAAACACTTCAATAACTGAATGGCAAAGCATAGTCAACACTGAATGCCAACATTTGAAATGCCCAAAAAAAATTCATCTAACCACCTGACAAACGATACAGCTCGAGATGATTTGACGACATCATTCTCTGCCTCAGCAGCCAGCTCCCTCGCTCGTTCCTCGAGCTTCTTCATCTCATCTTTCTCTTCGAGTTGATCTGAAATTAACGATAACACAGAGGATCAAGACAGAACTATTACACACACAAAAGACACGATTTCAGATATTTGGATTAGATGGTTAAATTGTGGAAAACCATGTCCTAAAAACCATCATCAGTTTGCAATAAAGAGAAAGAATGAGAATCCACCTTGATGCGCCTGCTTTGCCGCTTGTGCTGACAACATCTGAGCCGACATAAAATTGACCTACAGAAAAACAGGTAAAAATTTGTCCACATGAAGAAACAATAAAAAGAAATGATAAAAACAATATTCTACAATAATTATATTCAAACTTAACATCTCTTCACCTCTGATGCCTCTCAGAAACTCTACATCTATGTAACCGTTTATTGAATAATTATATTATCGTACCTGTGTATTGAATAATTATAATTATATTATCATACCTGTGTATTGAATAATTATAATTATATTATCATACCTGTGTATTGAATAATTATATTATCATACCTGTGTATTGAATAATTATATTATCATACCTGTGCATTGAATAATTATAATTATATTATCTTACCTGTGTATTGAATAAAGCCTGGACACTTCTTTTGATCCGCATCATTTCACGCATTGTATCTTCATTGCCATGTTTCCTTTCAAATTCCAGCCAAGTGTCCCAGAAGATCTTCGTAACCTACGGAAACAGAAAATTATAAAAGACATTTAAGAGAACGTATATAGAAAAGCCCTGGTTTCTGTATATGCTTTCACTTCTGAAGCACAATCTCAAATGGCAAAAGCAATTAAGAGAATAAATGGTGCTGACCCTAGGATCGCATATCTGGGAGCAGTAGACGTAGATGCCACGAGCTCTGTCAATCTCCCCGAGCATTCTCTCCATCTCCGCAAAACTTATGCACATCTGCCTAAGAAATCGAACACAGAACAACAGTTCGTACTCGACATGCATATGCTGAAATCTATTACGAACGAAGGATATTATTCAAGAAGTCACAAGTACTGTACTTCGGAATAACTTCACAACCGTACATCTTTCAATGGTTGTGTTTTGCCGCTGTAAACAGCAGCCAAGCATAGAAATTCTGCCGCTATAATTTTACAAACGGACCTGGCATGATCGTCCTGCAAGGATTCGATCGCTTCCTGGTAGATGTCTCTAGTGTACGTAATTCCAAAAAGCTCGGCAGCGCGCTTTATGTAGATGTTGTACATCTGCACAGAAACATGACAGTTACACATCAAAACGCTCTCACACACACACAGTGAAATCTACAGGAGAGGTGGTGCTCATGATTGTATTTTCAGCATTACATTAACAGAACGTTTACAAAATGATTTCAGGAAATCATTTAAGATCTTAGCCATTATAAATATATGCAATTCAATGTTACAACAATACAGACATATTTTTGCTGAAGATCATAATGTAGAAAATTGGAAGAAGATGGGTGCATGCCTCGTGAGCTTCATCTGGTCGGATAGCCTTTGTTGCTCTCTTGTATATGTCCATTGCAGCTCTTGGCAGTCCATGTTCCTCCTCATGTTTTGCATACATTAGATAAATAGCTACACCAGAATAACATCAATTTTAGATTCAACACGCTATTGCAGATAACTTACCTCAATCAAATCGTTTATTAACTCACTTGTTCATTCATTCATTCATTCATTCACACTCATTCATTCACTCATTCACTCACTCATTCAGCCAATCAGTCATTTATTAATCAATACAGTTAGCAATATCAGCAATTTTAAAATGAATAGTTAATTATATGTGTGTGTGCATATATATATACATATATATATATATATATATATATATATATATATACACACACACATATATATATATATATATATATATATATATATATGGTTAGTTATATAGAAAATAGTTAGTTGTATGAATTTGAATCAAGACTACCCACGCTTTGCAAAATCCGGAGGGCAACCCTTAAGACAGTGCTCGAACAAATCCCGAATTCTTTCCAGCTTTTTTCCGCTGTACCGTTCGACGAACTTAACCAGGTACGTGTTCCACACATCGAACACATTCGGCCATTTGAAAAGGTGAACGCCTTTCTCGTAAGCCTGTGAGTTCAAAGATGAAACAATTGTCGGGATTTCAGAGCAATGTCAAACCTTCATAAAACTCAGCACTTCAACAAAAAAGAAACTGAAGAATTTATTCGCTAGCAATTGTTTTTGAAAATTTAGAAGTCTGTTGAGGTACAGGGCCATGTACCTGGTGCCGCCTGTAAAAGCAAGCGCCGAGTGTTACCAACGGAGTCCAGTTTAAAGACAAAGAGATGTCCAAACCTTGAAAGCTTCTTCAAAGTAGTTGTGATCTTCAAGGAACGCAGCATAGTTTAGAACAATCTGAGGAGTAGCGATTCCAAGGTCGATAATCCGGTCGTAGACTGACTTGCAAGACTGCGGATTATTAGACAAAACAATCAATTAACTTCTATGGCGTCTCTATCTATCATAATGCCTAGGGCATCAGGAATTCTTTGCAAACACGATTTAATACACCAGACCCTATGCAGTAGACTTACTTGAAATGTCCCATACGATTCTTCCAAGTCGGCGTACACTGACCAAACCTTAAGAGATTTGTACACTCGCATCTGTACAGTCTCTGTCTATAACATACAACAGATGAACACAAATTCCATCAGTACATGAAATTAAACTTACGAATTACCACGATAAGGATTTCAAAATACTAGATTTGAAAAAGCACAAATCAATTGTAACAGAATAAAGCAAAAACTGTCACTTAAAAAGTGATAATTAGAAATAAGATACTCCACTGATTGAAACCATGCATGCTTTAACTTTACACTAATTTCAATGGGAAACTGTTACTCACATTATCGTGATAATCGACCTTCCGTTTCGGAGGTGTAACAGCTCTACGGATTAGTTTCATTTTCGTCAAAGCAGCTAAAGATACAAAAGTTCACACGTCAAATTCAAACACACACACATTATAATCAATGCAATCAAGACATTTATCAAGTCGTCAAAGTTATGCAACATCAATTTAGCCATTTTTCTACAGGGTGACGCAAAAAAACGGACTAGTCACATTTAGGTTTGCATTTAATATACTCACTTGTGGCGTATCTCCATCTCGGCCCATTCGCACCAGACGTACGCAAGGTCATCCACGTGCTTGAAATTTACGTTGGTTGCCTTTTCGAAAACAATACGAGTCTATTCCAAGATCAAATCAACAAACCAAAATGTCACTTAGAAGCTCAATTGAAAATTTCACCAGAATTTCTAGTTCAATCGACGAAAAAGTACAGATCAGAGAAAGTACGAGATCAAGCTAACATCTTCAAGCTGGTCGGCATTTTCGTAGAATTTTGCAAACGCGACCCAGAGAGTCCACAGTTTACCAATGGCCAACTTTGGATCAATGCTCTGAACAGCTTCAATAAAAGTATTAATGACCTACAAACAGAAAAGCTCATCATTAATTCAATGCAAGTTAAATCACGTTTCATGCCAACACCCCGGGCTATTCTGCAGCCTTAAAATTAACCCAACAAACACAATCTGTCTATGATTTTCACAAGGAAAACCAAAGCAAAAATAATCATTGCTATTATTCGTGGAAAATGTGATTCATTTTCCCATGAATAACATCAACGACAACGAACTCAAGTCATTTGAAATCATTTCATCTAAAGCTCAAAATTTCAAAATGATAATTGGAGATTTTCACACCAAAACTTCAAAGCATGGTTACTGATGACAGGACATACAGATAATATCGTGAAATGAAACAATAAAATTTCGATAGCCTGCCCCTTCAGTCAGCAGGTCAGCTAAAGAATCAATAGAAGTAATATTTTGAAACAAGACTTTGAGATACTGAAAATAATTAAAATCTAAAGCAGAATTCAAACTCCAGTTGCATTCACATTACGCGTCTCTGAATAGAAACGAGAAGCACTATATTTTACAAGTCCCTTATTGTTATTACATCAAAACGACATCTATTGACAACCACTGATAAAACAAGCACTATCCAGATGAACGTGGTAACAACCTCCCGTGGCTTTCCCTCGAACAGAGCCACTCGATTCAACCATTCGGTCACGCTGTGCGGATTCTGGCGAAGCAAGACGCTGCAAGAAACAAAACCACGGAAAAAGTTTTCATCATTTAAAATTCAAAAAGCTTTTTTTTTCAAAGCTATTTCAACTCCTTCAAACTACAGCCAAACATCACAAGAAACCAAATGCAAAACAAATTATCAAATCATCAAGTGAATAAGGAATTCAGTTCTCGAATATTCTGTAGCTACATAAATTCAGGTAACATATAAGACACTGGATGAACAAATGCTATCAAAATGACCAACTGATTAAAACAACAAAATATAAAAAAGTTTGCCTGTTCAACAGAAGCGCCTGGCGATCCATGAGATGCTCGTAGCGTGTTATGTGAAAGTCAAATTTAAGATCATCTAACAATGAAAAATTCAAAATATTAGCTAAATAATCAAATCTAAATAATAAGAATTATATTTAATAGTGAGAACATATAAGTTTCCATCAATCTATGAACTAGAAACTTCTATTATGCAGGGTTCTGAGTTTGCAGCTCCCAGCTCCCAGGTGGCGCTTTAATCTGACCTATTTCACAAAGTTAGGGAAGCTTCAAAATTTGTTAGCATTAAGTACCGGTATATTTGATGATTCAAGGCAGAACATTACAGGGTAAAAGTAAACATATCCTATACAAAAGTACAACATCTACAATACAATAACTACAATAGTATAATATCTAAGCCATTATGACTAAGTCATTGACTATGAATATATCGCTGTCAAATTCAATCAATGACATTTTGACAAATCAAAAAGCAATCAATCATGGATACATATTATACAAAATCAAGTGTAGTGACAATGGGTGTGCTTGACTGTACACATCCCAATACAAGCCTAAAGTCACACCATTACTCAACAGAAAGAGGCTTCAAGTCAAACCATAGACATCAAAACTCTGACGATGATTATTATTAGTGAACTTCTATAGCGCCATATTTTAGCAATGCACTTGGCATCAGTCGACTGTCACTCCAGATATGAATTGTAAATCCCCACAGTCACAGCCAACAAGCCAATCGAATAAAACTGTGAAAAGCTGTGAGAACGAATTACAGTGGCCCGGCCAGACAGCAATTACAGTGGCCCAGCCAGACAGCAACATTCAACGGAAATAATCGAAACGAACGCACCTTCGTCGGTCATTTCTCCCTCTTTATAGAAGCACTGAACAAGTTTCTCCTCAAAATCCGAATATGCCTCAAACACCTGAGAGAAATCTCTAACAGTGACAACTGTTTGAATGGCCTCTTCATAGATATCTCTAGCCTGGAATAGAAAGAAGGTTTTTATCACTGATTGACAAGGTCTGCTACTACTATTATTATTATTATTATTATTATTATTATTATTATTATTATTATTATTATCATCATCATCATCATCATCATCATCATCATCATCATCATCATTATTATTAGCTGGACAATTTATATAGCACAATAAGCATGGCCAAAGACAAGAGCACTTTACAATACTACATTATTAATGTATGTTAATAACCTTATTAATACGTTTTCTGAGGCAACCAACTTAAAAATTAAAGTACAAGTAGAATCAGTTAATGTGAAGGAAACAGCAGGACTGAAAAATTCCATAATCACACAAATTTCCATCACTTGCTACAAAGTTATCATAAAGACTAATACTAAATATCAAAATTTTTAATGAGTACGGACACTTAGCATAACTAAACTCAAATACCTTCATCCGTATAGTGCATTTTTAGTACGACATACATCCACACATACACACACACCAAATGTACAGGAGATATATATGGGTTGCCAATGGATTGCAAAAAAACTCAAGTAAAAACTGCAAAATAAACATTGAAAATGCACATTGTGTAAATACCATTTTAATCAAATATGGGAGAAAACCAGATTTAGGTTATAAGAAGGATTAAAAAGTGAAGGAATAAAATTAGAATTAAGATGAAAATGTGAGATAACAGACCTTTTCAAATTGACCGCTGCGAGTGTAAAACCCGGCAAGTGAGTTCCATAGCTGCCCCGTCTGATCGGGATATCGCTTGATTCCCTGTCTTATGATCGGCTCGACTTTCAGCGACTTTATCTTGTCTGGATTTTTTGAGATTAGCTCGCACAACTCGTTCCAAAGCTATCAAGAAATGCCAGCATATATAAATATATGTGCATGTGTGTGTGTGTGTGTGAAAGAGAGAGAGAGAGAGAGAGAGAGAGAGAGAGAGAGAGAGAGAGAGAGCAATTTGGAAATGATCATTCGTGAAAAGCTCAATTGTCCTTCTCTGTTAATTATACGATTCAAATCTCACAACTGCTAACTGAGCAGCCACATTATGAGTGAAACTGCAAACAACTGAAACTAAGGATGAGAGTGTAATGAACCTGATGTTTTGACTTTCCTTCCTTTGAGACGAACTTCTCGTTGTTTATGATTCCCGCCAATCGAACTGTTGCCTCGTCAAGACGATCGATTGAAACGAGATACGATATAAACTCTTCTGCATCTTCTGGCATCAACTGTGCACCAAAAAAAAACAAACAACAAAAACTCAGACAATTTTTTTCATGTAAAGATATCATCCTCACAGGTACATAACATTTTCCAAAAATATCCCATATAAGAGAGCTATTCAAATGGTAGCCCAAGGGCCAGCTCTGGTCCACCAAAAGGTGCTATATGGCCTGTCAAGATACTGAAACAACTAACTTTTTCTAATGCTAACAACATATTTTTTCTGTCTTTCTCTCCTAACATAACTGACCCTTGAGCACCTGTAATTAAAAATTTGGCCCTTAATAAGATTAAAATTAATACCTCTGCAATACAACATAAATGCTACACACGGATCGCAAAACTTGCCCGATAGAAACGCTGCAGGTGCAGAAATATGAAACGCTTTTTTAAAATCCTTAATATTTATATATTGCTCCTCATTTTGCATTCAGCCTGCAAACATGTGAAACAAACACACATTCAACGCATGCTATCCGTCACTGTATGGCTAACTAGTGCAAAGTTTCTGGTGCATACGACGTAAAAGCATACCATTAGATATCGCCGATACACGCGAACTGCAGTTTCCGGAAGGTCGCGATGAAGACGGACGAATTCAAGATACGGTTTCCATATGCGATGGTGCTGTGTTACTGGCAACGCACGCAAGGCGCGGTCAAACATTCTCCTGGTCAGTGTCACGAGACCTTGGCTCATAAGGAACTGACAGTAGTCAAGCCAAATCCTAGGCATCTGAAATGAAATCATACAACACACAAGCATATATATATACACATATATATATATATATATATATATATATATATATATATATATATATATATATATATATATAATGTATCCTAAGTATCCAAATATAAAATTCTTTGGCAAAAGATTAACTTTGCAAATCTTGTGACACCAATGGTGACTGACCTTGTGCATCCACGCCAGAGATCTTTCAAATGCATTGTTGGCTTCTTCAAAGCAAGGATCGGTCAACAGATGGCCATGAACTTGCTTCTGCCTCAGCTTCAGATAGTTGTACCAAAGCTTGTAACTAAATTCAAATTGGAAAATACAGAGTACATTAAAATGCAATAATTATTACAATACTATAATGCAATTACTAAATTAAATAGAATATAAAAGTCTGCCTATAAAAATACTCCGGCTCAGCAAAACTTACGTACAATCTTCTGATTATCTGCTAACATTGGTATAAAAGTCACCAACCTTCCTGGCAACTCTTTGAGAGCCCTTTCATAAATTAGGTTCAGTTTATTTGGTGAATTCTTTTTGTGTTCAATATATCGGAGCCAACACTTGACTGAGAAAGGGTTTCGAAGAATATCCTCTTCAAACGGAATGTCTTCTTCTTCCTGAGAAATATTTAAACTCCTGATTTAGTTCATCATCATTGATAAAACACCTTAAGATCTTGCCAAAAAAATACATCGAAATCTGGCTAATCAATTTTAGTAGAATGTCGATGTCATAGCAAAACTAGTTCATTTGGTGATTCGATTTGTTTACAGGCAAATTATACACAGGGCTGCTATATGTAAAGGCATGCATCAACTAATAATAATAATAATAATAATATAATAATAATAATAATAATAATAATAATAATAATAATAATAATAACAACAACAACAATGTGATTTTAAGTGGTTTAGGAGGCTAAGTAAGCCTGCGTGAAAACCACTCTATAAAACCACCTTAACCCTAACCTAACATAATTCTGACCAACAATTTAACCTATGAGCATCCGAGTTTTGATACAATGCATCGTTATAAAGGCGCTACAACAGTTCTTCGACATTATATGATAAACAAAGCATCGTGCTCAATGTTACGTATAACCTGTACAAAGTAACTTACAAAAAATATGGCAGGATTGTCGATCGATGTTTTATCCATGCTACGAAATTCAGATAAATGAAGAATTCGCTACAAATAAACAAAATAAAAAACGTTTTGTACACGATTTCTAAAAATCGCTTCTCAAACCGGAAATAATGACACTCTTTGCTTGCCTGTTATTGGTCAGTCTAATCAGAGCAAACCATAAAGAGCATAAAATGCGCGTGTAAGTATGGCAAGCTGAAACAGAGCAAAACAACCCCACGTTTGCATGGTTGTAAAATGTGATATTCTCTGGCTTGCTTTCCTCATCGCCTGCTCTACACATATCATGGTACTTTTTAAAAATATAAATATTACTGACGCGCTCTTTTTTTATTTATGACACCTGTCACCCCGAGCTGAGTTCCGTGTGTTGAGAGCGGTTGCATTATCTTATTGGTAAAGTATTGGTAAAGTAAAGTAAAATCTTGTGGATTTCTATAGCGCCTTCGAAAGCAGCACAACAGTAGCTGCTTATTCTTAGGCGCTCAGCCTCTCTTAAAATAGCTATGGTCCTGCATGGGGAAGGTATATTATCAGCCATGCAATAGTCAACACATCCAAAGGTCAGTGAGGCTATAGGTTGTTACAGCTATGGAGGATATGATTTTAGAAAAAGGAAGAAGAGGTACTATGCAAATATTGTTACATTATATTACTCGTGTGCAACTGTCACGGAAACCAAATATAGAAGAATGCCCTTCGTGTATTCTGGTTGGTTACATTTCTGGGAGGATTTCACCCTGATTCTTACCCATCTCTTTCAGCAGCTGTTCAGCTATAGTTAGGCCTAAACGATGAAGAAAGGTGAAAAACAAGGTGAGGTCATTGACAGTGTCAACTGAACCGCACAGACAAAATGGATTGTCTTATTTAGGCTGAGTGGTTGACAAAAACAACCTCATTTTCTACAACTGCAAGAGAATAACAAAAAATGTTCTCCCCTTTCAATGGAAACAAGCTGTTTTACAAAGTCAAGAATAATGTCAACACAGAATATCTAAAGGGTTTGAGTTCATTCAACAAACTGCAACATGTGGGTCAGGTTGGACCCATGGATGGGCCAGGCAGGATTAATGCCCAATTGGTTAGGTAAAATTTCTATTTACAACCACTAAGATTTTCTATTGATTGATATAAACCAATGCAAACAACTACCAACAAATTCAATATAACATTTAATGTAATTCTTCAGACACACAAAACAAACAATCACTGAACTAATTGCACTGACACAATTCTTTTGGAAATCACAGAATGATATCAGAACCAGACTAAGATTACACGACTAAGCAAAGTTTAAGTACAACTGTACAAGTCTTGACTACTGTATACTACTGTATACTCCCTCTTTACTCAACATCATGATATGCTGATGCATTTCTAGTGTCAGCTAGCTGTGTTAATGGAACAAATGATAAATATTTGTCAGTGAATTGCAAGAGTATGCCATAAACCAAGCTGTGCTGACCTACAATCTTAATCATATCTGTAAAGGTGCATTGAAGGCACAAGAGATTTAATTCGTCTGCTTTGAGTATCAACATCAGGCAACCATAAGTCTGATAAAAGCGAAATATTGGTTGTTGAACTAAATTCTATATATCGTGAAAATTACTTTAATTAGCAAGCTAAAAAACGACGTGGAAATTCAACGGCAGCCAAACTCAGTTAAGGTCAAAGTCAAGGGATTGATGATGATGATGATGATGATGATGATGATGATGATGATGATGATGATGATGATGATAGCAGTTGGAAATGATTGTGCTGAAAGAAAAAGAAGTAAAAATTGTACATGACAGCAAGAGAGGTGGAAATCAAAAGGAGCAACTATTAAGTTTATCTTGGCTGATTTCCCCTTTATATTTCTTCCCTGCCAATGACTGGTGTTTCCCGCTTGAACTGGTTCTAATTCAGATGCCAAGAGCTGTCACAGTGCAGAAAGGTCGAAAATCAACCAGATATATGCATAAGAAAGTCATATACTGGGAGAGGATGACAAAATCCAGTAGAAAAGTCATTAAAGTTCTGCCATTTGCGAGCAGCCACCGTCCACACAACTAAAACAGTCTAAATATCTAAGTCCATGCTTCATACAACACTATGTGCAAATTTGATATATACTTGACATCAATGAAAGCAGCACTTTTTCATTTTCATTTTCGGTTTGATCTTTTAAAAACTGGTGCCCCATATGGATTTCCAACTTCTGGCACCTTGTCGGCCAACGAACTAAGCGAAGCACCCTGCGCAACCGGAATAACCGGAAAGAAAGGAAAGGCAAGACGCGGCGAGGAGGCGGTAGAACTCGAACCAAGAAGCGAACCGGGCGCTGCTATCGCAGACAGGATCGGGGCCGAAAGCAACTGAAATGCCGGATGAAACGAAGGAGCATACGCCAACAGAGGTGCCATCTGCTCTGACGTCATTGCCTGCAAATTCTGAAACAGAAATACAAACACACAATTCAAAATCCAGTGGTCCATAAAATTACATCAATTCAAATATACTATCAATCATAAATCAAGGAATAAAACTGCTCTTTAACGAGCTATAAGGTTAGCCTGTGCTCCTAACACCTGACAAGTGTAACAACATCATCCTGTTGATGCAATGTATTGCACTGAAGCCATATTAGTAGCAATTTGCAATTGTTAAATCTGTATTAACATCAACTACCAACCACATGAAAGAAACTGCCACATACCAATAATAATATAATTCTTCTCCATCGTCATTATAACAGAAACTTTGCTGACCCAATAGCAACTTATTTCTTACTTTTCTACATAAAAAGAATATAATAATAATAATAATAATAATAATAATAATAATAATAATAATAATAATAATAATAATAATAGTAATAACATTTTGCCTGTGGTATTCTCTATTGCGTAAATTGGACATTTTTAAACTACAGAGAATGGTATTGGTAGATGTGTGAATGGCTAGCACTTTTGACAGAGAAGTGAAGAGCACCTGCTAATCAAGTTTTTTGAAAAATTAGGCCACTATCTCCTGTATATAAAAAGTGCTTGGCATTCAGATTTTCGCCTGTGGTATTCTCTATTGCATAAATTGGACATTTTTAAACTACCGAGAATGGTATTGCGACATTTTAAAAAAGCCAGTCTCACCTGTGACAATGAAGAAGTGAGAGTGGCAGATGAATGGAAGCTAGACACCTGATAGCTTGATGAGGTTCGCAATGAGGGCGCCACCAAAGCCACTCTGTTCGCCGCTGGTGGCAGCGTATGACCATTTCTCGGCACCGTTGCACCGGGAATGGTCGTGTTGCAACCGGGCAACACGACCGGCTTAACGTTCGACCCGTTCCTTTCGGCGCGACGCATCGAAGACGACTTCGACAGATCGAGCGGCTCGTCCTGCGAAAACTCGGCGGCGCTCCTCTGGCTCATCAGGGTCTTCATGCTGAGGTCGGTTGGTTCGTCAGCGGATGGAATCCAAGACAAGTCCTGCGCATCGGTCGCCATCCGATCCGGATCGAGAGGAGGAATCCAGCATTTAGTTCGATCGATAAAACGCTTGATCGGCGACGAGATTACGTTGCCTCGGTGCAGCTGCGGGTCGCTTTCAATTGGAGAACAACTGTTGGCGTAATTTTCCACGTCGCCTTTACACTTTTTTGCTCCGATTGGACGAGACTCAAAAAGCGGATCATGGACGGCGGGATGGATTCGTTTTGGCGCAGATTGCACGCGATGGTTTTTGAGTGAAGAGGAAATACGCGTAGGCAGAGAATGTACGGCTGCTCCGACAGAATGGCTTCTACTGGCGACAAATCGCGGTTTCTCATCGCTTGAATGACCCAAATCAAAAGGGTGCGCACTGCCTACAGTAGCCAAGTACCCTTCCTTGGGTGCTACCATCAAACCTGAAAATGAGTCATTCGAATTCGAAAAGTTGCGAATAGGCGCCAACGGTGGAGTAGAAGAAGAAGTGAAGGAGTTTGCATCGACAGACCGAGGAGAAGCCATCGCGTCGTTAAATCCACGCAATTGCGAACGTTCGTCGCCCCCGATGGAAATATTCGGTGAACTGTTGTTCAGGAAATGGCTCGAGTGGTCGTTATCTGACATCCCCATTTCAACCACGGCATGACCCCCGGACAGCAGCTTCTGCGAAATCGTCGACGCCGTGGTTGCTGCGCTCTTAGCGCCAGCGCATCCATCTGTGACTAAATCGACCGCCTCCAAACTACAAGAACGGCGCAGCCTCTGCGATCTTGAACCGAAACCGACCGACGAGGCGCCGCCCTGTTGATCACCGCTCTTCGGCCCCAGCGAAGACAGAGATGCGGTCTTGCCCCCGACAGAACGTCGAAATTCCTCGAGGTGTTTTCTTTCCAGGGTCGGTCACACTGCAGTGGTGGTGCGCCGGCTCGCTCGCCAAGGGCTCGGGTTTCTCCTGCTTGACGGGTAAATCTGTAACGCCAGAATTACCTTTGCCATAAATCTCCGGCTTCTCGCATAACTTTGTGCTGATAATTTCCAAAGAAACTGTACACGGAATGATGGCGGTCACTCTCCTGTTAGCCTCCTCCAGCGAGTCATCATCATCATCATCATCATCATCATCATCATCATTATCATGCCTGTGGCTGTTGCAGGCATCCGCCTCACTAGGCTTCGACTTAAAGTCAGAACAAACTGTTTCAGCTGATAACTGCCGGAAGTCCACAGGAGATGAACTGTATCCAATGTCTTTTCTTTTGCTAAGAAATGGTTTCTCAACAGGATCTGATCCACTGCTCCTCTTAACCTATAAGAAATCAACGAACAGGAAAAATATATAACATCGTTGCAATATTTCATGCCTACCAAATCTAAAAATCGCCAGAAATTCCAAACCATTAAAAGCTTTCAATGAAAGTAAACCAGCATACCGGTAAGTATTGTATTTAGAAAACATCTCAATAATTACAAAATTACATTACATAGACAAATTACATGACAAGCAGTCTCTGTGGGGTCACTACAGCAACTGTAAGAGTTAAAAGTTACATCAAGATTTATGACTTACTGCTTTCAAGGGACAATTGGCATACCCATTTTGTCAGTCAATACTTTTGGGCAAAAAAATTGCGAAGTGCCCCCTCCCCCCATTCTGGAATCCTGGCTACGCCACGTGTGCGGATATTTATGCTGAAAATTAGCTTAAAAATTTGGGTCCAGATGGACCCAGGATGGGCAAGTAAATTACACCACCATTGAAGCCAAAATTCCATAGAATAATTAATCAAACTAACACTACTTCTCTTTCCTTCACAGTCTGTCCTGCTGTTTCCCAACTGTGACTGGACTTTCGAATTGACCTGCTGACCAGCTGACCACTATGCTTCCAACGATAGATCATGGACTCCGGAATAAGTGCAGTCACTACGGCGGTACCAGCGCTTGAAAGTGCTATTGAAATTTATGAGACTTTACCTACTTACTTGCTTACGTAATGCTTTACGCCCAATCAGAGCTCAAAGTCAAGATAGCCGGAGAATTACTCTTACTTTACTAAAGGCAAGAACCGACGTCTTTCGTAACAATTTTTTCTGCCTTTTCAACGCTTGCATCGTCGACCTCATCTGAGGTTTGTTCGAACGTTTCGAAAAGGTTTTCTGACCCTCCGGACACACACCTCCATTGTTCAGACTTCCTCCACCTAAATGTTCAGACTCCTGTGTCTTTGGTGCAGAGAGGTCATCGCCGTCGTCTGCTATTTTCAGATCTGTCAGACGACACGGAATGCCTAGTGACGCCGAAACTACTGGCGAATCATTGTCTACAGTGACAGGCTTCGTCTCGGCACCGGTGGAACCTGGCTTCTTTCTGCTCTGGACATGGCGTTCAAATTCCAATAACAATCTGTTTCAGAACATAAGACACCGATATATGAACATGCAACTATGGACATAAATTCACGAAATATTTAAACATTTATTACGGTACAATGAGTTAATCTTGCAGCCCACAATATTGACATTTAAATCCAATAAATTTTCAACTAAATTTTCTTTACGCTATTAAATTAGTGTAGTTTAATAGTAGTAGTAGTAAAGTAGTAGTAGTAGTAGTTAGTTATTATTATTATTATTATTATTATTATTATTAAGAGCATTCCTGGGTGTAACAGGTCAACAAGGATAAATTAAACGCTGAACCTGCCTGCTTAATTCAATGCACTGCCACCTATTGATAGATTAATCGCAAGTTCCAGTCAAATAGGCATTTACTTTTCATAATTCTTCCGGGTTCCAGTGGCAGCACTTGTGTTTCCAGGACTACCGCCAAGCTGGTCATAAACGAGTTTCCACAGGCGCCGTTCAGTAACCGCGTCATATCCTCCTAACTGTTGTGTACACTGGTAGAACTGGAAGAGATTGACTGAAAGTAACACGAAATAAGTGCACAAGACAGAGGCAAACACTTTGATTATCTGCATCCAAATAGCATGACTTGAGTCATACTCGAATACTTGAATACTGAAAGAAAACACAACATCTAACATTACCACATAAATCTTTATTGCCATTGAAAATTATATCTAAAGATTTTGAAGCTACTGAAAAATATGACATTGCCAAACACAATCTGTTCCGTGCTCCATCCAAGAATAGAATGGAATAGCACTGGCATCATAAACGAGGAAGAAAACACAACATTTAACATTACCACATAAATCTTTATTGCCATTGGAAATTATATCTAAAGATTTTGAAGCTACTGAAAAATATGACATTGCCAAACACAAGCTACTGAAAATTAACTGTGTAGCTTCTGGAATAAAGTCCGCACTAACCTTCTTTGAAGCCAAGAATAGGAATTCGGACGATAGGAGTTCCTCGATCGCTCATGTACTGATGGAGTCGTTTGAGAAACCCCTTTTCAGTAATAAATGAGCTCTTTTTAGCTTTTTGCTTTGGTTTTCTGGGCTCAGAAAGGTTCTCCGTTGGCCGACGCTGTCGAGAAAACATTAATTTCAATCAGGCATTTTAAAAATCTGCAGTTAAATCAATACGCCACATTCGAGAATTTGCATGCGTTTACAAGATCGTAAATAACAGACAGATTATATTTATTATGAAACCTGGTGTAGGTAGAGAGCCGAAGAATATAGCTCCTACTGTGAATGGCAAAATTAGTAGAAAATCTAGGACTGTGATACAGTAAAAGATATTTATTCACTCTATGCTCTTAATGCTCTCAGGGACACACATAAGATTGTATTCAGATGCACGCTTGATTTCAGAACGGCATCAATTCCACGTAAATTGAACAGTCTCTCGAAAAGGGTTGACTGCATCTCTGTGTGGTTATGATGATTCACATTATTCACAGTTGCTTGCATTAAAACAGCCACTGGCAATTATCATCGCTGAATGCACGTAGGCGATTGGCGCTACCTTTCCGAGGACACCTTCGGCAGTCAGGGCGCATCGCAGGGCATTTTTTCCCCAGGTCGTTTCCGATTCGTTCGAGTCCTCTGATTCGTTCGTTTTGCTCTTCGGTCGCTTCTTTCGCCTTCGTCCTTTCAGACTCGGAGCTAGATTACAAGATTGTTACGCATCAAACTGTAAATCCGAGTAGTGGCAAATTTTTTATTATTTCCCTAAATATTATAGAGAATGCGAAATTCACTGCAACAGCCAGCATTCATCTCTCTCTCTCTAAGTTTAAGTTAATCTGATTAACGTTTGGCGATGAAGTATTTGCCATAATCTGAGTCAAATCATCAAAACAACAATATGAATAGTTAATCAAAGCATAGCACTGGGTCAAAGCCATAAATATCTTCAAACCTCCAGATATTCTAAAGCTTAAATATAATTTGACAAGCCTAAAAAAGCTCATCGGTGAAATCTGAAAGCTTCTCAATTTGCCAGTGCTCTTGCCAATCGATCAATTAACCCTTTATCTGCCATCGAATGCAAGTCAGACTCACCAAGATGGTTCATGCGGTATTCGTAGCTTTCCACGACGGGATGCTCGACGGTGCTACGGCAGAACATGACGCGGGCTTCCGTGCCGCCCGTCGAGAAGCCACCGATGGCAGCGGTCAAAAAGTCCGCAAGCCATCTGTTGGTCGATCCTTCGAATCGCTTCAGAGCCGCTCTGTATCGGCAGTAACGAGCGTAACTCAAGATGACGACCCTTGTGCTGCCTTTCGAGTCTCCAACTTCATCGTCATTATGCTCTGCATGGCAGAAAAAACATGGAAAATCATCATTATGAAGAAGTCCTCTGTGGTACTGGAAGTTAAATTAAACTGGCCGCTTAATGCAGGAAACAATCATTCGGGATACTTATTAACTTATATAAGGCGCTCAAAATAGTTTGTGTCAAAGGTTCCAAATGTCATTCACATATCTTGCCTCATGTAACATTGTGAAACATGTTGCAAATTATTTTTAAACGGTTCATCGTTATTCATAAAGCTGAAAGCCAATCAGTTAATTCCAAGCGAAGGCTTCCTATCTCTGTCTGTCTGTCTGTCTGTCTGTCTGTCTGTCTCTCTCTCCTCTCTTAAAATCTAACAGGATTATCAGTTACAATTTAATCAGCTGGTTTTAACAGATCTGGTAGTTAACCTTAACCACGGAGTTCCTTTGACCAGTTGTGAAGTTTGGTGGAAAAAAGGAACCAAGGCCTGTCTCAAACTGTCCTTAACCCCTTAACCGTGTATTTAACTGTAACTCAATGTAAAATGGACGGACATATCCGGGATCCCCAGTAAAAGGGGTTAATAGATTCACTCATATCTAATATCTGTTTTGCATTGTGATAAATGCATCGAAATACAAAAGGCTGCACAAACAAGGCATTCAATGTGCATCAACGGTGGCTTGTGGATGAATAAGACAACTGAATCAATAAGTCATCATCAATGAACAAACTATTCACCCTATTTCCACGGAGACCATCCGTTAATATCCGCAAAATAGATATATTTGAGAATATTGTTATTTCAATGTGTTGTTTTCATAATATCACACAAAACTCATCATCATCATCATCATCATCATCATCATCATGTGTGAGAATATTTTAAAAACATATTAGACAAGATGGAGTATTTCAAAGGGAATAGAATTCCTATGAGGAGATAATTGCAAGAACATGAAACAACAAACCCTAGAAGTTTTCAAGCAATCATTTTTATCTCTCGAATGGGTCGCTCGAAAGGCGGGTCAGCAAGGAAAATCAATCGATAATCAATTTAATGTCTGGTCCCCGCTTTTGAACCAAACGCCAGAAAAAAACCGTCGTGCTAACATTGCAAAAGAATCCAATCAAACTGATTTCTATGCTTCAAAGAAAATGCTTAGTCAGCATTGTCGTTGCAACGCCTCTTCCCCCGCCCCCCCCCCCCAATATGCCCT
The DNA here is from genome assembly GCA_018105865.1 of Metaphire vulgaris. NCBI lineage: Eukaryota > Metazoa > Annelida > Clitellata > Crassiclitellata > Megascolecidae > Metaphire > Metaphire vulgaris. The sequence goes on from CM030839.1 coordinate 18,867,851, forward strand.
CAGGTTTCCAAAAGGGTTCAGAATGACCAAGAGGTTGGATTTTATGCTTAGGATCTTGAGTCATTCAAGCAAAGGTCAAACAATTACTTTTCGGTTCCTGCTTTTCTACTGACTGGCTATAATGACAAATAATAAAGTGCTTTGACTTGCGTTTGTTTGGGCAAAGTGACAATAAAGGGGAAAGCAATTCGTCTAAATTCACTAACAAAGCAAGACTTGATTGTCAATAGGTTACTTCTCGTTCACAACACAAACAATGTTGGGCTTCAAGATTAGAGCCCCCCTTTCTAAATTCAGGAGACGATTCACGCATAATTCAGCTGTAATTGGAACAAACTCTGGAAACGTGTTCCAAAATGTACCACGTTAAAAGCAATGCTACTAACGTAAACACATAGAAAACAAATACACAGTCAAATAAATCCAGTTGTAATGATACTGTTAACGAATGATGATGATGATGATGATGATGATGATGATGATGATGATGACAGTGGCGGCTCCACGGGGGGTCCGGGTGATCCGTGCCCCCCTATTGAGTGCCTGCTCCTTAGTGCCCCCCTGTTGGGACCCTATACTTAATACTACATACCTAACAACAAATGGTTGGCCCCCATGATTAGAAGTTGCCACCCCAACGGCCCCTCCACTGGTGCCGCCACTGGATGATGACGATGATGATTATTACAATAATAAATTATTATAATGATAATAATCTATAATTATAATAGTAATTATCTTTTTAAAATGCAAATTAAGGGAAAGAAAAAACTGATTTCAAAAGCCTAATGAATATTCAATTACAGGTGTAAAGTATTTATTCTCTGCAAAAAAATCTGCAATGGGAAACTATCTCTCAACAGTGAAAAGGAAATCCAAAAAATCCCAACACACTGAAAATGTCTTGGCATTCAACTGAATCAACTCTCACCGATACAGTAATTGCTACGCATATAAAATGCCAGACGAAATACATTTCAATCAAAATATTTACATTAAAATTGATGATATAGGATTCGATGCAGATAAAAATCCGCTTATCTATCCTTTATATGAATAAATGGACATCATTCGTGCACATTTGCACTCCCGATGAACTACAAATCTCCTCTGTGACGTTGGAAAACAATGAAACGCATTGCAAATCAGTCACAAGTGCGCACTCAATTTCGAAAACACCGTTTCAATGTCGAGAGACGCAAAGGCTCCTGAAAACACTCATCATCGCTAGGCTAGGCTCCAACAATATTGCACAATTTTCATATGGCAACACTGACTTGTAACGATATGCAAAGTGCATGCATGTAAGAGAGATACCGAGTGCGTGCCTACCTCCGCCGCCCGATCGGAAAAGGGTCAAGATTTTCGCCGTTACACCGTTCGGACAAGATAGATCGACGCGCGGAAATATTTTGTGCGAAGCCAAAAGACCTCTCGAGAAAACAACTGGTTCGAATACGACCAGTTTCATCAGGTCCTCCACTTTCAGAACAATTTTGTCATCTTCTGCCAAAACTTCGTCCTGCAACAAAAATCAGGCAATCATCAAAACCTACTTTATATTTTAGAAATCCATACAGTGAGGGACTAATATTCATTATAACGTTTGTGATAAGATTTAAGACCAGTCTGACGGACCTTTACGGCTTCAACTGGCTCTAATTCCGACTGGATTCGGTGCGCCATTGCAGACATGGACATGAGTTATTATTATTATTATTATTACCTCGACAATTTCTATAGCGCTATAGCATAGCCAGATGCCAAAAGCAAGAGCACTTTACATAAATGGAATAAATAAATAAATGGGTTGGGTCCACCCATAGGTTGGGATGGATTGGATTGGGTTGGGTTAGGTCAGAAATGTCCATGTTTATGGTGGGTTGGGTCACAAAATAAGTCATGATATAAACAATTGTAATGTATTATGGTTGGGTTGGGTTGGATAAAGTAACAATATTGCCTTCGTGGGTTGGGTTGAGTTGGGTCTGAATCATGATGGGTTGGGTAGGGTTTTAAAAAATGGTCGCAAGTCCATGTCAGCACCATCGGCTGATGCCCTAGGCATTACGTTAATGGCGCCATAGAAGTCTACCGACTGCATAGAAGTTTATTGATTGATTGATTGATTGATTGATGATTGACTGATCACAGCTTAAATCATGCAAATAATTAAAACGACCATTTGGCCTTTCATTTCTGAATCTGGCATCTGACCACAACTTCCTTAATCAAGAAAATGACAAAGAACCATTCCAAATTTCTTTCGATAAAATGCATCCAAACTGTTCTGCTTCAAAATTCCACACTCCATTTTCTCCGTCTATTTCACTGATTTCATTATTTTAATCCGCGACATGACGGTGCTTTATTGAGGGGTGAACCTTCTTAAGTGCAAGTGATTTGCTCAGATTCAACCCTCACCTACAGCCATCCTGTCATGCAGAACAAAGTGTACGAGTGACCACACATCAAATAAACATTGACTTAGACATGGAGAGGTATTGGTAACCACACTATAACATCTAAACATCTATTAGCAAGTCATTTCAAACAGTAAAAGGCAATGTACAATGGAATAACAGTAAAAACTGTTACAGTGCATCTCCTATACATACGCTATATTTAATGACAGCACAAGATGACTCGGACATGGAGAGGTATTGGTAACCACACTATAACATCTAAACATCTATTAGCAAGTCATTTCAAACAGTATGACAATGGAATAACAGTAAAAACTGCAGTGCATCTGAAATCACGCTACATTTAATGACAGCACAAGAGCGGATATGACAATATGACCCTTGAAATCTGATATCTAAACCCATCTGCTAAAAAGATCTCTACTTAGAAAAATTGTGTGTTTGTGTGTGTGTCTGTGGGGATGCAATAAAGCATAGAGCACCACATAAATTATACCTACGCTTCGTATCTGCGTTCCTACAATATACGAAGCGATGCCTTTAATGCCCGCATGTTCTGTCCGTTCGGTACTATGCGTGAAAGAGAACGCGTCTTCTCGACGTGCTTATGCGCCTATCCGCTGCTTTGCAGTAAGCTTCTTTGGTGCACATTGTTAGCGTTTTGGTCGGGTTCTTAATCTACGACAGCACTTGACCAAATAGATTTAGCCACCAAAAATAAGTCGATTATGAACGACCAGAGGGTTACAAGAAGTAGGGCCAAGCACACACACACACACACACACACAGACACACACAAATAGTGAAACTATCAATACTGATAGACCTAAGGACAATACATACAATGTGACACAGGAAATTGTTACGTTAAACTGAGAAATGAAATTTAATTTATATCCAAAAGTGTGTGCGTGTGTGCGTGTGAGTAGTATAGAGCAGCATGCAATATTATCAATGACATTATGCATGTATTCTGACAAAACTGAATGCAGAAAAGCAATATTTGATGCAAGGAGAATAAAAGAACATAACATCCGATAATATAAATGAATTCTGTCTGTCTGTCTGTCTGTCTCTCTCTCTCTCTCAAATTTTCCAATCTCGTGGTCTTATAGGAATAATGATGCCCTGGAGAAAACGACGGTTCTGGAATTAATTAATTGGTATCAACCGTAGACATGGAGGCCCTTGCACTGGAGTCGATGACTTAATAATTTCGCTCTCCAAATACTGAGAGCCTTCATTGCCCTTCAATGACTCTAAAACACAACACTGTCAGACTCTCCGCCTAGCGTTGCAGCATGACATGTCCACCACACTGGATCTTACTCTCCTCTCTGCCTAGAACAGAGCTACTGGAATAATGGACAGTATTCTAGATTTATGGGAGATATTTCATGTCTACTGCTGAGCATTCTCCGGTAGAATTGATTTCCGTGATATCATCGTCAATTTCACAACTGGATATTTTGGCAAATATATCTGGAAATCTTCCGATTCATAAAATGCATATCAACAAGACGGCTGTTCCTATAAAACATTCACACAATTCTAAGTTCTCAATCCGAATGGCATTTCAACCCAAATACACTTTGCAATCTGTAATGGAGCCCTTCACGCCAGGTGACCTGTAATGTAAATTGCCGACAGGTGATCAACAGTTTCAAACATTAGCGGCGCACGGGGGGGGGGCAAATGGGAGCAACTGCCCCCCCAAAGCTGACCCCAGACCGCCTATCAGATTCGCGCAAATCCGGTGAGAAAGTTTTTTGTGGGGTGGAGGTGGGGTAAGGAATCTGACACGCTAGCCCTCTTTTGCCCCCCCACTCAAAATTCCTGGCGACGCCACTGTTCTTATGACAATGGCATATTTTCTATGTTGTTTTGCCTGTGGACCTCTAGCTGTTTAGGCTTTTAACTTTTGAATTCTTATAAGGAGCGACTAAATCTTTGAGTTATATGGTCCAGAGGGCTAGCACCCTCTACTGAAATAGGCAGAAATTGATTGCTATTAAAATATATTTCTTAATTTCTTATGACAATGGCATATTTTCTATGTCATTTTGCCTACGGACCTCTAGTTGCTTAGGCCTATAACTTTTATATCTTCTGATATCTTGGAAGGAGGACTAGCACCCTCTACTAAATCTTTGAGTTAAAATATATTTCTATGACAATGGCACTAGCACCTATGGACCTTTAGATGTTTAGGCCTATAACTTTTGATTTCTTGAAATAAATCTTTGAGATATGTGGTCCAGAGGTCTGATTGAAATTGGCAGAAATTGATTGCTATTAAAATATATTTCCTAATTTCTTATGACAATGGCATTTTTTCTATGTAGTTTTGGCTATGGACCTTTAGTTGTTTAGGCCTATAACTTTTGATTTCTTGAGTTATATGGCCCAGTCTATAAAACCTGTAATACAAGAAACCAGCTCTCTTAAGCACCATCTTATCTCTAGATTGATTTTTTAGACATTTGACAAAGAATAGATTTCTGAAAGACTTTGTATAGTGTCGTTTCAAATGGCTCATTATTTTTCGTCGCATTTTGAAAGCTCTAGAAAAAAATTGATATTGCACTGTCCTACAGCGGAACGAATCAGATATTAATTTTCGAGCAAATGGCATTTTTCTCGTTACATTATTTAGTGCCCAGCCAGTAATTTAAATGGCAGGATAAAACACCCATTGATACCTTAGCTTCTGCTTGGGAACTGTAAGAGATATTGATTTCGGTCGGGTATATGACTAAACAAGGATTGGACACCGGGCTTATGTGTTTGGTGTAAATGATATATATGGTTCTCTGTCATAATGTCCATGGTACTTCGGCTGAAAACAGCAATATTATGTCAAAAGAGTAATGGAGAGAATATCAGCAAAAAATTTTTGAGCCAAAAAGAACTATTTTCAAATGACATCTACAGCAAAACCCTGTTAAACATGCATTTTGCAGGATTGAAAGGAAGATCCCATGCTAAATGAAAGCACTAAAGTCCAAATGCACACTACCCAAGGTTCCTTGCTATCAGACTACATATTTACAGGGTCGCATTGTAGTTGAGCGCAGAATAAGACACAATATAATTATATCAGAATGAAATCAAAACAATCAAACCCATAACGCATCATGCTAGAATTAATTAACATAATTTACTGAAGTTCATTTATAGACGACCCATTTAATTTGATTGGCAAGCAGATGGCTGAACTAGACACAGAATAACAATAAAATCAACATTATTATTATGATTATCAATATTAGGCTATTATTGTCGTTGTTGTTGCTATGTGAAATATAAAATTATACAATGTCTTTCAATCGGCAACTGACAGTATAATGTAAAAGTTATTGAATTTTCCAATAATTTGATATAATATTAGTAGTAGTAGTAGTGGTAGCGGTAGCAGTAGCAGCAGTAGTAGTAGTAGTAGCAGTAGCAGTAGCAGCAGTGGTAGCAGCAGTAGTAGCAGCAGCAGCAGCAGCAGTGCAGCAGCAGCAGCAGCAGCAGCAGCAGCAGCAGCAGCAGCAGCAGCAGCAGCAGCAGCAGCAGCAGCAGCAGTGGCAGCAGCAGCAGCAGCAGCAGCAGCAGCAGTGGTGGTGCAGCAGCAGCAGCAGCAGCAGCAGCAGCAGCAGTGGTGCAGCAGCAGCAGCAGCAGCAGGTGGTGGTGCAGCAGCAGCAGTGGTGGTGGCAGCAGCAGCAGCAGCAGCAGCAGCAGCAGCAGCAGCAGCAGCAGCAGCAGCAGCAGCAGCAGCAGCAGCAGCAGCAGCAGCAGCAGCAGCAGCAGCAGCAGCAGCAGCAGCAGCAGCAGCAGCAGCAGCAGCAGCAGCAGCAGCAGCAGCAGTAGCAGCAGCAGCAGCAGCAGTAGTAGTAGCAGTAGTAGTAGTAGTAGTAGTAGTAGTAGTAGTAGTAGTAGTAGTATTGTAACTATTGAGTCTATTGTTATTTGGACATACACGTTCTGCCTTTTCCAAATAACGGCAAATTATTGGCCAAAGGTTGGACGTTGCCAGGACAAAAGCACGCAGCAAAGTTCAGAAGTGGTAAAAGGCAGGTGTAAGCCATTGGGGGTGAAATGGCAACCGCTTCCAAAATCCAATCAATCATAGTACCCACATTGCAGAACCGATGGGTGCGGGAGGGACAGACAGACCGACACACCATGTCAACCACACATACAAGCAGCCAGCCTGTAGGGCACAGCAGGCTGATCCGGCCAGAGCGTTCAACAGAACGAATACCAGAAAGAACGGGAACAAAGACCTGGCAACCGGAAACTGTGGTTCAACCGAGGTCTTGGCTGGAGATTTCAGTTTATCTGTCACCATTGATGGCAATCAATGGCTGTATCCGCTGAGGATTGATGAAACAGCTCTCATTACCACTCGTTCACTGTTCATATACCGATGACTGTTGCAATGTTGTTTAGTAACATCTGTCACTGTTCCATAAATGGAACAACCCGTGATATTATACAGCCCCAGAATTTCTGAAAGCCCAGGAACAGTCAAAAAGTGAATTATCTATCAGGGTGTAATAATTGTGCAAAGAATCAAATGACTATGGAGACTGTGGATATACAAGAATACTAAAGAAATAGTCATGTCTTTGGGAACAGATCAACAAGCCAATGCAAATACATGCAAATATTTGCATTACTTGCGAAACTGTGGCTTAAGGTGTTGACACACTGTTTGATTTTTCGTCGGCAGTCTGGCTTCTCTATTTCAACCATATCGAAATAGAACACATAGTTCTATTCCCGGCCAATAATCTCCAGGAAAGGAGCAACCTGATTGGCTGAGACTGCTATCCCGGATTTTATGGACTGGTAACTCCTGCTTACAGGACACGTCAGAAAAAGGATAATGTACACGGGTCTTTAGGCATCTTGTGCTTACCTCATTATGTTCCATTTTTCAACCAAGCACGAGATAACTCACTAAATAAGCTATTATAACTCATTTTCAAAGAACTCAATTATAGGATTTTATAAAGAATTACCCAGTACAGTACACTGGACAAATATCATATTTACTGGCATACAGTTGAAACTTGAGCATCTTGCAAATGAAATTCCTTACTCACAGCAGCAAGAACTCCCCCAATCTACCCATTCCTTCCAGAATTTTATCAGTTGCTTTCCTAGATATTGCAATGTGATTTCGAGACCTAAATAAACATGGAAGCATCCAAGATTGTCCAAGAAGTGTCATTGCAAACAAGAAACTTACTGGCTTCTATTTCTGGAGAACGAAACTTATAAGGTCTGCAATAATTTGGCGAACTAAAGAAGTGTTAGTAATACAACTATAGTCTACATCCGCGCTGCAAGTAATTGAAGTAGTTTGATGTGTACTACAGACCAAAATAAATGAAAAAATACTAAAAGGCTGATGTCAGCTGCATTATCCATGATAGATAGATACTATACTACAATACAGGTACTTCCATGGTAATTTAGTGTCAACGATCGGTCAACAGTCGCCATTAACAAGAATTTCAGCAAGCATAGTCAATGGACAAAGAGCTGGTTATTGCTTTTTTCAATTCCAGTCATTTTGCCCAACCTCTTGGATGGTACGCATGCATGGCTTCAACTCCAGTGCAAAGGGTTGTGTGCGCGTGCGTGTGTGCATGCGAAAGCCACGAAGCCATCGTACAAGCACCAGAATTCCTAGGAGCAAAAGTCGAAAGTCGAGGAGCACACAGCAGCAGCAGCAGCAGCAGAGTTAGTAGAACCCTGAGAAAAAGAGGTATTTAAATGGTCTCCACCGGTGCACTCTCCTGGCAGAATGATGAACCTGATGTGCCGGTGTTTGATTGTAACATGGTTCAGACTGCGGCGGCTGCTGCACGGCAAGAGGCAGGTGATGAATTAAGTGTGCCATTAGGAAATTCCAGACCATAAGAAGAAGTCCCAAAAGAAACCGCAACAAAGATCAGCTATTTGAGGATGTAAAATAATAACAAATGGCAAAATCACAGACGCTTAGAATAACTGATTTCAAATGCATTACCAAAAACAACCACACGCTCAGTCGAACACAATGTGCCTTGTACGATCAATTTGAAGAACCCAATATATATAATACAGATTGCAAAACACGATTTAGACAACCATGTATACATAGGCAAAAACTTCTATTAGGTCTCTAGGCTAGATCCTCCCCCATCTTTGGGATACTACCATAGGCATGAGAGAAGGTAGATTGGTTGGCTCCCAATTTTTTCATCCAAGTTTACACAGATGCTTGTATACAATTTAATAATATTATTCAAATAGAATTTTTTTAAAGTTAGAGGCAGAAACAAGCAGAAGCCACTGATAAGCATCAACCCTAAAATAATAAATTGTTTCCATAGTAACCAAATGCCGTGACAACAGGCAAGCTCCCATAGCGACGCGCATACGTTGCACATTCGCAAGCGCATTATTCCAAGCGCAAATATAACACAGAGACCAACGTCAATTCAAGACCTGGAAAGCACAAACGTGGCAGAGGTCCTATATTCACTTTTCATGCACAGGTCATTCACACTGTAAACCTAATTACACGCAGAAATGTAAACTGCAGATAAGCAGATCCGCAAGAAAGGTCGCCTGCACCTGTGCGCGCTGCGCTTTATCGACTGCTACACAACGGGCAGAAAAATTCGCATCACGTCCTGGAGCGCCTTCCTAGGGGACGCAAAATATCTTTGCTCAAACAAACACACAATCTCGAATCGATGACGAAATCCTGAAATGGCAGTACAGTGTACTGTACCGCTAAACTGCTAAATTTCTTAACTGCATTTTACAGGTATATAATTAATCAGTGTTTCATCTGCTAGAGGTTTGGGGTTTAACTTTCCGCAGATGAATGCATGGCTTTGGAATGTTATTAAAATACATATGTTAATTATTAATATTATTAATTTCAGTTAAATCAACTGTATTTTAGATCTACAATCAGTTTACAATCAGATCTCTTACAATCAGATCTACAATCAGATCTACAATGACTTAGGCCTTGACAGTAGCCTACTATGACTACTACTATCATGGTGTCCCGGAATGGCGTAAAAGAAAATCTGGTCACCCTACCAAAAAGGCATCTAGTACTCAGTACCCAGTGCCTGCCCTCATCCGCAGTACACAAAACCAGTTAATTATAGAAGCTGGAAACAGTTCTGACTGTACAGAGATATATAGTTACACATTAGGTTCTAATCAAATCAATGTAAATAATGTAATGCGTATATGGCCATTTAATGTTTTTGTCATTTTACTTCAGATTTTTAGATAGCTCAGATTTTGGAATATAATATTGACAAGCATTTATGCATTTGGCCCGCGAGGACAAGGAAGACAAGTCATTTGGCCGGCCGCCCAGAAAGTCTTGACACCCCTGGTCTAGAGACAGAAAACTGCCCTATGAAATATTCTGACTCAGGTGTTCATGGATCCAGTTTAATCCAATCTTAAACTTCTATAGCGCCACTTAATAACGCATAGAAGCGTCAACCAGTGGTATACCAAATTACAATAGCACAAGATCAACGTCAAATCTATTATGTTTGCAGCTATGACGGATCCTTTTAGAAAATGTGCATTAATTTTGACAGCCATCTGAAATATTTCCCCTACTGATGCTGCCCCTCCCCCATAAACTAAAGCCTGGTTACAAAATATAAAATACTGTGCAAAGCAAACGTTATGTGCTTTCGACTTGGGTCTCTGTCTGTCTGTCTGTCTGTCTGTCTGTCTGTCTGTCTGTCTGTCTGTCTGTCTGTCTGTCTGTCACAATGAAAGAATGAGCGACTGACTGACTTACTGAATGAATCTTGCTCTGTCTGCGGTTGGTTAATTATATATTCAACCCATTTAACTACATAAGTTCAGCCAGCTCCTACTAACTTCTCTCTCAAGGATCTGCAGAATTTTATTCCGTATGGGGGGACAGGTCAACACCAGAGTGACTCACTATAGCTGTAATATCACACACTTCACAGACGTCCATGTAATAAATCGGCCTCCGTATAAAATATAATCCGCAAAAGCCACATCGACCATCCCCTCCTCCCCATTGAGCTCTGCAAGAAAGAGTTGGAACTCTGATAGATATCAACTAGTGCCTCTGGTTACAAAATAGATCCTCTGTAGGATACGCCTTAGCAAGTGTCTGTGAACATAACCATATAATCTTGCTATACCATTATGTTTAATCAATCCCTGAGTAAGACTGTCACATGTAACATGTTTGTCACGCGCTTCGATTCGTCATTACCCGGTACCTCTATGGTTGTCATATCAATGACTAGGATACATGGCATTCATGCGTCAGAGATATTGTACGCTCTGTGTCATCACCTAATTGGACTCCTATTCAATTTTCAAGGTAAGACTGTGGTGCTTTATCCAGACTCCAGGACTTTGGGGGAGGCAGGGGAAATTGACTCGGCTGGAGGGGAAGAGATATATGGTAGTTCAATGCAAAATTTTGTGCCAGTGCCGAATTTTTTTTTTTTTTTTTTTGGGGTGGGAGAGATTTTGACGGGGGTTTTGGAGGGGAATCTCTCCATAACAGGCCTGGATAAAACACTACTTCTAAGACTTTTCACATAAAAATGTCGATGTGCCCTCCGCCCTATTCTGCAATCCTGGCTACCCCACTGAGTACTGGAAATTGTCTGAGCAAGAGGACTTACTGCCAGGGACGGTACAGCCACACACCTGAATGCCTCTCTTTTTTTCTCACGGCATCTGAATCTGCCACGCGACGGCTAGACTCGATCCAGTTTGCCATCTACATATCAAAATAACTGAACAGTCTGGTAAGCGTGCGTGTAATTTCGTAATCGGCTAAAATATGAACAGAAATCGTCTGAATTACTATACGATTAATTTCCGGCTGAAAAATGTCGACTGTCGTAAGACATGCAACGACTTAAGCAGCCTCGTTTGGATAAACACAGAAGACATTGAGTCAACGCTTTCTGGAAGAGCTAACAAGATCTGAACATCACTTGACAGTTTCTGATGGGTTTGACTCTGTAGCACACACCAGCAATTTACAGACATTAAACTGCATTACTGTCTTAACTTTCAAATCTAAAATCTCGCCAGTAACATCGACAGAAAACTATCATCGATGTTTTATTTTGCTGAATTTTCGGGGAGAGAAGACGCAAAATTTTACCGGTAATTTTGCCGTGCCCGGCAAATATAACCCACTGACAACAAGAAATCCTTTATGTTGACAACCAACTTGCCTCTGCATGCAAATGCACTGAATGAATAATATTAGCACTTATATTAAGCACTTCAACTCAGTACCCAGAATAACATACCGTGGACTAAACCAGCCACTTCGCTAGCAGCACGTATAATGACAACTCCCGTGAAATATAAAAGAATCTCCCCCTGGTGAGTGTTTTTGTCCATAGAGATCCTATCGCAATACCGCACCAGTCACGGAAATGCCTCAAACCGTGCATACTCCCTGCTTGGCTAGCTATTAAAATTACGAATGGAACATCATAGGAATCATAACTTTTGTACTTGTCTTTGTCGCTGTCCTCATCATGTTTAGTCTCTCTTATGTCAGAGTATATTGAAATTTAGGCTAACAGAGCCACCAAACTCACATAAATTTTGTCAAGGCCAAAATTAACAGGCACAATTGTTTTATTTTGCACTCGAGAATGTAAGACGATTCTCTTTGCCGTCATTTAAGAAGTCCAATCTTCTTCATCAGCCAGTTTTTTTATAGCACTTATCAACGCCCACAATTGTTTAACCACAAAAATTAGACTTAAGAAGATTCTGGAATCCGAGGAGGCTCCATGGGGGGCCCGTGTTCCCCTATTGAATGCCTGCATTCCATTGGCCCACCCCCATACTCTAGTGCACTCATCCTAAGCAGCTACCGGTATACTAGACTAGTCCAGGTTTATGAAAAATAGTTGGCCTCCATGCTAAGTAGTTTCCAACCCAAAGGCACCCAACTGCCGAATCCTGGAGCCGCCAATGTCTGGAATATAAAAGGTTCAAAAACAATCAGTTCTCATTTATTAGAACTAACACTGCTACTAATGCTACTACTACTACTACTACTACTACTACTACTACTACTACTACTACTACTACTACTACTACTACTACTACTACATCATATAAAGTCTTTAAGAAATCTATTCTCTGTTAAATGTCTACAAAGTCGATAGAGAGATAAGAGAGACCTTAAGATAGCTGGTTTCTGTTATTACAGGTTTTACAGACCACAGTTACAGACCACAGTTACTATTGCTAAATATTACTATTACTATTGCTAATACTATTATTATTATTATTATTATTATTATTATTATTATTATTATTATTATTATTATTATTATTATTATTATTATTAGAGATGGCATCTATAGCATAGTGGCAAAGGCAAATTGGTGTGCTTTAGCACACGTCACCTGAATTTTGAGAGACAGAGAAATGGAAAAATTGACACTTTTCTTTTCCCATTACCACTCAGTGAAGAAACAAAGATTGGGCACTGACTGAAGCTTAGTAAACAATGGATGATGCAGTAACTCTGAGAAGTTACAGTGTAGACGGACAAACCGGATCAGACATGAAGTTTATAGTTAGGCTATATACGTTATGTTAAAGTTAAACATATTTAGTAGAACCTAAACTAGACCCACAAAAATATTATAAAAATTATACCCTGCTTGACATTGGACTAAGAAGGACTTTTGCTAAAGTAAGCCAGAGATATGAAAAAGTCAGAAGAGTGTTGAAACGAATTATATCCACATTTTCTTGTGTCCCCTTCTCTGGACATTGAATCAAACTGTACTAGAATAGTCAATATATTCTGCCTCAGTTTTATTCTAGAGCCCGTTCGAAATGCCACGAAAAATGGTGAGCCGTTTGAATTGACATTATGCAAAGTTTTCAAGAAATCTATTCTCTGTCAAATGTCTTATGGGCATACAAAGGCCGGTAGTGTAACGAGGAAAGGCCAAATCCACAGGAAGCGCTAATCAGTACTAGACTTTGAAGGTTGCTTCCTTGAAATTGATGACGGAAATAAAATACAAGAAGAAAAGTTCAAATGAATACCCACCGAGAGATGCGTCAGCTCCCTGTTGGAAGTCTACAACTATAGTCGTTCGGTCTTTGTCCGCGCGTGTGTGTGTGTGTGTGTGTGTGTGTGTGACTGTGTGTGTTTTAATCTAGCAGAAAATTAATATCTAAACTTTCTAAAGGTTAACAGTGCAATAACACAGATTTCTCTACCCTTCACTTGGTGCTCCTCAGCCTCCTTGCCACTTCCCAGCAAGTGCCATAGATTTGGATCCAGTATTAGCCTATTAACCAAACGCTCTTGGAAATGGTTGAAACAGCATAACGGAAGAGGGAAATGAAAGATTGGAAATATTGGAAATATAAACGGGAATACCATTTGACCCCATTTTAAAACAATTTGGGATCAAAGCGTCACGACTATCAAGCACTGCATACAATGCACACAAGCAATGTTTTGCACAGACTAAAAATACACACACAATTACTACACACATGCCTACGTCCTTTGACTGCTGTACTTTGACATACACGGTACCACTACGTACCACTGATAGACTGATAATACATTGGGCCAAAATGCAGGCAACTGTTCTGCCAAGTGCATTCACAGGAAACTGATGACAAACTCTTATGATCTTAATAAGAAAACTCTACGGAATTTAAATTATTTTAGCAACGTTTAAACTACAAAATATTTTATAAGCCTACATTTTGTCATTGAAACATTATGAGGTGCAAATTTCGAGATTCTATGACTGGATGGGTCGTGGTCCGGTTGGGGGGGGAGGGGTCCGTTTGGGGAGGGGAAGGGGTATTTCCGCTGAAATGTTTAGGACAACTAGCTCTTCTTTGCCTCACAGATATCTTGTAGAGACGAAGGTGATAACAAAGGCAAATAAATAAATGGAGATAAAGATAAGGGCAATGAGATTACCGGTAAATTGAACTGTTGTCTTGCTGCTTTATAAGTGCAGAAAACAATTCCCATTTGGGGAAAAACAGACATAAAATATACAAAAGACACTAAGCACAGGGCCCTCCCCCACCCCCCACCTGTGCATTTGCAAATCACTGAGGCGGCGTCTACTTATTTAATACTGCCAAATTACAAATTCATCTGATGGAATAGATTTTTTGGAAAAACTGAGAGCCTATAAATGTTAAGTTGCCCAGAGAATAAACAGCAGAGGTCACAGGGTTACCCAATGCTCGTCCAATGAGCAAATGAAGAAAGGAGGTGTACAGATGACGACTTATAATAAACAGATTAATCAAACTCAGTCTGTTTAGATTTTGCACATCACTGCACCTGATGCATATTTCCCGTTGTCCCAGCGTTGGCAACACGGCACACAAAGCCCGAATCTCACGGTGACATTAATTACTGCACAGGTTGTACTGTCAGCCCATGTTAAACGATGTCTTTTCTAGACTGGTTTCTACTGGACTACCTACCATTTCTCTGGAAAAACCAGTTTACGTCCTATGCATAATATCTGTTATTATATAGGAGCTAGAACATCAATTCCTATTTGGCTGATTGAGTCTGTCTTTCTAAGGCATAGTCTTAACTTAGCCTAACAGAATTTAATGGTCGTTTGCCTTTAAAAGGTGGTTCCTTATGCAAACACATGTCTAACCAACACTGGGTCATATGACCCTTCAAAACCACCATATTACTAATAAGCCAGGCGCCACGAGCACCCCCTCAATAAATCAGACATGCTGTCAGCCATTTTAACGGTTTTCATCCAAACAATATTGCACGCCCTCTGAGTAATCAAGGCACAGCTGAATGACTCTAAGCACAATTATTCTGCACACCTCTTTTTTTTACAGAAAAACTCATTGGCAGCCATTATTAGCCAGCGGACGTCTACGAATTGGCCAAACAAACGAACTTACTATTTTATAAATAATAATCAATTGACAGATGACTGTATTAATTAAGTTATTTTCTTGGGGCATTTCCCTGCTTTCAAAATTTAATGAGGTCAAGACAGGTTTTAATATTTGCATTGTTAGTTGTTGATTTCCATCGTCAACATTTTCCAGTTTCACTTGAAAATTCCACAACTGAAATTCTTTAACAATGTGTGAAAATTTCAAACGGAATTAGGACCAGGTTGAATTTCACTTAGAGCCTGTATTGCCTTTTTATCGTAACCAAATTCCACTTTATATTATATAGCTCAGAAGCACAGTTTAAATGAGCAACTCCTTTTTGCTCAGCACAGATAAACAACAACAACCGAATATTATTTAATTTGTCAATGCAAAAACTATGGACTGTGTGATGTCCACTGCACACTAAGGCAACGACGACCAGTCTTTGGCACCTTTGAAACCACCACTAGACTCCCTTCTCCATAACAGCAGTGCAAGACCCTCGGAGCATTTATTCTCTAACCCATCAGCCTGTAGGCTTAAATTACACACCAGTGAAGAGGCAACCGGCGCTTGCAGACACACCAACAAAAATCTACGCCCCGCCCCCGTTTGATGACGTCACGTGGTTCTATATACAGAACCATAATTAAAAATAATGCCAGGAAATCTGATATGCCACTAACATAACGCCCGTAATCGTACCTATTTCTAATCTTCACGGCCAATCAAGTTTGGAGTAATGGCGTGGTTCCAAGAATATGTAACCACAGTGCCAACATCAGCTGCAAAACAGGAACAGCTCGGGTACCAAGGAACGCTGACCTTTCATCTTACAAACCAACCAGTGCTTTAAAAGATCAAGATAAAAAAGGGATTCACAACATCAGAACTAAGGACATCATGAATCATGAATCTAATGAATTCTATCGAAATTATCATCAATATAGAAATATTGTATTTTCATAACTTTACAATAAATAATCATCATCATCGTCGTCATCATCATCATCATCATCATCATCATCATCATCATCATCATCATCATCATCACTACCACCACCTCCTGAATCTTGTTGCTGACTTCCAATATATACAGTGTAGCTTAGCAATGTAATGCATGTGTGCATAATTGAATTTTCTCATTTCTTCCTAATCATGGGCATCAATGCAAACAGTAAATGCAGGATAAACTAAGCAAACTATTCGGCAGAATTAACATTGCCAAACAATAAGCACTACTGCTTACTAAAAGCACATTTGTAGCAATCCATGTCAAATATTGAATCACATTTGGAAGCAACAAAGCAAACTAACAGCATTAGTCTGTTATTCATCTTCCGTGGATGTGTGTGTGTGTGTTTGTGCACGCGCGCACTGCTACATCAACAAGAAAAACTGTGAGTTTGAGTCTCACAAAACATGATTTAACAGTAAATTGTAATTGATAATTGGAGACTTGGCTCAAAGCCAACTTTCAGACTACCGGTACCTGTAGAATACAACTTCACTAATTAGGTTTTCATCCACACCCTAAATAGGTAATATATTAACTACAGGTGAGACTCTCCAGTCATATTATACAAAAAAATTACTTGCAAGAATATCAAGAAACAGTATAATAATACTAATAATATATATATATATATATATATATATATATATATATATATATATATATATGTCATAATGTCATAATGTGTGCCTGCCTGTTATTGCATGCAATAACAAAAGTAATATTGAACTGTGGCAATGTTTGCATAGTAAAAGGATTCCCTGCTGATCACATGCAGTAGGTGACGACTACACTTTTTCAGCCAACAGTCATTTATTTTTTCATTCACTTACTCATTCTTTCGTTCAATTATTCACCTGTTATGTTTTATGTTTTAACTATTCATCGCTGGGTTCACTGATCTGACGGAATGAGATTTTCACTCGTCGTCTTCTTTTTGTTGCCATGACAACTGAATGTCTTCTGCGTCCCTAGCTGTTGAAAAAGTCAAATGCTTTGGATTGAAAAACTGTCAACATTCTTAGTTTACCTTTACTAGAACCAAACGGAGCAACTGAAATTCCATTTCACCGTTTTCCAATTGTTAGCGCAGGACCCAGAGGCTCGTGCAAAGTCACAAATATTTTAATTGCTTCTAGGGAATGTAAAAAAACTCAAAACAATTAGCTCACTTCCTCAAAATATTTCCACTGGAATCTCAAAGGAATAATAACATAGTTAATGTTCAAATAACCGTATCAGCAGCATATGAATTCTGAGCAGTGGGGTTGGGGGGGGGGGGTACAGAGCTTCCCGGTCGTCTTCGCCATGCCAGGGGCACCGTACTGACATGCACCCGTTGGTATGTCAGTAAGCAAGCAAGTATGCAAATCTGAAACAAGTCCTATGCCGTCTACACATGGACGGCAAAACAAGCACCAGACAGTCACATTAGTCAATAAACTGGCTTATTTTCACATGCACGCACACACACACACACACACACAGATAGCCTCTCTTTCCGTCTATCCACTACGGTATTCTTCTTCTTCTTCTCCTCCTCCTTCTCCTCCGCTGCTTCCAGAAAACCAGAATATGGAAAGGAGATTCCTGGGAAAGAGGTCTGAATAATTTTACAAATAAGACATTCTTGAGAATTGATTCTTCGTTGGAGTCAAGCAATGTCTTCTGTGAATCGATTACCGGTTGGTAATGTATAGATTAGATTAGATCGCCAGTAACAGGGAATCGATGAATTTCTCGTCTTGGAAAGGAAAAGTGGGGCACATTAAGGGGCAGAGAGGATGAGAAGGAGGGTCTAGACTACCACTCTGCCCAAAAGCATCTGGAAAATTCTTGTCACATCTTCATTAAGTGGACGAGCAATAAAATGTCTGTATTTTGGTGTTTTTTTACCTAGACATGCGATAGAAATTGCAACAGTGAGTAAACTACCCGGTATTAGTCACAAAATATCACCTCTGACTGCAAACCCTCCCACCACCCCCACCACCACCACCACCCAGCACAGTGTGAAAGAAGTCACCCCATAAAAAGTCACTCCTCCCCATCATTTATCAAAACATGTCTGACTTAGATTAGGGAAATTTTTGAATGATAATAAGTGGGAGTACACAGACAGTCATCAGTTTGTAAGTACTATGGGCTTGGTCTCCACTGCTTAGATAAAATACAGGGAAAACTTTGGAAACAATTTTATAAAATCAGCCAAGAGCAACACCACTGCAATTTTATGATTGCTAGTGACAAAATTTACTGTGGCAATAACCTAAAAACTTAAAAACCCTAAACACCCAAAAACCCTAAACACCCTAAAAACCTAAAAACCCTGAAAACCCTAAACACTCTAAAAACCCTAAAAACCCTAAAACCAAAATAGGAGATAAAAAAAACCCTAAAAACACTAAAAACCCAAAAAGTAGTAGTAGTAGTAGTAGTAGTAGTAGTAGTAGAAGTAGTAGTAGTAGTAGTAGTAGTAGTAGTAGTAGTAGTAGTAGTAGTAGTAGCAGTTAAAAACTAAAAAAAAACCCGAGCAATAAAACGTCTGTAAAAAATGCGATAGAAAAAAACCCTAAAAGACCTGCAAAAAACCCTAAAGACCTCAAAACAAAACCCTAAAAACCTTTGGAAACAATTTTAAAAACCCAAAAAACCCTGCAAAAAAACC
The DNA here is from genome assembly GCA_018105865.1 of Metaphire vulgaris. Lineage (NCBI taxonomy): Eukaryota > Metazoa > Annelida > Clitellata > Crassiclitellata > Megascolecidae > Metaphire > Metaphire vulgaris. Next base: position 18,886,933 of record CM030839.1, read on the forward strand.
TAAAAACCCTAAAAAAAACCAAAAAAAAACTAAAAACCCTAAAAAACCCTAAAAACCCTAAAACTAAAAAACTAAAAACTAAAAAACCCCTAAAAACCTAAAATAAAAACATAAAAAACCTAAAAACCTAAAAACCTAAAAAACCTAAACAAAAAAACCCCTAAAAACCTAAAAACCTAAAAACCTTAAAAACTCTAAAACCTAAAAACCCTAAAACCTATAAAACCTAAAACTCTAAAAACCCCCTAAAAAAAAACCTAAAAAAAAAACCTAAAAACCCTAAAAAGCCAAAAACCTAAAAACCCTAAAAACCAAAAAAACCCTAAAAACCCTAAAACTCTAAAAACCTAAACACTCTAAAAACCCTAAAAGGCTAAAAACCCTAAAACCCTAAAAACTAAAAAAATCTAAAACCAGGATCAAGTACATACGCTTGTACTGCTATATATATGCTAATGTTTTAGCTTATCGTATCAATTTCATTTCGTGTTTTGTTAAAAATTCTTACGTGATGGAGGAAAACGGTTTTCATTTATGAAATTAGCACATTAAACTACATACAATTCAGCCTTTGAAATTAAAACAATAAAAAAATGCAGGCCTATTATCATAGCCAGAAGAGATTATGCTTTAAAAGTTATAACATCTTTAAAACCCCAAAATAATAACAATTATTCATCGTTATTTTCAAATTTTGAATTTAAAGTACAGTATATGTGCTTCAAAAGTCATAACTTATATTTATTGACTACCGGTATATGGGCTGTGCAGTGGGTTACGGCTGTGTATGACCCAAACACCGAGCCCATGCATTCGAGGCTTTCACAATGGCATACAGGTAGATTTTGGCTTAATGTTCCAGACAGGTGCAGACAGTTAGTCGTTGCTGTTGGTGCTGGGGAGGAAAGGGGAGAGGAGGTGCATGCATTGGGTCTCTAAGACAAAGTCCCTCAAAAAAACTATAAACTATAAACTGCCGCTGATCACTTTATAAACCTGAAAACCAGAAGATGCAATAAGCGGTGTATTTTGAAAATGCAAAGCGACGTTTCTTGAAATATTATATCCTTAAATATCGGTTTGAATTAGAAAAGCAGAGTTTGAAAAAATCCAAGACAACTGCAATCGATCGGAGCGGACAAGAGACGAAGCCCAAATGCAGAAGCAGAGATAAGTGCACTTCAACCGAAGAATTGCAACATTTTTATAAAGGCTGGACAGAACTTGGGTACAAAGGGAATTACGGTAAAATGCAAGAGGACAAACTGGGGCTGATCATTATGTACATAGCATATGCACATTTTATCTCTTCCTAACAAGCACTGCACACTTGAATCAAATACAACATCTGGCCCTAGAACTACCGGTACCAATGGGACCAAAACAAGACAGCACTCATTGACAAAGGGAGCAATCCTCACTAATAATTCTAGGCTCTGTACGGTTGAAAGGCAGACACTACCGTATCTCTGACAAGAATTTTCCCAAATCTCATAAAAGCAAAAAATATGATGACCCTTTGGCTAAAATGACATCGCCTCCCAACTTTTTGGCTATGGCTATTTCAAATTTTTTACCACCGGTTAAGTGCCAAGAATAAGCAGCTAGTGCAGAACTATATTCGAAAGTGCTATATAAATTGATGAGATTTGCTTACTTGCTTTACTTACCTACTTACTTACTTACTTGCCGAGATAATTAGACCAGATTTACCGGTAATTAAATCATAACATGGAGTATTTTTTTTAAATACAGCTGAACCACAGGCATACATGATTACGAGGAAGCTTAGGAAATTCTTGCACAGCAACAAAATTTCAACGAAACCATCTGTCCGTATTGAAGCTACTAATAATTTAGGATTGATGAGATTTTGGAGATTTAGTTAGGAGTACGGTCAAATCCAGCTAAGCTCATATCCAAAGAACTGAATTCCAAGGAAGCATTAATAGTGTCTTGACATTTACTGCAGATGACATCAACCAGAGTTGAATATAATTATTGGAGCTACCAGAGATCAACATTCTATAATTCTATTTGAACATACTGGAGCATAACAAGGATGCAACACACTGGACAATGCATACCATCTAATACGATTACAGAATTGCAACGACTCAATTACTCGACGTTTCTCCACTAAGATTTATTCAAAACCAACGGTTTGTGTGGCTACAGAGCATTAATTTAGGTTTGAGATTCCGAGAAAAGATAATGACTAGAAAATAGAAGATTAGGGAGATATTTATAACGAAGAAATAATTATTACATTCAAACAACAACGATGAGAAATCTGTGTCATATTAATGTCACTGACAAATCAAATAAGTCTCAAAATTTCTAATTTGTCATTTTCAAGGCCAATATAACTATAAAATATTCGCCTCACACAAAGCAAATATGTCTAAAGTACAATATCGAACGGCTGATAATTGCAAATAATGTGGTTCATATGTAAATACAAAACAAATCTTATATATCAGAAAGAAATATTTTTAAAACAATGATTTGAACTGGTTTTTAACAGACATTATATTTTTATGAATTTTTTTATATGATTATCCCATTAAAACATTGGTTTTTGCAAAATACTGACATCACTATGAGAAATGTCTATCATGACAGCTCAAAGGCACACAGCAAGGCTATCAAACCCAATAACTCAAGTATCAATTTAAAAGACTCCCTCCCCCAAACACACACTCTTAAACCGCACTCAAGCAACTGCTATAGGACCAAGTGTAGGCCAAAACTAAGCTTCCTAATGTTTTTCTAACATTATCAGTACAATGCCATTAAAAATCCAACCAACAATAATGACATCTATAGATTATTTTAGCCTTATCACCAATCTCCAACATCTGCATTCAATACCCAAAGCCGTGAAATACATAGGCACACACACACACACACACACACAAACACACACACACACACACACACACACACACAGCCTTGTAAATACCAGTAACCATGCTGTTCAATTCACACACATGCACTAACAGAATTTCAACAGCAGAGGTATATACGAATACGAATACGATGCATGTAAAGTAGCCAATATCAATTTTGATTCAGTAGTGACAGAGAGAAAATAATAATAATAATAATAATAATGCCGACAGAGAACAGAGATCAAAAGACAGTACACGGCGCTATATAAATCTAACATGATATTACATTGCTCCAGATCAAAGCCAAGCAGATCTCATTGCACTCTCAAAACTCTCAAAAGAGTGATAATGTTAATATTAAGAGGACTGCATAAGGATAATGGTACAATGATACACTAAGCGCCGAGATTAATATAACAAAGTGTCCAGCCATACAGAGCAATTAACACAGGGAAATGGCCATCTGAAATCAACACAATCTGTACAATACATGGAAACCGGCCGGTGAAGCACTTAACATGATATGCCCTTAGGCAAAGCAGAGAGCCAGCAAGGCGCCGCCCCTTGGCTGCCTGTAATTGCAAGACCTAAACTCCCATAAGAGTTCATCGGAGCTGCATAACAGCCGCCATGTACGATGCTAATATTAACTTTATATCTGACTTGGATGCTAAATATTTACTCTAAGCCAAGCCCTGAAAACGGTCACAATTTCCTAGACACTGCAACACAGATAATGAAATCCTTCTCATTCACTTGAAAGGGAATAATGTTTAACATCAAAGAAATAAAATTCAGGCAGACAGACAGACAGACAGACAGACAGAAACCCAAGCAGAAAGCAGAAAGACAAATCGATAATTCAAAATTTTCCCAAAAACTATAGTTTAATCTTATCATTACAAATTACACACACACACACACACACACACACACTCATAATTGTATATGTGCTGTTCTTAGTATATGTGAATATAAGACAATTAAAGACATTTTCTGATCAATCTGTATAACTGTTTGATATTCAATTGGAAGCTGATAAACTGAGAAGTTAAATAGGGAAACATAGTCCGCTGCCATGTGCCGCCTGGGTGCCTCTGGTATGGGATACTTCTCCCATCCCTAATCCCCTTACAACCCTTTCATCACAACCCTTTCATCAATACTCCTCAAAATACAATGACGCCAGATGGCATGGCGCAATATCCACAATAGCAGCGAAATTGGGTCACTGACAAGTCAACGGTCATGCAGTGATATTAAAGCAGGGGCTGGCAACCTACGGTCCGCGGGCCACATCCGGCCCGCGGACCACATCCGGCCCGCCAGTGAGAGAACATCTGAGCGTAATGCTGAAAATGTCCACATCCGTAATCCCGCCAGTGAGAAGCAAACATCTGAGCGTAAAACACAAAAATGTTTGCACCGTGGTACAAGATGGTACAAGATTTTTTTAAAACTCTGCCAAGAACAATTACAGAACAGCATCAGTGGAAATTTTTCAGATACAAAGTCCCATGGCTGTAAATAATGTGTCAGTGTTGATGACTCCAATGAAGCAAATCCATTAATGGCCGCTACCATGGGAGAGTTAGGATTTCATTTCCATCAGAAACAAATAATTATTGCTTTCCACCAGTGTAACTTTCAACGGGTCAAGTTTTGCAGCCAACCAACTAATATTGTTTGTACCCTGAAAATCGAAAGATATATTGAACAATAATTATTAAGTGAAACTTTATATCTGCATGCTGTTCATCTGAATGTAATTTTAAACAGCAGTTCGTCTTATGATAGCCTCTGGAGGAGTAATATCAACATTATTCAGTCACAAATAAATGAATACAAAGTTAGAAGAAGAACAAGGAAATTGGGCATTATAATTAAAATAAAATAAAGAGTGGTAGAATTCCACTTGTTGTTAGTGACATTTTGTTTAGCAGAGTTGCTTTTGGGCACCACAACATTGACTGTAGACCGTAGGGCCTTGTAGAGCATCAGCCCTGCCTCAGACCAACCTGGGTTCAATACAATACACTGTCATTGCTGACCAAGAGCCTGGACTAAGATAATACCCCGGAGGCTGACAAACCCGAATTAACCAATCTCTGCTGTGCATTTTGCATGGTTAACATTTCAGCCTCCGATCTAATTACTTGATTCAGGCCTCTAGTTAACCATGGCAGTGGCTTGACCCCTCCCCACATCTCATCTGAACATTATGTTTGCACGTGTGGATTGAAAAATTAAAATAAACAGACAAATACCAGTAACTATAAAACGGCACCACTACATACTTATACACTACATACATATATACACCACTGTATACTAAATATAGTTTAAACTGACAGCACAGGCAGAGAAGTGGTGCATGTATGCTGATTGCATATAGTCATTTTAATGGCTCAAGTGTTGTGCTGTGAACAGCTTTTACAAATCACAACTGCTATGGATAAAGCTGTAAAAAAATTAATATCAACCAAATTTTTATGATATCACAACACAATCAAAATTTATTACTGATAGTACATTCAAGGAACTGCTTATAATTCATATGAATGAAGATTACAGGAGTTGACTTCAACAGAAAAACAGCAAGCAGCCCAACATATAAATATCATATTATCAGCATTGACCTCCATTGCAAGTAATGTGATATAAGGGGCAGAAATATTAAGTGGACTGAACTCTTAATTCCTGTCAATAATTTCACATGAAAAACAGCACAATGCCTGATGATTTATGCAACAATAAAAAGCACATCATCTACTGAGCACATGGCAATTTCATTCAAACACCCTTAAATCAATGTCACACAGAGGGAGAGAGACAGAGACAGAGACAGAGAGAGACAGAGAGATAGGCAGACAGAGACAGACAGACAGACAGATAGACAGACACACACAGGCACAGAGCAAAGATATGTCTCAATATGTCATAATAAAACAACTGGAATAATTATTGCTATGCTACAACATATAGGCCCCTACACCTGAATTGGGATCAATTTTTAGAAATTCATTCCCGTTGTCCAGAAAGATGAACGGACTATGGACTGAAATCCAACCATACACAGGACGATAATGCAGATCAATATATGGCGGGAATCCGCGCCAAAGAACTGCCGGCCTGACATAATCAATAGCACATCCCGTGCATGCCACACAGTTTCAGATATGTCATGAAATCTTGCCCTAAGTAATTCTACAATTTTACCGATATACCAACATTACATAAAGTCAAGTACAGAAAAACCTGCTGCTGCCTAAGTAAGGACTCCTTTATGCACAATATATTCCACAATATGACTCTGTCTAATGCGATTACACAGTGAATATATATATATATATATATTTATATATATATACATATATATATATATACATACACACACACACATAAATATACAGGGCAAAAAAAAAACCGGACTAGTCACATTTAGGTTTGCTTTTAATATAGTCCAGTTTTTTTGCACCACCCTGTATATATTTTTATATACATATACACACAATGGTATATATATATGTTGATAAAATATATATAAATATAAATAAATATATATAATAAATAGAATAAATAAATATATAATAAATAAATATAAAATATATATATCGTATAAGACCTGGGTCATACCACAGCAAATAGTCAAGGTCTAAAGCCTCTGTACCTGTTTTCAGCTTTCTGTTTATAATGCTTTGTGATGATGTCCTACTTTTATCAATAATTAATAATCTAGAGAAAATCTGTCTGTATACAGTACATGACTCTGAAACAAATGCTATAAGGCCTTTGCCTGTTTCATCAAGAGGCATGGAAATTTTTCAATAAGCAAACCTAGATTAATGTAAATTTGAGAACAAACCTCCAATTGTAACAAAGACACATACAATTTTTACACTAAGCGATCACATGTCCCTTGTACAATAAGAAATATCACCATGAATTTGTAATACGCATTACAACATAAAAATACAAAGGACATAATAAAATATCATGGACAAAATCCAAATTGCTGCCAGGGAATAATGCTGATACATTTTATAGAATCTATGTGCCTATTTTGAAAGCATTCTCTCAAGATCACAGCACACTATGACAGATGAAAGCATCAATAGAAAAGCATATTATCATAGTTCGACTTCACTCTGGCCTCTAGAATGTCACAGCTGTGGCGTTCACTTGGTTTTTTTATTACATCGTCCTGAGAAGGTCACGTGCAATGAAATTAAGCAGCGGCTAATAAGCCACGTTCGCTCAAAGCACCATTAACTCATCAACGAAAGGTTCATAATTTCTGTCCTATGTGAACTTGTGGATGAAATCTGCACGTCTACGCTGCCTACCTGTCCGTGGCTGGGCAGACGGCCTCCTGGACAATTCTCCGGTAAGATGTACAGACGAACACTGGACAGTTTCAGGCCCTCATGGTGCTTTTCTTCCCACAGCAGCTGAAGTTCTCCGATCAGGGGAATCACCTGATCACCGCTGTTCATCTGTCCATGGAAAAATTCTCCGAGGGATAGTGAATGGAATTCAGCATCCTTCCAGTAGCGTATTCCACGATAGAAGGTGTACGAGCCATGCTGGCCGCATGAGTTTCCTAGAAACTGAACAAAAATTCTCCTTTTTGCTCGAAATATATAGCTGAATATTAATTCACCCATAATCAATTATATCAATCAATCAATCAACCAACCAATAAACTTATATGGCGCCACTATCATAATGCCCAGGGCATCAGCAGATGGTGCACCAAATCCAAATAGAATTAGAGCCAGGTCAATCCGAAAGATCAATCAGAACAACGGGGAAGCAATCTAAGGGGGATAAGCCAAGTCAAACAGGTATGTTTTAAGACTGAAAGATGATAAATTATATAAATGGTCTGTAGAGTTCCATTAATAATGGGCCAAAATATAATTGAGGGTAATTCAAATAATTCAAAACTGTAAGTAAATGGCAGTTTGAAATCATTCTGATGATTCGCTAAACAGAAGGTCTTGAATAAAGAAAGTTACACGTAGGTCTACCATACTGAAATTATAATTGTTGACTCGAGCAACATTAAAATCAGATTTATGTTCCAAACTAATCAATACATTCAGAACAAAATCATAAATAACTTTTGAATTATGAAAAGCCAGCTAAATAAAACAGCTCGGAATGTCCACGAATCATTGGTCATTGGATTAATTAAGGAATTTTGAACCAAAATCTCGGTATGGACAAAAATCAATCGTGTGCTAAACAGATCTAAATGTGTGAAAGACAGCGATGCTTGTAAAACATCAGTGCCACTCTTGAAACCTCCCCCCATCCCTTTAAACCAGAGATAACAGCACAAGCGAACAACAAATAAAATCGAAGCAAATCCTCGAATTCATTTCACACGTTTTAAAAAAAGTTGCACAAACTACGCGAACTGACGAGTTCTGAACTGTTTCTTTCAAGCCGATTTAATTTTTTTAACACTCGTTTTACGGCAATAAATTCAATTATCGTCTTTTCTTTTACCTCGATGCGATTATTACCCGACGACTCCATTCACGTTAATGTTACTCGTCTACGGGCGCATCGACTGTCCTCGACGGCAAGGGCCAATCGCATCATTAGCATAAGTGGTGTTGGTGAATATTCATCAGCTCCGATCGCCTGTACGCCTGCGCTGACCACGCCCACAAGTCAACAGATGGGTTTATCGCATTTTAAATCCCATATTAACGTCATGAATATTTATTAGTCGACTGCGATTAAATCCAATCGTGAATCCAATAATAGTATTCGCATAGAAATCATCGCGTTGTTTTCGATAGACTTGCAATTTGCCAGTTTAAATTATCGGAGTTGAAGCGCTATAGTGAAGTGTGCAGTGAGTTATGTTTGCGATAGTTATTCACCGCAGTTATTATTATTACCTTTGATGATAAAACTTCTTCTGTGTCACTAGAAAATCTATCCGTTTGCCTGCAAAACGTTCAGTCTTGGATGTTTAATAATAAAATTGAAATTGGTAAGAGATTGTTCTATTTGTGGGCCAAAAATCTCTACCTCTGGTTGTCAGATCTTCCAATTCATTGAGTATTTTCAGATCCAGACTTAAAAACACACCTCTTTCGATTGGCTTTTCCACCATAGTCGGCTTTGCTCTTACCCTCTCTGACTGATCTCTGGAATGATCAAGTCTTTTTGCGGATGGATTTGAAGTACCATCGATTGAAATCTTTAGGTATTAGTACAGTCCGCGGCAAATTTTAAAAAAAAACGTTAATAAAAATTAGAAATATATATTCCATGTAAGTGGCATAGCCAAGGGGAGTTTGGGGGTTAGACCCTCTTGGGTGCTCGGACCCAACGTTTTCAGAGCAAGCAGCACAATTAAGCACATGTAGGGTGACGACCGTTTTTGCTTGTCGGGGCACTGGCGAGGGACGAAGATCACAAGAGATGACCTGTTTTTGCTTGTCGTGATTTTTCTCAATTTTCAGATGGTCCGCGAGGCAAAGGGGTCTGACTGGGAATGTGTGTTCAAATCTACGAGTCTTGTATATGACTAGTAAAAGTATTCTGTACTCTCTGGAGTTCTGCGTCTTGGAGTTTGTGATGCCCGAAAGCAGGGAGTTGCGATAATCTAGGCGACTAGACAGCATGCATTTGCTAACTGAATGAGAATAGGTTTAGGAGCAGATGTCTGATGCGATAGTTGAGTTTTATAATACCAAATTTGTTGTAGTGTACTAGTGTACTAGCTAAGGTCTAATTGCGTCAAGAATCTTACAGAACGTAAAGAAATGTATTATGAATTTATAATGCGACGAATGCTTAAGTCTTATTAAAAAAAATAAACTCCGTTGCTTGTCCAAGGTGGTCATGATAACGACTACGACGATGATAGGCTATGATGATGACGACGACGACGACGACGACGATTTCATCCTGGGATTTATTGTTTTGAGGTCACACGTGGCAATAGGTTGCGGTCTGAAAAGAATAAAGAAAAACAAAGCTACGTATCGCCCAAATATCGTTCAGACAAAGCGTGTCACTAGATGTACAGTGATTGGGTTTCCATGGTTATCTTGACACATAATTAATAGCAAACAGATATACAAATTGATAGATTCCTTAACAGAATATAAATTATTATTATTATTATTATTAGTATTAGTATTAGTATTAGTATTAGTATTAGTATTAGTATTAGTATTAGTATTAGTATTAGTATTATTATTATTATTATTATTATTATTATTATTAACTATTATTATTGATGTTGTTGTTGTTGTTGTTCTTGTTAGATTATTGAGCGCCGAATACCTTTGAGCTGTTTTTCTAGAGAGGCGATGACGCCAACCGCCTGTTGGAGTATCGTTAGCTTCGTTGTCGTCTGATTGCCGCCGGTGTGAACAGCGATCGTCTGCCCGAGCTCTCGTATTGCGTCGTTGATGTCTCGTACTCTTAGCCTATCAACAGAAAGCAACTGTCCCTACTTGAGACCAATTCGCTAAGTACTTTATTCCAACCAGTGGCGCAGCCAGGATTCCGGAATAGAGGGGGGACTTCCATGTTTTATGCGGCCCGCAAAACTCTTGACGAGCAAAATAAGCTATTTAAGGTTTGCTGCATTCTCCTCGATCTAATAATACTATGGCCTATCCCCTAATCTCCTCCCCAACTACTTACCCACCGAGTTTGGGTGAATCTCTCGACCGGTCCCGAATCCCGACCCGAATAGGGGGCTAGGAACTTCTCCCACCCCACCCCACCCCACCCCTCCCCCGTGGCTATGCCGAGGATTCTAGATCGGGACATAGTGACTGTTAGATGCAAAGCAAACCTTTCGCGTGCGTTGTTTTGCTGTCGCTTGATCTTGTCTCTTTCCAACTTTTTCTCTGGCGTTTCTTCGTCTTCCAATCTTAATTTGAAACAGGAAATGACCGTTAGCCACAAAGGGGACATACTGGCAACGCCTTTTAGAAGAAACATTTTGACTATAATGAACATCTTTTGTTCGCTATTATAAACAAGGGATAGAGAAAATTCGAAAGTTAAAAAGAAAACGCTTTTGCTGTTCAGTCCTTTCCTATTAAACTTTCTAATCGTGACAGATAACTGTGATCGAATCTTACGTTTCGTTGGAATTCGTCGATAATTCGTAATCTCTGAAAAATCAAATGAAAATGCGACTGAATATGGAGAATGTTAGGGGCCTATCAGTTAGGCCTGCAAAGCGACTACTTTGCCAAAAAGATCCCGAAATATCCTATAATGAGAGTTGACAGCGAAGATTTAAGCAGGCTGACGACACTGACTGCCAGGTTCTTAAGCTGCAGTTCGCATCAGTGGCGCTCGCAGAAATTTATCCAGAGGAGGGCAAGACGCGACACAATGGTCACGAATAATATAGTTTCAAGATATTCAATTCAACAGCACTTATAATAGTAAAAGTTAAGTTTCTCAGTTTCTCTTTGTGAATCGGTATTGGTTTTAGTGTGAAAATAATGGTTAGTTAATAACGATAGTTGAAAATATAGTTAGTTACAAAAATAGATTTTCATTTTCCAGGGGAGACAAGTGCCCCTCTTGCCCCAACGTGTGGGCGCCCATGTTTGCAGCCTATTGTTGATTGTCCTTTAGTGGAAACTTGGCCCTACCTTGATCGATTGGAAGCGAAGATAGCGCTGCTGCTGCTGCTGCTGCCGCCGACGTAGTCGGTTGAGAGATGAGGGGGTAGAGGGGGTTGCCCTAAGCGCTGAGCTTCGAGGGGCGATTGGACGGAACCAAACTGACCAAAATAATCGTTCAGAATTTCCTCTTTTATCGTCTTTTCTGTTCCAATCTGATGAACGTCTTGACAAACCAGGACACACAAACACGCGTAAATGCAACGAACGATGATTTTAATCCCAATACGACATATGATTAGATGTGTTCCTCCAAACCAACCAAACGGCGTAGAGTTGTTACCCCAATGGTCCAATTTTTAAGGGGAGGGGGAACTTGGGTGTTAACGGGACATTAATGTATGGAAATGGTACATGTACACAACTGATCTGCATACCGTTCGCTGCAAATGCGCCTTCTTTCCTTCGCTCTTCCTGAACAAAATGAAAACGAATCTGTTAAAAAGTGCACGTTAGAATTTCGTTACAATTTTGGTCATTAAGCAGGGGCGTAGCGACGGAGGGGGTATATCGGTATATATATACCCCACCCCCACCCCCCAATCAGTCTACCTTAAAGTTTCTATGTGATTTATATGTGGTTATATGTAGTTTAGTTGAGATGGTTTATAGTTAAGGTTTACACCCCCCGAATATTTATACCCTCCCAAATCAAATTTCTGGCTACGCCCCTGTCATTAAGCCAATGCAACCTGATACATAAAGAGGGCAACTACACAAATTCTGCCTCTTCCTGTAATGGATATTCGAAGCGTATTGTCCGCAAATACTACAGAATGTCCCTCTTTTTGAAACGACTTAAATTATTCGTCTCCTCATCAATCTGCAGTAATTGCAGAGGGAGCGCTTCTGAGTGATTCTTAAAAAGAAGCGCTATACAAATATTCTGTTACATTACACTGCAATACAAGTAGTCTTCATGAATCGCTTTGTTAGGATTGTATCCAGTTTTTGTGCTGTTTGCCTCTTGGATAAAGTATTCGCCGTCGGAGGCATGCAGTGGATACTGGAAGGATGACGATGGATAAGCGCGGAGCAGTCGATGGGATGTATCCGCTTTTATCCTCTCGCGATCCAATTCGTCGACCGTCGTGTCCTCATCGCCGGCAGAAAATTCGTCTGACTACGAAAAGTCGGAAGAATGGAAAATATGTCAGTGCTGTTATTAGTCTACAAGAATCTTAGAAGGAGAATTTGATTTGCTTTCCTATAGTCTAACAGAGAGTTTAATTAATTAATTGGAATTTAAACGTGGAGAGAGACCTAATAGTGACGTTACCAGTGACGGTTCTACCATGTTGATGACTGGGGATGCATCCCCCACCGGGGTTTCGGATGACCTTGTTTGCTTGTCAACCTATTTTCCGGTGAGTTTTTTTAAATAGTGAAAAATACTGTAAATGACCTTCTTTTTTGCTTGTCGGCCTATTCTTGCAAGGTTTATTAACATTTAGCGGGCAAAACACTAACATCGACCTTTTTCTCTCTTTTCTTTTGATTTTCTTCACTTTGCATCCCCCTTCAACTTCCTATAAATTTTTTCATCCCCCCAAGAATTCCTGGAACCCGATGAACTTGTTTTGGTTTTGTTGTCTTCTCGTAGACTCCTCCCCAAGGAATTCTTAGCGAAGGAATAAAAAACGTCGTTTAATTGAAAAATTGAACGAATTATTATAATTGGATTTTAAGTGGTTCATTGGGATTTCCTCTTGTGTCCTGGAAACCGTGAATGAATAATTAGCAGATAGCAGGGCTTTTCTGATAAATCTTCTTAATTTTTCAAGATACAAAAAAAATGGCGGAACGAATGACTGGAAAAACACTGGCATCATTTGTGTATGCTTTAAGTTTAATAGATGTTTTAAAAATACAAAATCCGCCTTCTCAAACAGGCGAAAGGGGGTATTCATCAAATACAACAGTAATTAGAAAAGAACTAAGATAGTCAACGCTTCATTCGCTAGATGGCGGCAGCAACTATCAAACTACATTGTTAACGCCGATAAATCATGATGATCATCGCATTTGGCGCTTATGATTAATTAACCTCACCCCAGTTGAGACCCCTATACTCTACTATTCCGGTATCTGTGGAAAATAGTTGGCACCACATGCTTAGCAGTTTCCACCCCCAACGGCCCCCTCCTCCCATTTGTCAAATCCTGGATTCGCCACTGAAATGCAGGTCGTGCTTACGTCTGTATTAGGAGGTAAGGCTCCGGTTTGACGATTTGTCAGGTGAGACGGTCGTTTTCGCTTTAATATTTCAGGATTTGACGAACTGTTTTGCCAAAACGAAGCTGAAGAAAGATAGTCAAGCGACGTAACACCATACGAATCTATGTCCCTTACGCTATTCCACAGCGACTGGCACCCCTACAGTTGGAAATAAAAGCAATCGTCATCGTAATCATTATCCTCATCATCGTCATCATCATCATCATCATCATCATCATCATTAGTGGCGGTTCCAGGATTTCTTGGTGGGGGTGGTGAAATGAATTCATAGGAAGTTGGTGGGGGATGAAAACGGAAGGAGAAAATATCAATAAACTTTATCCGAAAAGACTAACAAAGAGAAATTTGACCCCTAATTTCCTAATTTTACTAAGCTTTTACCGCAAAAAAATTGAAAAACAGGTTGACAAGCAAAAAAGGTCATCCGCAGTTTTTCCCGTAGTTTTACTATAGACTTTTACCCAAAAATTGGTTACACAGGCAAAAAATGTATAAGGCTGGTAGTCCGGTAGGGGAATGCATCCCCACTTATCTCCCATGTGGAACCGCCACTGATCATCATCGTCGTCGTCGTCATCATCATCATCTTCTTCATCTACGCCACTGTATCTTTTCGTATACTTCGTAGAATTGGGCGATTTTCTTGAATTTGGCATTTGAATGGGGATTAGGTCTACTAGTTCAAATCAAGGATCGACCATCGACTGACGTCAAGAACATTACTAAATTATGACGCTATAGAAGTTCTCAACGATGATTTGAAGGCTTGCATACCGCGCTATTTCCAGCGTAGGGACCGACCACCTGTTGTTTTGGAACGTTGGGTCGACGACCACTTTGTGGACCATCGTAATTGAAATTGTAATTGGTCGAACACCAAATTTCGGCCTCTGAAACAGAACACATTCAGCAAGTACAGTCGAACCTCGTTATAACTATAACGTACTTAGCGGGACTGTCAAATTTAGTACGTTCTATCCGATGTGCGACGTTATGTCCAATACCGTAGCGCATCACGCGGTACTGTACATTGCGGTACGTTATAACGTAGTAAGTAAGTAAAATCACGTAAATTTACATAGCGCTTTGGAAATAGTACAGTAGTAGCTGCTTATTCTTATTATGCGTTACAACGAAGTTCAGTTGTGTTGTTATTCGGATAATCCCTCAAGTGATTATATATTTTTCAATATTGAAAAGTGTCTAAAGACCAAGAAATCCGAAATTGCTAAGATTAATATTTTATTCCTAAAGCGTTTTATGTTGTAACGCTTACCTTGAAAAGTCGAACCCAATTTCGACGAGAGACTAACACGACACTCACCTGGATAAAGCGAAGCTGAATTGACGAACATGATGGCATAAAAGCAGTCTGATCCAATTGACGGATATCCTAAAACAGTGCTGTGAGGTCGTTCCAATGCAGGCTGTAAATACATACACCGGGTAGATGCATGCAATCAGTTACTTATTCCATGCTACTTTTTCTCTCACATCAGATAAGATTTATACCCCCTCCACCCCCCCCCCAATCAAATTCCTGGCTACGCCGCAGCTGGTCCTAAATACTGCTCAGGTTACGTAGAAAATACGACAATGCTTCGTGCCTATAGTTTCGTGCGGGTATTTTACTATTCTTACCTCCTTTCTCCCCCACAGTTACCAAGAAGGGTGAACACGAGAAATCGATGTCGTATAAGGTTTACAAATAAACGATTCGAGCGAATTCTCCGACAATTGTAATTAATGCGCCTGGTTGAAGCATATTTTTTTCACCGGTTTTACTTTTCACCTGAAACTGATTGCAGTTCGTGAAATTGCGCTGGCAAAATCAGCGATTATATTGTAAGCTCCAGTCCGACTGGGAGTCGAGGGAGAGAGGAAGAAGGAAGGGACAGAGGAAGAGAGGGTGGGGGAGGGAGAGAGGGAGGGAGGGAGGATGGAATTCCCCCCGTGGTTGTCGCTGCCTCCGGTGTCTACGTACCGACCGACGGTGATACGGCTATATCGCCGACAGGAGCTGCCGGCTTCACCTGTTTTCCATCACCTGGCAGTTTACACAGCAGTCCGACTGGCCCGGTTGAGGGGCGACGAGTGATCGGTACCGCCGCCCCCCCTCCCCGAGAGAAAATAAACGCGGGTCCACAAGTGCGCGACCCCCACCGAAGAGATTCACACGCTGGGCGTCGCTCTGGGAGGGAGGACGAGGACCGACGGATGGTAGGGACCATCGTATCGGGCTCGGGGGTGGGTGGGTGGGTGGGGGTAAATGGCGATGGGGCCATTGGCGCTTCCAGGTCGCAGTGTCAGAGTTCGGCGTCGATGATGAGATAAGTTAAGGGCTTGGAATTACTAATGCCGCCCCCGGGGAAGAGTCGGGGGTGGGGTGGGGTGGAGAAGAGGGCGGGCGGCTGAGAGGGGGTAAGGAAGTAGGATGGGAGGAAGGGACGCAGGAAGGGAGGGTTCGAAAGGAACGCCGCTGAAACCGGCTTTGAGATGAAAGACAGACAAAAGCGTGTTTTTGACAAAGGTACAGAATCACCTCCGTAGTAGAATGCAAGGAGAGAGAGAGAGAGAGAGAGAGAGAGAGAGAGAGAGAGAGAGAGACGTAGTTGTCGCAGACGCAAAGACGCGTGTAGGAGAAGAAGAGGAAGACTGTGGAAAATGTGCGTTCATCTTCTACTTAGTTTCACTTAATTCTGTTTGTTTGAGTCTGTCCACTAAAAGTTTCAACGTGGCAACTGTTTTTTCCCCATTATTTTCCCACAAAAATCGACTCCGGTCTTGCAGATTTTACTGCTTTTTTAGCACGATCCTAGATTGAGTGCTGACTGCGTTGCTGGTTGCTGGCGTTAATGGTTTCCGCACTCATTATAAATCTCTGTGGCAAAATCTGTCATCTTGCAATAGTCAGGCCTGACTAGCAGAGGGACGACGAGAGGGGATCGGGGCTGGGGTGGGGTGAGCGCGGAGTGGGGGTGAAATTTGACTCTTATCGGCAGAAGAACAACTGCTCCACTGTTTCAGAATGGTGTGATGCACTATAGACATAGATATGACATCCACGGCCTGTTCAGAGCAAAATCAAAGGTCCAGATGGTCGTGTGAAACATCCTGAGCAATGCCATTGACGCTATTTTTGCATTTCTTCAGAATGTACAACTAATTGAAATCGATGACAGCCGGGCACTTACTTACCTCCAACACAGGAGCACAATTGACGAGAAAATATGAAGCTGCTGGATTTCTATGCATACAAAATACTAACAATACAATTCGTGAAAAACTATTTAAACGAAGGAAGAATTCAGGGCGTATTTAGAGAAAACCTTCTCCGAAACAAACGTCTAACAGGATCACGGCTTCTTTATAACGAGTCCCATCAACCTTAGTTTATCTAGACACGCTTTCCTATTCATAAGGACAACGAATATATACTCGACACACAAGAGCCTCATCCCTACGGATATACAGTTAATATCCTCCCGCGCATGCGCACACGGACGGCACGAGGCAGCAGATATATATATATATATATATATATATATATATATATATATATATATATATATATATATATATATATGCATCTCTAACTTTCAATGCGCCATGGGGCGAAATCTGCGATAAACAAGAGAATCTTCAGATAAGAAAAGAGCGATGTAAGAAATGCACCGAAGCGACCTTCTCCAAGTGCCACCCGTTTACGTAACAGAGACAAGTTCCCGGGTGTCAAAGGTCACGGCAGGCGTCGCCTCACTGAAAATACGTTGGTCCCTAACTAAGCCCTCTCTCTCTCTCTCTCTCTCTCTCTCTCTCTCTCTCTCTCGATTATATTGTAGGTTGTTTCAAAGCTTATTTGTCGGTGGTCTTTATGAGACAAGATCTCACCGTTACTTTTTTCGATTATTATTGTCGGGAAGGCATAATTCATAGAAAAACAAAATGTCACAATGAACGGTTGGGGTCTGGATCTCTGGGGTTCAAGGTTTGTAGAAATGAACTCTGACCTCATAAATATGCATCACGCGCGGTGCACCTTCTCGTTAGAACAACAACGGCCTTTATGTAGCGCCAGATGGTCTTCCAAGTGGACGTGGAACTATAGGCCCCCTTCTAAAAAAGACTGTGCCACAGTGGTATTGGTTGGTTGGTGTCCTGTGGCTCGAAAGTTCCGGGTTCGAATTATTCCACGATATCTGCACTGGACGAACTGCCACTTCAGCCATCCTAACGACGACCGACATTGACAGTCGCCAGTGCTGCTTTGTGGCGCTATAGAAGCCGACACGTGCCTCTATGGGAGCACGGAAAAGCATCAGAATATAGCTGCAGCGCTGACGGACTTAATTTATGCAGTAATCAGCGTCTAAGACTACTTTTACATCATCATCATCATCAGCAGCAGCAGCAGCAGCGCATTTGCCTTCTCTTTACGATGGGAGATGAAGCAGCCAGACCTCAGAAGCATCGTGCCGACGGCAGCCAGCACCTGCACCACTACATTCTTCTTACTTATCAGCAATTTTACTCCCCATCCTCCTCTTTACCTCCTCCTTCTTTTCTTCTTCTTCTTCTTCTTCTTCTTCTTCTTCTTCTTCCGCTTAGTTTAGATTTTATGATCAGCTCTGTTGGCTTGATTATCGTAATTGTCGTTGCTGTCGTAGAAGTCATCATCGTCGTCGTTATCATCATTTATACAGAGTCAATGACGTCATGATACGCAACAACAAAAATAACGACTTTGTCATTTAGAAATATTAATCAGTTCTGAAAGTGAAAGTTTCAGATTATTGCGCAACATAACCCGAACACTTTTGAAGCAGTTACCCCAAACAGGAATCATTAGTTATGATTAAAATAACAATTGGGACCAACCTAGATTTCCCTATTGGCAGGCCTAATACAGCCATAGGCCTAAGGATCCGTGTGAGAACTGTAGACTGGGATAATTTTACACCCCTAACACACCCCTTAACTGGGGATCCCGAATTTATCCGTCCATTTTACATTGAGTTACAGTTAAATACACGGTTAAGGGGTTAACTCCTCCTAATTTGAGACCGACACCCCATCCCTCATTTCATCTATGGGATGGCATTTTTATTGCTTGTCAGACTTTTTGGCAGGGGACCCCCAGAATTTACCGACACCCTAAATTGTTGATAATCCTAGAAATAACCCTGACTGTAGGGTTGGCGCCTTCGAGTTTTCACGGTCTCTGCGTACAGCCCTTTCTAGAGATAACTTAGGTCGTTCTATGTGAGTTCCTACTGAAGTCAATCTCATAACATAACGGCGCAATTAGGCAGACCTGTATCACCTCTGTATCGTAGTTCATCAGAATTTCCACATGTGCATTCGATTTTACCATCAGCACTTTTTAGACTGTAACCGGCGATCAGAACTCGCCAAAGTTTCCACTATGTTGACTTGAGAGGGGAAAAGGGAGGGAAGGACGGGGTGGTATGCACTCCGTGGCGGCTCACCCACCCACCCTAAGATTGCGTAACGCCGCGTGGAAATTGGTTCTGATTTCCTGGAGGTTTTAATGATGCATGGCGGCTCTGAGAAGGACGAACCCAGAAGCGTTTTCTCTCTCTCTCTCTCTCTCTCTCTCTCTCTCTCTCTCTCTCTCTCTCTCTCTCTCTCAACTCTAAGCACTAATTAGGAGTGAGCATGCACTTTGCGTTAGGCGTCGTCGCACTGATGGTTAATTAGCTAAGTACGTGGTTAAGTGAGCGCTGAAGTTGCCTCTACTTTTCGTGACGGAAGAGCTTGAGAGCGGCCTTGATTAAAGGGGTTTAGCATCTGTTGCTTTGATATATGACCCAGCTCCCCAGTGGATTGGAGCGCAGTAATTGGTTGGCGTTTGGGTCGGGTTCTTGCGAGAAGCCCCCCCTCCCGTAAACGCTTGGCTTCTGCTGCTCTTCAAAATTCGGAATTTGCTGGATGCACTTTTAGGAGGACCTCTGTTGCTATCCGGTTGCATCACGGATGTGGAACATTTTGAAGATTGTGAATCGTAAATTCAAATAATCGTCATCATCATCCTCATCATCATCGTTCAACTTCTATAGCGCCATTTTAGTAATGCTCTTGACATCAATAATTGATGGTCGCTCTCTGATTTCAAGCGCAGCCCATTTAATTGCTACAGCCCTAAGGCATACTACAGTAAATACTGGTACAGGACAAACATTCTGAAGCAGGCCTACCATTCGCAAATTTAGACATTTATTATAATTACAGGCTTTACTGTAGAAACAACGTTAGTCGTACGCACGCAGACTTACCTCGATAGGCTAACTGGTTCTATAGACTCGTGGCGCGTAGGCTATAATTATAGGGTTTAGAATACAGATATTAATAGATAATGATGCTAATATTTTATCGACTTGTTGCTACTTAAATGGCCCTGTGTGTGTGTGTCATACAGTAAGACATCCTCCTATATACGAATCAATGTGTAACCGCGTAAAGTGTATTGGTAAAACAGCAAGTTCTGATAGAACACGCGACCACGCAGCAGGAGAAATGTCGTTTCAGAGCCACGATGACGCGACCCGACGACTCCCGCCTGTCCCTCCCAGTCACTCCACGACACTCGACGATGGACCCGGTTGGTGGGGGGGGGGAGGGTGGGAAGCAGGGATCATCGTCTGGTCGTCGTCGTCGTTCTGTGGCCGGAGAAGAGGGCGTTGGAGGCGCGGTCGTTGCAGGGCGAAATGTTGCTTCCGTCGTCCGCAGAACTGACCAGCTCCAAGACGAAATCCGTGGCGAGGGTGACGTTCGACAGACACCCCACGAACCCGGACGAGTACTTGTGCAGCGTCCCGTGAACCACGTCGTCCATGCCACCTGTTTGATGTAACAGGACGGATGATGCTATACCTATACCTTTGACATTATCATCGCCAGTGAACTTCTATAGCGCCAGATTAGTAATGCGCCCTAGCATCAGTCGACGGTCGGTCCTTGATTTGAATCATAATCGTAATACTGGAACAGGAATGGAAATACAGGAAGGAGGAGGAGGAGGAGGAGGAGGAGAGTGGGAATTGTGTACCAGCAATTATGTACTATAAGAAGTATTTATTATTATTATTATTATTATTATTATTATTATTATTATTATTATTATTATTATTATTATTATTGAAGTTAATTATCAAAAACAATGTATTATGTGTAGCACCGTTGAGTTTCCTCAAAGAGAGAAAACGTGATTTTTTTTGAGTGAGAAATGATGACAATTTGGGGTGAAAATGCTTCTTCCACTGGTTTTTATTGATTTCGATTGATCAAAGGGAAGAAGGGGAAAAGGGGAGAACTGGAATGCAAAACGTACCGAGAAAAATAGTTCCGTGGGTCGTAAGCTGCTTCATGGACCCCGGCGAAGTCCCGGTCACCGCTTCGTTGCCGTCCACCTCCAAGGAAGCGGTTTTCTCGAAGCTTCGAACGCAACATTCAGACGACAGAAGGCAGACGACAGCAGAAAACGCGCGATTAAACATATAAAGATATAACAATGACACCTGTGCAGAGTATTGAATCAAATATGGACATGGGTCTATTAATTAAAATCCAACCCAACCCATCATGATTCAGATGCAACCCAACCGACGAAAACAATAGGGTTACTTGACCCAACCCAACCGTAATACATATACATTAAAATTTGTCAAAACAGTTATTGACCGTAAAAATTATAAACTAGGTTCTGTGGCCAACCCAACCCAACCCAACCAACCATAAACATGGAAAATTCTGACCCAGTCCAATTCAACCCAACCCAATCTAACCAATGGGTGGACCCTACCCATGTCCATGTCTGTATTGAATGTACATTTGCCAAGTGCATGGGTCAACATATTCGAACAGTTCTGTGTCTCTGATCTGAGAGTTTCAAATGATTACATTCCAGCATCACCCATTGTACGTTAATTGTCGTGTGATGATGATGATGATGATGATGATGATGATGATGATGATGGTGCTGGTGGTGGTGATGATGATGATGATTATGTATCCGCATAGATTGAGTAGGTACCGTTTGATTTTGATGTTGTGCCAAAGGTCGTCGTCGATCCTCGTCTGGTTGGCCAAGAGGACCGCTTCGCCGCTGCCGAGGTTGTAGCTCAGCCGAACGAAGCCGCCCTTGAGGCCGACGGCCAGGTAGTCGCCGTGAGGCCCGGTCTCCTCTTCGCTGACCCAGAACAGGAGGCCGTTGGGGCCCCTCGGCCTCACCCTCATCTCAAGGTCGATGGACCGACCGCGCGTTCCGTAAACACCAAAGATGTCAAGAAATGATAACTGCACCGTCACAGTTAACTGTTGTTGTCTATAATTACAGCTCAATTGAATCAGAACTTTTGTTTGGTCGTTTAATCAAAACTCAGAAGATGCCTTTCGACCAACGTTCGCCAGATGGCCAAATGTATTTTTATACAGCATGCTATTATAATTATTAGGATCGTGGCACGTTACAAAGACCGCTGAAGTGGACCACAGTTCCAAAATATCTGGGAAGCCCTGATCTATGCAACAATACCCTTTGACCCGCTATACTTACTTTTGGCTCAAATACGGATTAATGTAGAGCAGGTAACTGTCCCCCATGAACCGAGGAGCAGATATATCCCCGTAGATTTCTGTGGACGGAAAAATATAAAAACACTTCGATTAGAAACATCTAGAAAAGGTCAATGGCGATATAAATTGTCTTACCTGACCGGTCTCTCAAAATCAAAAAGACCGACAAATTTCGACACTGATGACATCATCATCATCATCATCACCACCATCGTCGTCATCGTTATTGTCGTCGTCGTCGTCGTCATAATCATCAGTACAGTAGAATTCCGCTATAACGGACTCGGTTATAGCGTATACTCGGTTATAACGTACCGCAATGTACTGTACGGTCCCGTGTGATACGCTACCGTACTTGATGGTACTGGATGTAACGCACCTCGGATATGACGTACTAGATTTGACAGACCCTCTAAGTACGTTATAACGAAGTTCTGCTGTCTAAGATATTTCGAGCAATTACGTGAGTTTTTGGTTTAGGCCTATCTGAAATATTTTATTTTATTTTATGCTTTATAGATGTAAGCCACACTCAGCTGTCTTCGCAGTTGGTGTTCGAGTATCTCAGCGGGCAGCTGCACGTGTAGCGATCGTGCATCGGTTGGCATCTGCCTCCGTTGAGACAAGGCTGGGCGACGCACGGATGGTCGCAGTTGTTGATGTTGAGGCCGGTGATGGCGTCCTCCATCAGCTTCATTGAACGTTTGTTTATGACGACCTTCGTTTCAAAAGACAAATTTCATCACCAAGTAAGTAAGTAAGTAAAATCTCGTTAATTTCTATAGCGCTTTCAAAAGCAGCACCGAAGTAGCTCCTTGTTCCTATAGGCACTATTTCTTTGTTTAAATTACAGAATCAAGAAGCTTGGAATAGCGCAACATCAGTGGCGTTTCCACGTGGGGATAAGTGGGGATGCATCCCCCACAGGACTTTTTAATTTTTCATTTGTTTGCATGTGAAACATATTTTGGGGTAAATGTCTAGTAAAACAACGGGGAAAAACTACGGATGACCTTTTTGCTTGTCAGCCTTTTTCTGGGTACAAGTGTTGTAAAATTAGGGGGAAAATTCCCCCTGTCTGTCTTTTCCGGCAAAGATTTTATTGACTTTTCCCTTTCTTTTCGCCCCCTCCCCTGCCAACTTCCTGTGAATTCATTTCATCCCCTCTCCCACCACCAAGAAATCCTGAAACCGCCACTGGATAACATAAGACAAGTATAATTCTTGAATAACAATAACAACATTATTGCACATTCTGTTATTACACTATTTACAAAATAAAGTGATTTCTTAGATTTCACAGTGGCTTCTTTTCAATCACAGAATCAAGAAGCTTGGAACAGAGCAACGTAAAACGTTTCCGTTGTTAAAAGTTACAACAAAAGCAAAATTGGGTTTATAAATAGCCGTGTTCTGCTTCATCTTAACCACGTGATCATTTTGTCCAAAACATGACAATTTATTTTGAAGCGAAAGCGTTGCAATCATTACTTCTGTCCAAATGTTCGTATTTTAAGCCATTTTGTCCGGAACAGTATATGACATAAGGGGTTTTATCGAGGGGTGGCGGGATGGGGGGGTGGTGGTTATTAAGTTAAGAATGAAATAATCTAGAGAAGATTTCGAGAGACAGTCGACCTTCTGAATGCATCCAGTGAATGACCTCGTGACCTGCGCCGCCTTGGCCACTTCGTCGTAGTTCCGGTGACCTCCGATGAAGAGGTCAAGGGTCAGGGTCAGCTGGGTGAACGCCCCGCTGGCCATGCCCTCCACCAGCGGCTGGTCGTCCACTTTGAGGAATCCGTTTCTCCCGGTTCGAGCCAGACGCACGAAGTGCCAATCGCCGAGCGAAACCGGCATCTCACTCCTACACGAAACGAAAGTGCCAAATGAGTGCCAACCGGAAGAAGGCGCAATCGTGGGCGTAAACAGGGAGGTTTGAGAGCGGGGGGTCTCCAGTATCAGGAATTCTTGTTGCCTTTTCTCGACGCCCCGGAATCGAAATATTCGCAGCATTTGGACAAAAAATATTTTGGCCGAAATTAAATGCCAGGCTCTGTCTCTGTCTTTGTCACTCTATCTGTCTGGTTGTCTCTCTCTGGCCGGCGCTCATTGCTAATTGGCTTTCAAGTCTGCTATCCAATTAACTTGACATCGAGAAGAAAACGCTAGGAATTGCAAATGTCCCCGCTGTGGGGGGGGGGGGTTGGATGTCCCACTAACGATTTGATGATTCAAACGCAGGCGGCAACACGGGCTTAGCACCTGTCACTAGGAAAGAGAGAAGGAAGAAAGAACAAAATAAATAGAGAGGGAGAGACAGACAGAAACAGAAAAACAGAAGGAAAAAAGAGAAACAGAAAATGGGAAAAATAAATTTTTTAAACGAAAGAGAAAGAGTAAGAGAAACAGACAGACAGATAAACAGAGAGACAGACAGACAGACAGATAGAAAGATAGACAGACAGACAGAGAGACAGAGAGACAGAGACAGAACGATACTGCAGTAAATATTCTACAGTAAATCTTCAGTCTTTGTTCGTCCAGTCGTCGTAGTCATTAATTTTTTCTCTCTTATCATGGCGATTAAATTCATCGTCGTCGTCGTCATCACCTGATGATCGCCGGTCCAGTCCCGAGATCAAAGCGGTACTCGATGTATCGGTTTCTGATGACGAGGTCTATGAAGTCCCCGGTCCGGTCCCTCGAGAATCCGTTGTAGAGGATCAGTCCCTCCGCTTCGGTCGGCTTAAACACCACCTCAATCTCAGTGAACGAAAGCGTATTTCGCTGAAGACCCGGATACTGAAGGAACGACTGACCACCGAACATCGGCACGCGTACCTGCACTCCTGCACTCAGAAACAGATCGATATCCTCTATAGCGCCACACTACTACTACTGCTACTACTACTACTACTACTACTACTACTACTACTACTACTACTACTACTACTACTACTATTACTAATAATAATAATAATAATAATAATAATAATAATAATAATAATAATAATAATAATAATAATAATTGTATTTTAGTGGTTTAGTAGAATTTCTCCTGTGTACAGAGGTAGTGACTTAATTTTGGAGTTGCATGGTCCTGTGGGCTAGAACTCGTTATAGAAATAGACAGAAATTTAAACATATTAGAAAACCTTATTTCTAATGACAATGGCTATTTTAGGCCATGTAGTTGCATCGACAATTGTCTGAACTCCCTGGAACTGCTGAGGTAACTAACAGAGCACGACATCTCAGGTTGCCAACAGAACAAGTGGACTGTTTACTCACGTGACTGACACCTGTTTCCGGTCGTGCCAAGGGGACATTGGCAGACGGCAATGGCAGCGTTGTCGGCGACACACAATCCTCCGTTCTCGCAACTGACGTCACGACACACTTCGTCACTACAGTCCTCTGTGTTCAAACAACGTCGTCGTCGTCATCATCATCATCATCATCGTCGTCGTCATCATCATCATCATCGTCGTCGTCGTCATCATCATCATCATCATCATCATTATCATCATTATCATCATCATCGGCGCTATTATTATCTCAGCTGTTTAAACCCAATCTATGCTACTGCGCTTAAAAATTCTAAAGTTTAATAATAATAATAATAATAATAATAATAATAATAATAAAAGGTTTCTTGTGCTATTAATAATGCTGTTTGCATATCCTAGTCGAGCATCTTTATTGTATAAATCCAGCGTTTAATTTTAGATCTTGATTGGATAAAAACAGGTGCTATATCATTAACAGCAGCAAAATTGGATTCACTTATTGGATTTGACAAGATGGAGGATTACACTTTTACCCTGGACCGACCATAGACTGGTGCCAAGCAGAGGCGAGGGTGGGGTTGATACCAAGGGTATTTGGCGCCCGTGGCAGAGGGTCAGAAAATTAAATTATTAGGCATAGGCGCAAACAAGCGTTTAATTAGCAAATCAAGGCATTTTATTGACACAAAGGGTTAAAACTACAGATGCACTTTTCTTGCTTTTACTGATGCGAACTGGTCTACGATGTATGTGCCCCCACAACGTAGGTTCTCTCGGTCTATTCTCTTTCGACGCTGTTTCAAATGGCGCCCATGGCAACTGCCCTGCCTGCCATACCCTACGTATGCCACTTATGCCAGGCGCATTACTGAAATGGCACTATAGAAGTTCTTATTTATCACGTGTGTTATTTTTCGGTTCGTTTTGAATACAAGGGTAATTGCCGTCAACTGAAATCCAGCGTTGCGTCGTATATTAATAATCAATCGAGCAGGGATTACGGTAGGCGTCATGGAGGAGGGGGAGGAGGAGGTTAGGAGTGGCGGGCGATGACCTCTGACCTATGTCGACGCCCTTGAGGGCGTCTCCGACGAACGCCCCCTTGCGCATGTCGTAGACGTGGTCGTTGACCTCCAGTCGCCGGACGCATCCCCTGAATCCTTCCCTCGTTCCCGTCCTGTCCCCGATCCTGGACAGATCCGGGTATCCGCCGAGAAAGAGGTCCTCGCGAAAGTTGATCCGACTGAATTGACCCTGAAATCCAAGACGGCACTGAATCTATAGGGGGTCACGGGTCGACGAACACTCTTGACCCTGACCCATGGGTCAACGACTACTCTTGACCCCTGACCCCATGATTTTAGGGTACTTGCCAGATTAAACTTTTAAAAATACCAAAGGCCTACGGTTAATGGGTCACATAGGTCACGGGTCAAGAGTTCAATGGGTCACAGGAGTCATTTTCAGTTACTCATTGCATATCTGGATGCACCTATAATTAATTATTAAACGCATTTGTCGGAGCTGAATATGACAATTGCTTCAGACGAAGCATTAAAAGCGATTATTACACACTGGTTTCCAGTCAGTCTACATTCTACAAGATGGCGTTGTGTTGAGATAAAGGAAATGTCTAAAACTGCCGAGTCAGCACCTTGGCCTTTCCTCTCGAGTGGACGCCGTGGTTTAGCCGCAACCATGCGTTCCATTCGCTCCGATGAACCGTTAAGTTGTTCCACGTCCCCAACGACACGACGTTCGCCGATCGGATGACGGCCATGCCCGAACCGCAGTCGAACCTGGAAGTCGAACGCATGGAAAACAGCCGGCTTTGCACTTCAAGAGATGGCGAGCATTTGTTAAACTGCTAAAGCATTTCTTCGACGATGTAGGTCTATTTATTTTGTCCCCTCTGATCTTTTGTACCCTGAAAATTCCCCAATTCAAAGTCACACACACAGTGTAACACGCACGCACACACACGCATATACAAGCAGTGGCGTAGCCAGGATTCTGAAATGAGGGACGCATCGATTCTTTCAGCTGAAAAAGTAAAACATTTTGACGATAAAACCCTCTTCAAGACTTCTATCGCTCAGTCTCGTACTACCCACTCCCACCCCACCCCCACCCCACCCCACCCCCACTACTGAACGGTTTTAGGATGGAACCGGGCGCCCTCTATCCCCATGGCTACGCCAATGTATACGTTGCGTATCTCTCGTATATGTATCGGCGGTAGTATTAGTATTCAGGCTTTGATCTGCCAGCAGCAGCAGCAGCAGCAGCAGCAGCAGCAGCAGCAGCAGCAGCAGTAGCTGTGGACCTGAATTCTACTCTTGAATTGATAACGGCGATCGAAAGAAAATCAAATCTTGCGGAGGGGTGATCGGCGCTGAACAGAAGAACGCCATCTGTCGACTGAGGTCGAAATTCGATCTTTATGACGAACTCCCTGTGCGCCCCTCGAAGGACCGGAAATGCGATGAAACTACTTCCGGCGAATCTCGGGTACTTTACGACCAAGTCTACATGTCATCAAAAACGAATTCAAGAACAGGGCAGGAGAAGAAGTGCTATAGCAGTCTCTTAGCAGCTATTAAATCTGTAGGCAGACAGTTTTGTGTGTGTGTGTGTCTGGAGGGGATGTGGTTGAGTTGGGAATTCGATGCAAATCACGACTGATTGTAAACAGAGGCGGTTCCACAGAGGGGATCAGGGCGCGCCCCTATTGAATGCCTGGCCCCCATAAGTGGCCCCATACTTAGTGCACTAATTCTAGGCAACTAGACTAGTCCATGCTTATGAAAAATAGTTGACCCCATACTAAGAAGTGGCCACTCCAATGCCCCCCCCCACTTGTCAAATCCTGGAGCCGGCACTGATTGTTGATTGTAAAGGAACTGCGAGAGGTGTTCGCATGAACGGGGCTAATAGAAAACAATGCGATTTGAAAGAGAAATGAGAAATTACATTATTAAGCATTTGCGATTTCATAAAATTCAAGAAAGTTTCCATTGTGCAGATAAAACTCTGAGAATATCTTCTGAAAAGATTCATGTTAGTCTCTTTGAGGTCTTTCGTTGGCCTTACGTTCAGACTGCGTTTGCTTTGATTCAATCTCATATAAGACAACTAAACGATCGATTTCTTCCTATCCCAAATGCTTGTTCTTCTAAAGCTCAAATTTAACTCTTTAACTGCAAAATTTCCTGTCAACGATATTTCCTGATTATTAAGCTGCGAGAAATATTGACGCACTAAAGGGTGTCTAACTGTAGGCCTACTTCTGATTTCAGTATCAATTCTTCTTCTTCGCATTCCTATAGTTTTCAACCCTCACCTCCTTCTACCTTGTCCCCCTTTTGTCGAATTTCTTCAGGCGCTATAAAAATAAATCAGCGTCCCACGTGTTCGCCTCCCTTAATTCGCCATTGGCCGCCGCCACCGATCGAGACTGTTGCTGCTCTCGAGACAACGGTGCAACGCATAGGGAATGCAATTAAGCGGTTGTCGACGTCGTTGTCGATGCAACAGCAACAGTCTCGTCGGCAAAATCAACGCAGAGAGAGAAGCCACGATTTCTGCAACTGATATTCTCTGTTGTTATGCTTGGGCGTGCGTTTGTGTGTCGCTGCGTGTTTGCCTGAGCTGCATGGGATCTTCGCACTATTGAAGCGCTAGAGAAACTAAAGCCACAAGACAGTCAAATGCGTAACATTGCTGCTGCTGTTGATTAAGACTCATGGATATTTTTACACACACACACCCCACTTTGAGACCGACAGCCCCACCTCAATTTCAGCTATGGAATGACGGATGACCTTTCTTTGCTTGTCATTTTTGGTAGGGGACCCCCATAAGTTGACCGACACCTCTCCCCAATTGATAATCCTAGAAATAACCCTGTTACGACTGCTTCTAGTTTAACATTTCTGGGCTCATAGTCGCATTTCCATGACCGTTATCTTCCGGCTCAAATGTTTGTAGAACTCAGTATTAGCCCAAGGATTAGTTATTATTATTATTATTATTATTATTATTATTATTATTATTATTATTATTATTATTATTATTATTATTATTATTATTATTATTATTATTATTAGATAATATTATTTAATAATAATAATTATTATTATTAATAATTCTATAATAATAATAATAATAATAATAATAATAATAATGATAATAATAATAATAAGTTAGTTAGTTAGTCAGACTAGTCAGAACTGGGGCCTAATCTTTGTCTATTGATTAACAAACCAGGATTCTTATAAGTATTAGTCTGTACTGTGGTTTGAGATTCTGACCTTTCTCGCACAGTGTTCCCGCAGTTCCAAGAAGACACTGGCACCTGGATTTTCCAGTGGAAGAGTCGAAGATGCAGGTGGCTCCACCCATGCACAGGATCTCGTTGCAAGAACCTCTGCCAAAGTCTTCCTCCGGTTCTTTCCTCTCTCCGGTTGACAAGAACTGCGAGATCGAAGAGTTTGAAGAAGAAGAAGAAGAAGAAGAAGAAGAAGAAGAAGAAGAAGAAGAAGAAGAAGAAGAAGAAGAAGAAATCTTCTGCATAACAGCTTCGTCCTGAAAAAGCGGATAATCTTTGTCTTCACGATCCGGATGAAGAACGACCGCAGGATAATACGGTTCGGACGTTTCCGGATGTCTTCCTTTGTCCGAAATCCGGTGACGATGCCACAGTTCCCCCTCCCCAGTCGACCTCCTTTTCCGTCTTCCTCTCCATCTTCTTTTCTCGAGACCGTCGCCATCTCCAGCGGCAACACTTGACGATGACGTCATATCCCAGTCCACGTCACGTTTGTCCATTTGCAGCGAAGATGTCGTCTGTTCCGCGATTATGTTGCGCTTTATTATATCGTGCAAAACGTTTCCATCTACTGCCTTACTATTCCTACGAGTCACGTGACTCCACCAAACTTCCGTTCGTCTACCACTTGAATGAAGCTGAGAATTTCCGTCTGAAAATGGAAAATTTTTTATGGAAACTTACAATTTTTCTGGAAAACGTTCGCCTTGCCCTTAGCTGCGTATCTGTTTGTCTGTCTGTATATGTCCGCAGTTCTATTCACTTGTTCTGTTTAGTATATACAGGGTGGCGCAAAAAACCGGACTAGTCACATTAGGTTTGGCATTTAATATAGTCCGGTTTTTTGCGCCACCATGTACAATTATTGTATTTAAATTGTATATGTTGTTCGCAAAATAAGACGAGTAGATCGCGATGGGAGAAATTAGATACGGGCGAATATACTTCCGCCGATAATTATTAATAGGCGTCCAGATATAAGCAGAGCCTCTGCAATAGATATCGACTCTCGATAATCGTTATCAATCGGACCCCTCTGGCTTATCTATGCCGACGACGACGACGGACGGACCGCATATAGAGCACACTTTGCGGTGTTTTTGAACGCTATTCGATAACAAACGTCGCCATGTTTCGTATCAACAAAGACCATGTCCTCCAGCTTACATTTGCAATCAGTAAATCAATACACATGTTGAGACCGAGCATCGAATTCAGTGACATAGAACTATATATATATATATATATATATATATATATATATATATATATATAGAATAGACATAATATATATATATATAATATAGATTGAACAATATATATATATATGTATACTTAGAAAAACTGTATGGCAGTTTAGACCCTCCAGCCTAAGTTTCGTGTACAAAGCTCCTTGAAGATTCCGTTAGCGTTACCAGCCAGAAAGCAGTTAAGACTCAAACGGCACATAGTCATACATGGGCGTACCAAGAGCATTTGGCGCCTAGGGCAGAGGTCACAGAAGAAATGACAGCGCGTACAAATTTTAATTAAACACGCACACATACAGTGGCGGATTTACCACGATACATTTGTACCGGGCCCACCAGCAAAATAAAATTTAGAGGACCACCTTTTCTATTAACAGTATTTTATAATGATTTTCTATGATTTATTTTATTTATTTAAATAACTTTATTTTCCGAAATGCAACCATTTGTCACGCAACGTGTCCTGAAAAAAAAAAAACGTTTTTCGCCACTATTACTCATACATCTGTAACTCTTGCGCTCTTTCGAAAGTTTCCCTAAGAGAAAAGCTTTAAAAAACTCGACAAGCAACTGGCCACTTTTCACACTTGATCTGTAACTTTTCAGAAGAAAGCCTACCGGGGACCAAAAATGTCAATCCGCCACTGTGCACACACACACACACACACACACACACACACACACACACACACAAGCACATTCACAATACCCCATAGACGGGCAGCTATGACGTCATCAAAATTCCAGCGATGAGTTAATAATTATTCTGAAACTCTTCAGCGAAAAGGTTCCTTTCATTGGGGATTCTTTGGAACGCTGTTGCCTTAGTCTTTTGATATATATAATATATATATATATATATGATTTTCGAGAATCCTCAACGGAAAACCGCATATGAATATAAAATATTGATGGGATGCGCTGGGGTCCTGGGGGGGGGGGGGCAGGGTAAGGGAGGGCGAAGATGAGAGGCTTGCGCGGGCGCCGGGTGCCGGTGGCATTACAGACTACGTGACAAGAAGATAATCGATTGACGGTTGACAGGAACGAGTGCAAAGATTGACAGAACAGAATACGAAGGAGAAAAATAGCGAAATCAAAAGATCGATTGTCACCAAATGACACAGGAGAAGACGCATTCTCATACAGCGCCTTCTTTCCTCCTTCCACAGATTTTATATATATATATATATATATATATATATATATATATATATATATATATATAATCTGAGTGATTTTAAAATCACTCAGATTATATATATATATATATATATATATATATATATATATATATATATATACCGTCTCGTTGTCCTTTATGGTAATGACAGTCCTGACACGAGATTTGTGTAGAATTTACAGAGAACAGCTGAGGTCGTGACCTCAGAATCCAGGTCGAAGTGACCCAGCATCTATATTCTGTAATAACCTAGAATTTTGTATCGTATCGCTATCTACCCTTTTCGCGGCGGCGTCCGTCTTTTTTTCAAAAAGACCAGCGGCAGCACTTCCCCTTCAATGCATCATCTTTATAGGGGAGGAGCGAGGGGACGTCTAATGGGCGTCGATTCCAGGTGCCGACCTCTGACCCTTCGATCGCTTCGGAGCCCCCGATGGATGATCGTTTCGCGCCATTCGGTGGTTTCGAGCAGACGACAGAATGACAAGGCGCCACTTCGAAGAGAAATCAATCATAATCATCGCGCTATATAAATGCTATAGCAGTTGGCGTTTGAGAGTTCACTGGAATCCAGGCATACTGACAGAAGAGGCCCCAATACCAGATTCATTTCACTGCGATTCATGTATGGTGAATCATATATATATATATATATTGTGCTGCTTCCAAAGCGCTATATAAATCCACGAAATTTTACTTACTTACTTATAGTACCGCTATAGCTAGTCAGCGCAGGTGGTGATGCCCGACTCGCCTTTCCGTTGTCACTCGCCTGACACGCGTCATGCCATATTTCTGCTATTCTGCATCCTTAGAGGTCTGCTTCGCCATAGTGCGCTACAAAAAGCCGTAATTGCGTTAGAGATGAGAAACCGACGCCGAGCACGGCGTGCAGAAGGCTCGATAATTAACAACAATGAACGGGAAAATTGCATTCGGTTCGATGCGGAAAAACGCACGAATAGACAATTTCCGCTGTCACGCGGTTATGATGGGACGCCGAAATTGGCAATATTACTAGGTTCTCCTGTGAAAGATATACACGACACGAAAGGCGTAAAAGAACTGGACAGAGAACGCACCCTGAGCCCTGCACAGAAGAGTTGACATTTTATGGTGTATATTTCAGAAATATGTCTTCTTTTATTTTCCGCTATATCGCCCATAATAACATCTATGTTTTTTCTATTCTCTGAGTGAAAAAAGAAGCCGCATGGATATTAAATGAGTAAGCCATGTTCAATTAAGAGTGAACATATTTTAGATAAGAAAAAGGTTAAAAGGTTAGCAATTGATATAATTAATTAGACAATTATTAATTTAACTTGTATAGGTTTCATTTATTTCTGCTGTGTGGCGCTGTAGCCCTGTTGCCAACGTCTTACATCAAAAACATTCATCATCATTTTCATCATCATCATCATCATCATCATCATCATCATCATCATCATCATCATCATCATCATCATCATCATCATCATCATCGTGTGATGTTCTCTGTCATGGGACAGGTTCAGGGCTCCATTGTTTCCATTCCTCTCTGCGTCTTGCCTCTCTTCTTTGATTTCTGCATAGGTCTTGTGACGCTGTGCATGTATCTGTTTTTATCATCCAGTCCAATGACATTCTATTCTAATTCTAAGCAATGATTCTTTTCTTGACACGTGTCCAATCCAGTTCCTCTGTCTTCTTTTGACGGTGTTAATTGATTTCGAGTTTTTTCTTCCGCCACCTGTAATACCTCTTCGCTTGATTTCTTGTCTGTTCACGTGATCTTTTCCATTCTCTTCCATAACCACGTTTCAAATGTGACACAACGTAAGATTTATATAGTGCCTAGAATTTTCCTATTCATAATTATAAGCTGTGCAGAGAGACTAACTGCCTTTGCCCATCTTGTTTAAACTTCACTTGTGTACGCATAGGCATATATATATATATATATATATATATATATATATATATATATATATATATATATATATATATATATATGCTCTCATACACACAGCGTATGAGCCATTCTGTTTGAATTATGTTACGGGTCAAACGGGTCGACATGGACGATTTATAGGTCAGGTCATCTCCCAGACACTGCAATAGCTGAAATCTAGTGTTTGTGACCAGTAAAATTTAATATAACCGGTAGATTTATTCTTCATAATACAAACAGTAGAAATAGCAAATACGGATGTTTTCGGAAGCTAATGTACTACCACATTTCTACCGACAGATGAAGAATACTAAAGAAAACACAAAATCTTCGATTCACACATCAATCGACTAGCAGACGGCTAAAAGCAGGTAGATCTACTGTAAATCTGGTGGAAATGCCAGCCTACATGTGGTGCAGCCAGCCAGCAAAGCATAGTAAGATAGCCCCCGATTTCCAGTGCAATCCTCTCTCTCTCTCTCTCTCTCTCTCTCTCTCTCTCTCTCAGCACGAACGGCGTGTGACGATTCAGAATACGCTGAACTTGGACGAACTTTTGAGCCACCCGCTTCCTGGCAATTTTCCCTGTGGTTTGCCGGTCCGGTTATCGTTTCAGCGTTGGGCGTTGCCGCGCATGTACAGGGTGGAACAAAAAAAATCGATGCCAATTTGCGACGACGCAGTTGCACGAACCAGCCTATTAGACACTCGGATGACAGTTAGCGGCTCCCCGAATTGCCCCCGGGTTACCGCCGCCGCCGCCGCCGCCGCCGCCGCCGCCGTCGAGGGTGGGGCCCCAGAAACCTTCCACTTTATTACCGGCAATCCCCCTCCACCCACCTCCGGCCCCGCTTCCCGGAATTATTGTCGCGCACAATAACTGTCGCCGCCCGATCCAGCGTCTTCCGGATTTATTGAGTTGGCGGCCGATGGAAGACGGAACATCAGTTGAAACACTAACACATCCCCTCCTCCTCCTCCTCCCCTTCCCCTTCCTTCCCCTTCTCCGTGCCCTCCCCATCCTCCTCCTCCTCCTCCTCCTCCCCTCACCACGCACGAAGATGACACGCACGGAAATTACCAGAAGGAAAATTGATACAAGACCAGAGAACGCCACGTAAATAAAAGAAAGAGAGAAGAGAAATATACAAAGAGAAGAATTACGACAGAAAAGGAGGAAACAAGGAAAAAAGAAGCAACGAACAACGAAGGCGAAGAGGAAGAAGGCGAGGAGGAGGAGGAGGATGAGGAGGATATGAAGACGCTGATGATGATGCCGATGCCGATGCTGCTGCTGATGATGATGATGATGGTAGTGAGGAAGAAGAGTAAGATGATGATGACGACTACTGCTAAGGAAAGGTTGAGGGAAAAGAAGAACCAGGGAAGGGGAAACGGAAAAAATATGAAAGAAGAGCAATAGAGGGAGGCGAAGAAGCGCGTGCCTAGAGATAGACAAAGGCAGAAGAAGAGGTACACACGAAGTGACTGCGGAATACATACGGGAGGGAGGAAGAGGATGAAGAAGAAGAAGAATTATTCCGCAAAGGAATACATATGTGTCCCGGGGGCAGGCGCCAACATGGTCTGCAAAAGAGAAATGGAGCTCGTAATCACAAGACGCAGGAAAGCAGACGACGGCAAAAATTGAATCTGATGTCGAAATCCCTCGGTTTCTTTCAGTTTCAATCGGGACTCTCTCTGACTAGGACAGTGGCTCCCAACCTCAGTGGCGCAACCAGGATTTCCCGAAGGGGGCGGTTATGGTTCCGACAAGCCAAAAAATGGGTCGTTTTGATGGGATTAGTTGGGTAGGCTTAAGCCTACCATAACCTTTAATAAAATCCGCCTATGATTCGAAGATAAACTCCGTTCACAATTTCTTAAAGACGTTTGTAAATACTGTGAAATTTCTGACTATCAGACATCAATGCTTAGGAAATTCGTTGCCTTCCACGTGGTTTAGCCCCACCCCCACGCCACTGGTTGGACTCGGCCCCCAGTGATGTTGAAAAAATTTCAGGTTTTCCTGGGAACAACATTCCGGTCCATTTTTGGAAGGCTGTCTATAATAATTCTGGATTTTTAAAAATGGTTTTTCGCAACGAAAATGCTACGAGAAACAAATCGTTTTTAGTGCTAGAGCCCATATAAGCCAAATACTGCCTTCTTAGAACAATTTAACGCCAAAACCAGTCACATTGGACACGAAACTGTCCGAACAGTTTCCAACCATGCCATCGGTTACATAATTTTATGCCTTTGCACAACATGAGCTTCAGTTCTATGCCTTTCCTCCTCAGTTTGACTCTTGTCTCCTAAGCGCTGTCCTAATTCTGCAGGATGAGAGATTGGTATAACGTTTGTACCTGACGCTGTACAATCATCTATGATTTTATTTATGTACCAAGCGTAATAAGCCTTGCTAAATTTCTAATTAGGCGAATACATTTCAGAAAATTCCGTCTTATTAGCGTCCGGATAATCATTTTCTTCGCGCTATACTATATTATGTCTATATAGGACATTGTCTGGCAACGCCTTGAAGATCGATTTGCACCAATTGCTGCAAGAAACAGCAGTTCCATCTCAAGTAGACTAATCGGTTTTAGCCTATCACGAAATAACACGAGTAAAATGGATTTCACAAGAGCTTTGCTGTTTGTTAGCACAAGAACTCGGCATTGAGCAAGAGCCGTCACACGATGACGTCACTAAGGATTTCACCTATAGTCTTCAAG
Source organism: Metaphire vulgaris (assembly GCA_018105865.1). NCBI lineage: Eukaryota > Metazoa > Annelida > Clitellata > Crassiclitellata > Megascolecidae > Metaphire > Metaphire vulgaris. The sequence continues at coordinate 18,924,074 of CM030839.1, forward strand.
TGATTCGCGCATCCGTGATAATGTGCGAGGATGACAAAATATTCTCTCGTTTTCTGTAGAGGTTGCAACGATGCTAAAGCGATGCTAGCCCACTGGCAGCAATAATCTCCTTCCTCCTCCTCCTCCTCCTCCTCCTCCTCCTCCTCCTCGAATGACGTCATGACGTCGTCGTTGAAGTAATCGTGACGTCGTCGGCGTCACGCCACCGCCGGTCGTTCCTTTAACCACGTTTTTGGTTCTTCATCCGTCAAATGATCCGACGGTTTTCGACTTTTGGGAATTCTCAAAAAACCGATTATGCGCTTTAGCAATCTCAAAACCTTTGATGCCAGCCAACCACACACACACACACACACACACACACACACACACACACACACACACACACACACACACACACACACACACACACACACACACACATATATACAATTATATATATATATATAATATATATATATATAGGGCCTAATATCTTAGGGCTTCATTGCTTTTGAATATTTGCCTATTATCCGTACATTTTAGCTCCCTAACTCTGCAGCTGCGGTGAAATCGGGAGTCCTATAGCTATAATTATATTAATGGCGGATAATCGACCACCTAGCGAGGGGTTTAGACAGTAGAAGGCGTTAAGAGCATCAATGTTATTCTCTCTTTGGCAGAGACAACAGCAAGGGTCTCTGCCGTCTGTTATGTAATCGCTGCATTGGGGTGGGTGGGTGGGTGGGTGGGTGGGTGGGGTGGCGATGCTGGCAGTTGAAACTCGGGGCAAATATTGACGGAAAGGGCGAGGATCTGTCTTTCTGTCTCGAGTCTCGAGATCTGTTTTCACTCCGTGCGTTTGTCACAGCATCAGCTGCGGAATTCGCACGGAACCAGTGTCAAGGAAATTAATACAACTAATCTTAAATATACGGACATCGCCGTCATCATCATCATCATCATCATCATCATCATCAACAACAACAACAACATCATCATCATCGTCGTCATCAGCTTTAAAACCACTTTCAGTTAACATAAAAAGTAAGTATGTAAGTAAGTAAATAAGTAGGTTAATTTCGAAAGTGCTACTCGAAGCTCGGCGGGGTATTTTTTGATTGATTGATTGATTGATGTCAGTTTATTAGCATCTTATGAAAATCACATAACAATCAGAGATTTGAAGATAACAGAAACATAATTCAGTGAGTGTTCAAAAATGGAAACCAATATTGTGTGTGTGTGTGTAAATGGAGAGGCAGAGGAAGAGAGACAATTCTCTGTAATAAAACTGCCTTCCTAGATGAGCTATGCAGTAATAGCATCAAGGAAATGATAATTGTCGGAATTTCGCGCAAAATCTCTTTATTCGAATATTTGGAAATCGAAGGCGATGCAGACACGCACAGGATCCTGTTATTCTCCGCGAGCATCTCTGACCTTGTTCTTTGTATTAGAGATCTACTCTCTCTCTCTCTCTCTCTCTCTCTCTCTCTCTCTCTCTCTCTCTCTCTCTCTCTCTCTCTCTCTCTCTCTCTCTCTCTCTCCAGTGGATCGGATCAGCCGTATGGATCGCCAATCGAAACATACATTCGACACACTGTTTCAACGTCTACTAACGAGTCCCAATATAAACTGACTCAGAGAGGAGAGAGAGAGAGAGAGAGAGAGAGAGAGAGACAGACAGACAGACAGACAGACAGACAGACAGACAGACAGACAGCAACAGGGCCGCTCTAAGACGGTTGTGATACGAATATAACGGCGCTGTATAAATAATGGCGACGACGACGATATGGACGCACGCACTCTCCGACATACGAACACACACACACACACACACTGACAGTCGCTTTGGCGCGCGCGCGAAGTCGGGAATTTCATTGGCACGT
>CM030839.1:18930947-18975947 GCA_018105865.1 Metaphire vulgaris
TAATCAAGTTTTTTTCAAAAATTAGGCCACTATCTTTTGTAGATCAAAAGTTCTTGGCATTCAGAATTTTGCCTGTGGTATTCTCTAATGCGTAAAATGGACATTTTTAAAGACATTTTTATACTACAGAGAATGGTATTGGCAGACGTGTGAATGGCTAGCACTTTTGGCAGAGAAGTGAAGAGAACCTGCTAATCAAGTTTTTTTTCAAAAATTAGGCCACTATCTTTTGTAGATCAAAAGTTCTTGGCATTCAGAATTTTGCCTGTGGTATTCTCTAATGCGTAAATTGGACATTTTAAAGAACATTTTTAACCTACAGAGAATAGTATTGGCAGACGTGTGAATGGCTAGCACTTTTGACAGAGAAGTGAAGAGCACCTGCTAATCAAGTTTTTTTCAAATATTAGGCCACTATCTCTTGTAGATCAAAAGTTCTTGGCATTCAGAATTTCTCTAATGCGTAAAATGGACATTTTGCCTACAGAGAATAATATTGGCAGACGTGTGAATGGCTAGCACTTTGGCAGAGAAGTGAAGAGCACCTGAAGAGCACCTGCTAATGCTATCTTTTGTAGTAAATTGGACATTTGAAAGGACATTTTAAGACCCACACGCTTCGAAAGATACCAAAATGCAATGTAAATAATAATAATAAATAATTGGTGGGCCAATATAATAATTACATAATATGTAATGTAAAAAAAGAATTTATATAGCGCCGTTTATAACACTGCTCTTATTAATTACTTAGAGCAAAGGCTAAATTGGTATCATGGAGGGCGCCACAAGCCAAATATTGGGTGGGCCAACATAGCCTGTTTGAAATTGGACAATGCAAGGACTAGTGCTACAGTAGGCTATAGATATGCAAAAATTCAGAAGTGATGAAACGAATTAAAACCACATATTCTTGTGTCCCCATCTTTGCTGTGTCAAACCGTACTAGAATTGTCAATATATTCTGTCTCAATTTTTTTCTAGAGCTTTCGAAATGCCACGAAAAATAATGAGCCATTTGAAACGACACTATACAAAGTCTTTCAGAAATCTATTCTCTGTCAAATGTCTGAGATAAGATGGCGCTTAAGAGAGCTGGTATCTTGTATTACAGCTTTTATAGACCACAAAAATATTATAAAATTGATACCCTGTTTGAAATTGGCCAATACTGGTGCTACAGTAGGCTATAGATATGAAAAATTCAGAAGAGTGACGAAACGAATTAAAACCACATATTCTTGTGTCCCCATCTTTGCTGTGTCAAACCGTACTAGAATTGTCAATAGATTCTGTCTCAATTTTTTTCTAGAGCTTTCGAAATACCCACCTGGCCCTCCCTGTTGCGCCCCCTATGCTTGGAATAGAACGTATAGTTCTCAGGAACAGCATTTCTCTCGGATATTTACTTCAAAAATTTACCCAAAATACAATGGATTCAGTGTGATTATACGCTTTCACAGACTTGTTGCTATTGTTGCTATTCCTGACTGAAGATCCACGGATCTTCGTTATCCACTAGGCCTAGCTCACCACTTCTTGACGCATAGTTTTGTTAGATTCGCTAGGTGTCGCCGCCTGAATACGACTGCAGTACTGTTTCCTGAAGAGCTTTGGTTCTGTATTTTTATTTAAAGATTTGAATCAGAAATTGCGAAAAACGACACCGCATGTCCGGAGTACATATCAACACTTTTCTTCGCAGGACAACGACGACGACGACCGCCAGATGAGCGCCGGACTTCGATCCAGCGCAGTCGGACAGTGTTGATCGTCCCTTCCTCCCTCCCTCCGCCGTCTAAGACTGCCATGCTCGGGGACAGATCAGTCACGCGGGGAAACCCCACCCCGTAAAACTCGCTGCCGGACAATGTGCCTAACGCGAATTCCTTCGGCTGCTTCAAGAAACTCCTAATAACACTTTTTAACGTATCTTATAAGTGACTCCTTTGTAAAGCGCTATTGACTTTGGCTCCTAATATGTTACTGTGCTATATAAATTGTCGTTAGTAGTAGTAGTAGTAGTAGTAGTAGTAGCAGTAGCAGTAGCAGTAGTAGCAGCAGCAGCAGCAGCAGCAGCAGCAGCAGCAGCAGTAGCAGCAGTAGTAGCAGTAGCAGCAGTAGCAGCAGCAGCAGTAGCAGTAGTAGCAGTAGTAGCAGTAGTAGTAGTAGTAGTAGTAGTAGTAGTAGTAGTAGTAGTAGTAGTAGTAGTAGTAGTAGTAGTAATAATAATAATAATAATAATAATAATAATAATAATAATAATAATAATAATAATAATAATAATAATAATAATAATACAAACTTGAGGAATTCTCAAGAAAACTGTAGGCCTAAGCACGAAAACTCAGCGGAAGATTCACTTCATGTTTAGTTTATAAGAAACTATCATGAAAATAGGATTGACAGATTGGTGTCCCAAATCAGACTCCAGTTGCTAATAATAGACGGTGACTGTGTCACGAACACCCTATTCACCAGTCGGAAGGGGGCAACAGAGTTCCAAAGTTCAAAGGTCATTCGTTATCAGATATCGAAGCGAAGCCAACGAAGCCACGCCCTCTCCGCATTGAGCTAAAAACGATGAAAATGTTCTCATTCTGTCTTTGGCCGATTAACAGTAGACATTTAACTAAGCAACATTAGCAAGCGAAGACTCGATGACGACAGGCGATTTTCAGTATATAATAATTAGCTCATCTGGTTTTGCTTAATTTCTGACTTAAGCTTCCGCCAGTATTTGCAGAGTTAATAGTTGTGTAAGAAGATCTTTAGATACAGTCGAAATAATAATGTCGAGTATGAGAATTGAAATGTTTGAGATGAGTTGAATAGATTTAGACCGAACATTCTCATTCTGTGTGGCTAATTGTTGACCGGAGCAGTTATTTGCACACAAATAACTCGCTGCTGGCGAAATTTCTACCGTCCTGCAGGAACTCATTACGAGAGACGCTGCTGTTCCTTATCGCACGCGGTGCATTAGGGCCCTTGGAACTGACACTCGCCGTTGGGTGACGCTTTCCAGTTTTCGAAGCAGAGACAGCGCTTGGATAGAGTCTTCCCTCCCTTCCTTCGATCGATCCCCACTTCTGCGTTCTGTTCTTCGAAAGGGCGAGGCACAGTGCCACTGCTAACGACTCCATTTGGAGGGACCGCTGTTGCTAGCGATGCTGCCAAACGGAGGAGAGAGAAACCGTTAAAACGATGTTATATAACATGTGTAATGTCACTTCGGTATCTGGTTAGCTTCGATTATACTTTCTCGGCGTCTCGAGACGCTGCTGGTTATCTTCTCCTGTAGACAACGGACCCTAGTGCGCCTGCCGTCGTCGTCGGCAGCCGTGGGCCCGGGCTCTCTGTCGGCGGACTTTGTGGTCGTAGGGCGCCTGCATCCGTTCAAAGGGCGGACGTGTGCCTAAGCGGGGTCTCTTGTCATGGTGACATCATTTCTTTCGGCCTTTAGTTACAGCTGCGTGATGGGGTCTGCGCTAAATATGGTTCGCTAGTTTTGCGCAACAGTCTAAGTAGATACGTGTAAGTGGATTTTGATGATAGTCTCTGTTCAGTTAAGAAGTAAATTGCTGCTAAATGAGGTATATGATGCGTGGTCGGCTGATGGATTTTTGCTGATCTCGTTATAATATGTTCGTGGACAGTGTGTCACTGAAATGATCAAAGTCTAAGATAAGAAGATGTCATCGCCAAGCGTCGCTGTCTTCGTCCCATTGTTGCTGTTTCTCTCCTCCGTTCTTCTTACTCGCCAAGTTTCCGGATCTCGCCATAGAGAGTCGTCGGCGTTCGGAAAGTCCGGCAATCCGGCAATTCCGGCAATTCCGGCAAATGGAATTTCTTCAAAGGGGATTTGGCGGACGAGATGTTCTGCCGCCAGAATCGCACCAGCCACGAGGAGACGATCCGGATGACGGGTGACGAGACCGGAAGCCGGAATCGAAGCCGGGTGGAGGTGTGCGGCGAGATACTCAAGCGGCACGTGCACCTGCTGCGCAAGACCGCCAACCGCAAAGTGGAGCTGGTCTTCCTCGTCGACAGTTCGGCGAGCGTCGGGTCCGAGGAGTTCCTCAACGAGTTGAAGTTTGTGAAGAAGCTGTTGGCCGACTTCACCGTCGACCGACACACCACCCGGGTGTCGGTCATCACGTTCTCGTCGAAGAGTCGAGTCGTCAAGCACATCGATCACATGACCAATCCGAAGGACGACAACCACAAATGCTCGCTGCTCGAAGAGGAACTGCCGAAGATCGAGTACACCGGAGGCGGCACCCACACCATCGGGGCTCTGATCGAGGCTCAGGTAGGTCCTCTATCATCCTATATGCATCCGTTGACTTACCTGCATGCATCAGTTATTAAGACTCTCGATTTTGAATCAACAGATGTCGCTCTGGACAATAAAATTATAAAACGAACGGATTTTGACGGTACCATGGGCGTAGCTAGGATATGAGGTTGAGGTTTCAATAAACAATGCCGTTAATTGCGTCACCGATATACGAGTTAAGCGCGAAAGTTTAACGGATGAGACCACCCTTGCCATTAAAAATACTGGCCCGCCTAAGGATGAAGAGCATTTATACCGAGATAAAGCTCAATTGACTTAAAGGCCAATGATGAGAAATGGACGAGAAAAGAAAAAGAGCAACCAAAGCAGAAAGGGTTTCACAGACTCCAAGCTCCGTTTGAGAGGTACTCGTCTATATAAGTAGCCCTGCAAGCAACTTAGCCCTAGAAACGTAGCCCTATACGCACCTTATTGCAGTGATAGGAAGAGTACCACTCGAGTATGGCCAACTACTCTTAACAACGTTAAGTGCCTGGATACGTACGTCTCTCTCTCTCTCTCTCTCTCTCTCTCTCTCTCTCTCTCTCTCTCATGGCGGGCGATTCCAATAGTCCCAGCGTAGGAAATTCCAAGAATTATAGACTCCCCTCCTCCTCCTTCACCCATCTCCCGCTAACTGTGCGTGTTAACATGAGAAGGAAAGTGCAGTATTGGGGGGGGTGGAGAGGGGTGGGGTGGTTGATGACCTGAATGATATCACCGTTCGTCATCCAAATGACCTAAAGAACCCGAGACAGCACTCCATGCGGGAGGGGGGCATTTTCTTCCCAGCGCTTGTTCAGCCTTTGCTGCTGCTGCTGCTGCTGCTGAGGTCGCACTTTGAAAGACTTAGCGATATATTTTATCGGAGGCAGATTATCACGCCAAGCGATCGACTGGAAAAGGTCCGACGCTCCTTGATAACAAATGCGAAAACTCAACGTTAGTACAGTTGATAAGCCGTATGATTGTTCATTTTGTGGATAAAAGCAAGAAATTTTGAACATTGACACTTCTTATAATTTAGCAACATTCTGTCCAGAGGCATTCGAATAAACTTAAGAGTAGGGGTACCCCTAGGAGTATGAGAATGGGTACCCCTAGGGGTATGGCTAGGGGTGGGGAAACCCCTAGGGGTAGTGGTACCCATAGGGCTAGGGGTAGGGGCACCCTTTGGGATAGGGTAGGGAAATCAAAAGTGCTAGCCATTCACACGTCTGCCAATACCATTCTCTGTAGTTTTATATCAAAAGTGCTTGGCATTCAGAATTTTGCCTATTGTATTCTCTAATGCGTAAATTGGACATTTTAAGGAACATTTTTAAACTACAGAGAATGGTATTGGCAGACGTGTGAATGGCTAGCACTTTTGACAGAGAAGTGAAGAGCACCTACTAATCAAGCTTTTTTCAAAAATTAGGCCATTATCTCTTCTATATCAAAAGTGCTTGGCATTCAGAATTTTGTCTGTGGTATTCTCTAATGCGTAAATTGGACATTTTAACATTTTTAACTGGGAATCCTGGATATATCCGTCCATTTGATATTGAGGCAACATTAAATACATGGGGATGGGTAATTGGACATTTTTAATCAATCAGAGAAGTGACGTCCGATTTTATTACTCAAAAGGGGATTTGAACAATTGTGCCAGTTTTTCACAATCTGAGATGGTGATGTCCGATTTTATTCAAAAGCGTGTTGATTTCATGCGGAATTACCCTTTTCGTATTTTAGTTATTATTAAAAGCGAAATGAAATGATAATATTATTATTATTATTATTATTATTACAATTATTACTTAGTATTGTTTATTTGGCACTGTATCGATTGTCATTTGTCTACGTACTGCAGCTCAAGCGGATTTTTTTACAAATTATCAAGAAAATTTATGGTGCCAAATTGCATGGTAAGAGATAACAAAAACTTGTGCATCCTTTGGGGAAATTGTTCAGGGCCATGTACCCTATAACTGTGCCAAGTGGCATGCTTTTATCCAGAAGTGAACGATTCTTGGCTTTTATGGACTAGCCACTGAACTACGTCAACTGGAGAGAAACAGGCCACGTGCCAAGAATAAGCAGCTGCTGTTGTACTACTTTCCAAAGCGCCATATAAATCCACGAGATTCTATTTACTTACATACTTATACGGAGGCAGACACAGGCAGACGGAGGCAGATACAGTGAGGGAGGGAGAGAAAGAGAGAAAAGGGACGACAGAGTTTGCAAGAAGAGCGGAAACAGATTAGGGAGAGGGAAGAGAGGAAACGAAGAAGAGAGGCGAGGGAGGAGAATAGAGAGGATAAGACATAGAGATATAGCAGGGATGGAAGCACGGAAAAAGAAAAAATATTTTTATAGCGCATATACTGAAGGCATGGTTATTTCTAGGATTGTCAATTTGGGGGTGTCGGTAAATTCTGGGATCCCCTGCCAAAGAGGTCATCGCATAGCTGAGATTGGGAGGGAGTATGTTAGGGGGTATTAGGTGGTGTGAAAATATCCCTGACTGAAGGTCCTCAGACGTGACATTATTCTTGTGAAGTAATTTGTTTTATAGCGCTGTCTTGCTTTCCTTTTTTTCTTCAGACGGTCTTCCGTCACGCCCGTCCCGACGCAAAGAAGGCGCTGTTCCTCATCACAGACGGATATTCGAACGGCGGCGACCCTCTGCCCGAGGCAGAGAAGCTGAAGAAAATGGGGGTCGAGATATTCACGTTCGGCATCCGCGAGGGAAACTTCCGGGAACTCTGCGACATGGCGTCGTCGAAGAAGGAAGAACACACCTACATACTCAACACCTTCGAAGAATTCGAAGTCCTGGCTCGAAGAGCTCTGCACGAGGGTCAGTCGGATGTACACACGTCCTCCAACAGTCAAACGCTACACCGCCCCTCCCCCCACCCCACCCCAACCCCCGACCCCCGCCCCGATGACGCGTAAACTAAAAGCAGGTTAAAACGGCAGGTAGATGCACAGGTGAAGTCCCTATAGCCTTTTGAGTTGGTCAAATTTGTGCACCAATATAGGAGCACGTGATCGCCTTGAATGTACGTTTTGACCCCGAGTCACGTGTCTGTCTCTCGTTTAGCGTTTAATTATTTGTTGCGTGTTCCGTCGTCTCAATGACCGGGGCCTTTGAAAGTCTTTAGTAGCGTTTATAATCATCTCGATCACAGAGTCTTGGATCACTGTACGCCTTGATCTGTCAACACAGCTGCCAAGACGACTGGATATGAAGCTTTGCAGAATCTGTAAACACACGTTTCCACTTTAGATAACGTTTCTTGCGTAATGCATGTTGTAATTATTATGGTCATGCAGGACTCATTCAATCACAAAGGGTTTGTAGGCAAATTCTCTGCGAATATCTCAAGCCAATGACATTTTCAATCTGTCTTAGCAAACGATGTTTATGTTCCATAGCGAGGATGTTATTAATCCACATTATCACTCCCATTTTCAATAAGGTTGCTTATATTTACATCTAGGACTTTATCAAAGGCAGAGAGAGAGAGAGAGAGAGAGAGAGAGAGAGAGAGAGAGAGAGAGAGAGAGATATCCATGCAATGGATTGTCATTAACATCCGTTTAAATCGACATAAAATTAGACTGCGATGGGACATACCTTGTTTATTTATTCAACTGTCAGCATAAAATCTAAATACCTGTTCCCACCTGGCGAACGTTGCCTATAATGACCAGGACGATTATCTAACAAGACGGGTGATTTGAAGATCATCTATAAGCAATGGACTTTAATCGCATTAAAATGACTAAAACTGACCGCGATTTCACCAATGCGTGATGAGACGTAAGCCAATGCGTTTATATTCAAAATGCTTATAGTGCAATGCTATGGAGACCATTTCTTCATATAAACAGCATTAGCTATACTGTATATTAGCTATACTTAGGCACGATACCTAGTATTAATTAACGAGGTATCGTGCATAAGTATTCTTCGGATAATGAAACTCGTGCAGACAGCAGAGTGAATCGGTCAAAGTGTATAGCACGATTACGTTGGCCGTGCATGTAATTTACATTATGTTGTCGTTGTTGTTGTTACAGATTTACACGTGGGTAACTACGTAATCCAGAACAGCAACAAGTGTAACAGTCTGTGCGAGGAGCGTAAAGACTGCTGCGATTCTCGCGCCACCTGTCGATGCGGAACGCACACGGGAAAATACGAGTGCGTCTGTCAGGCGGGATACTACGGAAGCGGAGTCAAGGACGACGGATGCCTGAGTGAGTGCATAGGCCTATGGGCCACCCACCACCATCGGCAACAATGAAGTCTCAGAGACTGATTTAATAACAATAATAATAGTAATAATAGTAATAATAGTAATAATAATAATAATAATAATAACAATAATATAAGTAATACAGATATAATAAGTTTTGATAACAACACCAGCACCAATAATAATAATAATAATAATAATAATAATAATAATAATAATAAATGATATACTGATTATGATATAATAATATGTTCTGTTTCCTTAGTAATTTCTATTTTCTACTATAATTAGCAACTACTTCATGAATAATTGCGCATAATAATAATAATAATAATAATGATGATAATAATAATGATGATAAAAATAATAATAATAATAATAATAATAATAATAATAATGATGATGATGATGATGATGATGATGATGATGATGATGATGATGATGATGATGATGATGATGATGATGATGATGATGATGATGATGATGATGATGATGATGATGATGATGATGATGATGATGATGATGATGATGATGATGATGATGATAATAATAGTTATAACAATATGTTTTAATGTGCAAAATTTCACACTTTCGTAACTGTTTCTCGTCTGTTTGTTTCAGCCTGTCCCGAGGGGACGTATAAAAATTACACTGGTCCGGGCGACAAGAGCACCTGCATAGCCTGTCCCGACCCCAACCAGTCTTCGCCTCCGGGAAGCGTTAGCATTGACCAGTGTCATTGTAGGAAAGGCTATCGGTCGATCGGAGCGCATGCATGTGCAGGTGACAAAGCCAGTCTAACAAGGCGTAGACGACGTTCACACTATGATGATGAGATTTTTAAAAGTCCCGGTAATTAGGACAAAATAGTAATACACTGTAAATAGTAAACACTGTAAATAGTAATACACTGTAAATAGTCTCTTACGTGTAAATATCTTGTATAAACTGCTTTTTAAAAAATAGTTAGTAGGCATCTAAAATCTCGTATATATATATATATCGTTTTCGAAAGTACAGTAGTAGTACCACAGTAGATGACATATATGCTTGAAATAATCATAGCTAAAGTTGGGACCGGGGGGTCGGGGAGGGAGTCTGGCGGAGTCATTTTGTCCAGAGGATCGTCATGTTTAGGACGTTACGACCATGACCATGGAAGAAGGTTGATAGTACGGATGAACTAAGCATAAGGCTTTAAGGCAAATATCTTGGCTATAGAAGATGCGTGGAAATATTCTTGCAAAATAGAAAATCATTTTCAGGTTTCGAAAACTTCGGGAAACCAGAGGATTTCCCAATGATTTGGAACTCAGCGGCGCCTCATAGAGTCACGGGGTTCACTTTGTAATCGTTATTTCAGGATGAGTCATTATTTGATCTATGCACTAACAATATTCACAAGTAGACTCTTTTGAAACATCTTTGCGTAATTTGCTGGAACACTTAGCCTTATATCGGACAGCTAACATACCCTAGAGAAAATCTTCCTAAGCTTGATAACAGTGCCAAGCGACGAAGCGGCTGCAGGCTAATGTATCACTCCGCCTCAGTGAAGCACGCACCTGTATCTGTGCGCATAAAGACAAAGCACCTCCTCTGTCCTCCGATAAGTTTTTTTCCTAGCGAAAAAGTCACAGTAGTTACAATTGACATTGAAATTCAGTATAAGTCATTATTTGCATTAGCTATACTCTATATTGGCTATAATTGGGCAGTGTAGCTGTAGACACCACTCGCAAAAACAAAAATTGCTTTGTTTCTTTCGACGCCTTGTAAGATTTGCCGGCAGTTTAGTTTACAGGATTTTCAAATCTTTTCTTGAAAGACAACATTACTAGGCCGTCGGTCGGCATTCACCGGCAAGATAAGGAAGTCACTCGCAGAAGCCCCGACAACTTGTCAGGATTGACCCGCTAGGAGTGTCACACAGGGGCGGCGCTAGTACTGAATCTTCCCAGCTTCCGTTTGCACTGCGAGGGCGACTTAAAGGTCACTGGTAGTGAGGCCATTCCAGAACCCGTTCCGATGTGTGTATAGATTTTCGCGAGAGATAGAAGTGAGTCAACTGAGTCAGTTAGTTTATGACAGGACGCGATAACAGAATGCTGTTCTCATTTCAAAAGGCTAATCATCTTCGATGCGTTGAGCGGATAAGCTAGAAATTAGTCAGATCCTTTGGATGAGTCACACGCGCTTAGACCGTCGAAGCGCCTTCTGGGGTGGAAGGAGAGGGGTGGGATGGGGTAAATCAGTAACCCAATCCTTTACTTATCTAATGTCATAGTTCAGTGTTTATTCTAGCCACCTTGACATGGGGGGAGTTTGAAATGTTTGGGGGGGGCAAGATTTGTCTCTCCACTCTTTGGGGGGGGATTTCCATCCCCAAGCCAACATATAAAATTTTTTGTGGATTTTTAAACTTTGGGGGGGGAGAATTCTGCCCCAAAACAGGCCTAGAATAAACACTGGTCATCGTTCATTTGACATCTCTCATCGATTACATGTAAGAGAATTTCCAAGAAGTTGAAGCAAGAGGCCGTTGCTTTTTGCAGGATCAGATAATAACTGGGTAATTAGAGCAGCAGTAGTTCCGACTACGCTTAGAAGGTCGTTAATTGTAAAAGCACCGTGCCTAAGATATTCTAATACATGCATATCTGTTAGACCCTGTTTGGCTTGGCCTATCCCCTCTCCCCACAGATTGTTCTTCCGCCGATCTGACTCACCTTTCCGGTCTCTAATTCATATTGGATTTGATGCACCATCGGCTGACGCCCTATGCCAGAGGCATTCAAATGGCGGCCCGCGGGCCAGCTCCGGCCCGCCAAGGGGCGTCAAACGGCCCGCGAAGATACTGAAACGATAAATAATTTTCTTCTAATAGGCCCGACTTACGAAATATGCTTTTAGGCCTAATGGGGTTTTTATAGCGTAACTGTATCTATTACCTAGGCTGTAAACTATAGGCCTAATATTCTTTTAAAAGCACTTAACCTTCGGGCATCATTCGTAAAGAATTTGACCCTTCATAAAATTTAGCTGAATATTCTGCTATGTGCATTATGACAGTTGCGCCATAGAAGTTGATTGATTGATTGATCTGGCGAATTGTGCGCGTAGCCGTAGTGATGATGATTGATGTGTGTGTGTGTCCAGCTAAGACCTGTCCTGATCTGACTCCACCAGAGAACGGATATTTCGTTCAGGGTCAATGCAGCAACGACGTCAACGCCGCCTGCGGAATGCGCTGCAAGAGCGGATACACGCTTCATGGAACCAGTCTACGGCTGTGCACGGAGGAGGGAGTGTGGACCGGTATGCCAGTCACCTGCGAAGGTAAAACTAGTAAAACAAAGTGTATTCTATCCATCTCTCTCTCTCTCTTTCAGCAGCTCTCTTTCTCTCTCTCTCTCTCTTCTCTCCTCTCTTTCTCTCTCTCTCTCTCTCTCTCTCTCTCTCTCTCTCTCTCTCTCTCTCTCTCTCTCTCTCTCTCTCTCTCTCTCTCTCTCTGTGTTTTACTGTGAATTACGTTTATTGTGGATTTCCGAGATGGTTAGGAAGTTGAATCCCACATCAGTGCGGTTTTTTTTTTGGGGGGGGGCGAGAATCGAAAATCTTGCGTTTTTGTTTGTCCGTCCTGGTGGTTATATGGTTATGCATCTTCTTGATTCGTGGTTTTAATCAGGCTTCGGTGAACATTTAAACGGGAAATTTGTAGACATGCGCTCGACTTGACTTTCGATCCTCTGTCTGCATTTGTCGTTTCAGTGAAGAGATGTCCAGTACTGTCCGAACCTCTGAATGGCCAGATGGACTGCACGAAGAACGACTACTCGTTCGACACTCACTGTCACTTCCACTGTCACGCCGGGTATCGTCTGGTCGGATCGAAGTCGCAGTCGTGCCTGGCCATTGCCCTCTGGAGCGGAATTCACCCCAAGTGCAGAGGTCAGCGAGTACACTTTCTCCTAATTAATATATATTCTGCGAAGAATAATTGTTTTCTTCTCGATATATTTATGGCAGCAAATTTAAGAAATTTTGAACTCGATGTAGATCGGGGATATGCGGTATATTTTATTATATTTTATCGCATATTTACTTATTTTATACTTTATTATTGTTCGGAGTCAATAACGGGAATCCGTTGATGACGATGACTGGACATTGGTATTCTACACGTCGAATCTCGTGCTAATGCAACGCGTCAGACATGAGGACAATGTTGCTTTTGAAGGGCGGGGGGGGTGTTGTACTATACTGTATCGTTGTGAAGAATTCAACCGGAACTCCGGAATTTCTGCTTTACAGAGATCAAATGTCCTGAACTGAAGAACATCACGGACGCAAGAGTCAATCCGGACACCTGTACGACGAGAGAGTCTTCGTATGGAACCGTCTGTACGTTCGTCTGCCATCCGGGATACAAGATGACCGGACCTCGCAGCAAGCAGTGCATGGAGTCCGGAAAGTGGGCGCCGGAAGACGGAACAGAAAACCAGTGCGTCGGTCAGTCAGATCATTCCGGATCATTCCGGATCATTCCGGATCATTCCGGATCATTCCGGATCATTCCGGATCATTCCGGATCATTCCGGATCATTCCGGATCATTCCGGATCATTCCGGATCATTCCGGATCATTCCGGATCATTCCGGATCAGTTCGGTTCACGACGATTGGACAAAGATGATGATTATGATGATGATGATGATGATGATGATGATGATGATGATGATGATGACTGTAATGGCGATGAGATGTGATCGATGTCGTTGCCCCTTTTTCTAGACATAACTCCTCCGACGATCACCTGTCCCAGTAACATCACCGTGAACGCTTCTGCGGACGAGAACTTCGGAACCGTCACCTGGGAGTTACCTGCCGTCTCCGATAACTCCTGTACCTTCCGTCGGTCACCGTTCTTCCCACCTACGTTCCACCTGTCCAGATTCCCATCGGAGAGAATCTGATTACGTACACCGCTGAAGACGGCAACAGGAACAAGGCCAGGTGCACTTTTGCTGTCATCGTTCGAGGTAAGCAATTCCTATTATGCGCGTTCCATTTTAAAATCTTTATTATATTTATGTACAATGCACGTATACAGGTATTATTACTTCGTTATGCCTCGGTTATAAACTTATAATGTACCGCCACGTGAGGTCCCGTGTGATGCGCTACTGTCTTCGATGGTATTGATTATATAACGTACTGAAATTTACAGACCCACTAAGTACGTTATAACGAAGTTCTACTGTAGTTGTGTATAATGGAGCGCATTCATAACCGCTTGAAATTTTTCGCAACTCCATCCCATCAGATATTAGAGAACATTTTATGAACACACAGAGATTTTTTTAGTCTTCTTTAATTAAATGCAGTGACGTTATTAGTCTGTGGCTAATGTATAACGCAAGATTTGCGCGCGCGCTTGTTTGTCGACCAGACACACAACGACCTCGCGTCGACAAGTGCATCTCCCCCGCCCCGTTCATGATGGGCGGCCACGCGTCGATGAACATCACCTGGGAGGAACCGATATTCTCCGACAATTCCTTCCAACCGGTAAAGATCGTCAGGTCACGTGGCCCGGGCGTCTTTCCCCTCGGCACGACCGCCGTCACGTACACGGCCACCGACAAGGACGGAAACACCGTCACGTGTGACATCAAGATCACTGTACAGGGTGAGATATATAAACAGAGATCATCATCATCATCATCATCATCATCATCATCATCATCATCATCATCATCATCATCTCCGACGTTTGGAGTGAGGCTTGAAGCTGTTTTCCCCCTCACTTTAGAGCACGCCTGCGCCAACCATCCAGTGCCCCTGAACGGGAATCTGACCTGCAATCGGCAGGACACCGAACTGACGTGCTATCCCTGGTGTCAGCCTGGATACGATTTCGCCATCCGACCGTCGGAGAAGTACTTCTGCGACTATAGGACAGGATTCTGGAGGCCGGAGGGAAAATGGCCGATCAAAGACTGCTCAGGTAGGCCCCCTCCCCTATAGCAACGGAATTGTGAAAGTTAATTAATTAAGATTAAACAGCATGGAAGGTTATCATCGAATCACGGCATCAAATATCAAAGCATATATGAACCGAACGATTGTAGGACAGTAAAATTTGTGGAAAGAAGATTGTTTACAGTTCTTGTACTTCTTGGTCAAATTAACTTCGTAGAACACACTATTCGGTATAGTGTTTGCAATTTAAGCGTAAGGACAATGCACGTTTTAAATGTTAAGAATTTTTATTTAGTTAGTTACATTTTGCCCTCTACTGACGGAATTTTGCATTTGGGGCTGTGCATATTATAAGTAGCTATCGCCTTCGTTATCACACGATATAATTGCATTGGAATAGAAATGAATAGATAAATGAATAGCCTAGATTTAAATAAATTGTAGAATCTCGTTCCACTCGAGTGAATAGTTTTTATTTCTTCTAATGTTAAACGCATTTCTTAGTTTCGCGCAAATCGAATCACGCTAAGCAGACGGTGGAGATGCAGTTCAAGTTAAAGACCCAATGCCAGGACAGACTCGTTCTCAATCACCTCGAGAACAGCATCGAAAAGAAGATCAAACAGAAGGTCAAATATTCATCGTTAGGTCTTCCGATGCATTTCAGGAAGGACAAAATTACTTCCATTCGGCAAATAGGCCTACTCGAGTCCATAGTAACTCGAGGTTTCCGAACAGAAGCAAAATCGTTCCATAGATATACTGTTTTATCTGTGGACTCAAAAAACAAGAAGACAAACATGAAGAATACAGGAACAAATCTACTAGACTAGAGGGCAGGAGGGCAAAGAATGAGGTAACACAACAATACCATAATGTGAATGGCTGGCCAAATGGAGCATAGTGGCTCTCACACTCAAGGCAGATCCTACTGAACCACTCTGAGCTTTGGTATTATTATTATTATTATTATTATTATTATTATTATTATTATTATTATTATCATATTCATCATTATTATTATTATCATCATCATCATCATCATCATCAACAACAACAACAACAACTTCATCAACATCATCACATCTCAAGGCCGTTTGAAATTGTCGTGTGTAACTAGCATTGCATATACAGTATATATATATATATATATGTGTGTGTGTGTGTGTGTGTGTGTGTTTTATGCAATGTTAGTAACATGAGCTCTATTATATTGCGAAATTACTCTGTAGTTTTAATCCTGTGCGTAATTTTGTTTCACAACTCAACTCTTTGTTTTGGTGTTGACGTCTTATTATTTTAGCGGAAGTTGACTGTTGCATTGGTTCTTTAGGCTGTGGGTTATTGTCTTCCTAACATGGCTTGCGATGCAGGACAGTTCGAAACGACATGCATTGACGAAGACGGTAACTACAGCTACTGATTACCCCCTCCCCATCACGCAGTCACCATTAATACAGAAAATCTTACCGAAGGCTTTGGCCAGGAAATTGGAGCGGGGGATTCAGACATCACGGGGAATTTCTTCATACGAGGAAAAGGCAGTTGTTGTAAACAAAATTATTAAATAATGAGCCACTCCCTAAAATTCTCAATATGTCCGTGTGCGTGACGCGAATGATGTCCTACAAATATTCTCTGTGTTGCAGTCTGGAACAATCGGATCGACGTTTTCGGACCGTCTTCTGGCAACCAGGGCAATGCGGCTCTCGAGTCTTCGGAGACGAAACGGGAGAGAGTCAGGCGCGATGATGCCGGGAACATCGACAGAAGAGTTGGCGTGGAATACCAAAGACACGGATCGGCGCCGGGCATCGACGCCAAGAGCACGATTACCGTCAAGTATGACATCAACGGTAGGACCCGTCAGTCACGGATCCTATAGGATTCAACGTTTCAAAATGAATGCCATCTAGGGAGTTAACTGGGATTATGATTGGATGAAAGATGTTGGGGAGGGAGGAGGGGGAGGGGGTATATTTCCCAAGCATTTAAAAATTTAAAAATTCGCCTGTACAATGAAGAAGAGTCATTTTCCTCGAAGTTAAGAAGAAACGTAAACCAACTTTTCAGATTGCCGGCTTCCGTCCAAGTATTTTGTCGTTTTGAGATTCGCGTCAAAATTTTCGTTTGTTCCACTTCGATCCTATTTTTTACCATTAGGACCCCTATAAGATGTCGGGGAGTGTCCTCCCACCCGTAGATGACGCCCAAGGGAGGCAGATGCCCCGATCCTGCCACCCAACATTCTCTGCTTAATTGGTCTTCCAGAATATGAAG
Organism: Metaphire vulgaris; assembly: GCA_018105865.1. Lineage (NCBI taxonomy): Eukaryota > Metazoa > Annelida > Clitellata > Crassiclitellata > Megascolecidae > Metaphire > Metaphire vulgaris. The sequence continues at coordinate 18,947,810 of CM030839.1, forward strand.
TATATGAGTCTTAGATTAAAACTTGTGCACATAATAATTATTGTCAGAGAGAAACCAAAAAACAGCCCTTTGAGAACTATTGCTTATGCGTATGTCTTTTTGTATCACGTAATCTCTTATAATGCCTCTGCTAAGTTTAACGACATGTCCTATCTGTGGTATCAATGCATGAAATCAATTTGTTAAGCACATACCATATCAGTGGTTTTCACACATACTAAACCACTAAAAAAGACATTATTATTATTATTAATTATTATTATTATTATTTTATTATTATTATTTTTATTATACCAAACTTTACTTTCGCAAACTGAGTTGCTTGAAGAAATTAAGTAGAAAATGAAACACCTGATCGCCGGAACTTTTGTCTTGCACCTGTGGAACATTCTTTCTGGTTTCCTTATTTTTCTATCGCAGGCAGTTCCGTCCTAAGTGCGGACCCGGGTTCGGTCGATATACGATCGGGAGTGGCTTTCGTCCGAGAGAAGATCATCGAAGACGCACGGAAAGGGGATTTCGATTCGATTTTCCGCGATGAAGGGACGGAGATAGTGGCCGTCGAATACCTCTCAAAATCCCCGGAATTTCTCTGCCACCCCGGCAGTGTACTCATCGACCTCAAATGCGGTACGATCTCCACCAGTGGCGTAGCCAGGGTTCCAAAGTAGGGGACATTTGAACATTTTCGATCCAAAAGTCTTGAAGAACAAAAAATGTCGTCTTCTCAAAAGCTATAAAGTCCGGTGTGTTCTCTTCGATGTAATACTACCCCAACCCCTAACCCCCCCCCCCAACTCCTCAGTCCCCCGGTGGCTATGTCAATGATCTCCACGTGAGTATACCTCAATGATCTCAAGGCGTTGATAGTAGTCCAGATCGATCCACAATTAATTACCGTTGACAAGGGTCCGCCAGAAATTTTAAAACCAATGGGAGTCGTCTTGAAAATTTGGGGCTTCATTCCACTGCACGAAGGTCATAAGGATCTGATCTGAATTAGGAATAGTGTCAGGCGTGGCTAAATGCCTAAGTTCATTAGTTCAAACATTATACTTCCACGTGACAATTTTTACAATCCAAGTTTAAAATGTAAGATGCATGTACAGGCGTGGCTAAAAGTTCATTACTACATTATAGCGTCTATAAACTTTTGTCCACGACTGTATATATACTATACGGCTGTTGCGCTGTTTAGTGAATTGCCCTGGAGGAACCTTCTTTAACGTCATAAACGAAGCTTGCGTCGGATGTCAGAGAGGAACTTACCAACCGGAAGAAGGACAACTGACGTGCCTCGTCTGTCCCAATAATATGTCGACATCGCAGAATAACTCCAGGAGCATTCAACAATGCAGGGGTCAGCAAAATTCACCATCAAACGAATAATATATGGCTGCTAGAAATTCAGTTTATGCATTTATGCACTTTGAGGTAGAGGGAGAGGAAGAGAGAGAGAGAGAGAGAGAGGAAAGAGAGAGAAATCGCTGTATCTGGATGATATTTGACTTTCTTAAGGTTTCTTTCTTCTGGTTTTGATCTTCATTGTTGCGATAAATTTAACAAATTATTTAAAAAATCGGCTCTGCATTATGGGCCATCAAAGCGTTTGACTCTAATGCGACCATTTTGCAGTATGCAAAGCCGATAATTATTAATTTTGTGCCATACTCGCTATATATTAAAGGCATCAATGCCGCAGAATGTAATACCACGTATATTTGGTATGCACAAGAAGAACTTTACATATAATAATAATAATAATAATAATAATAATAATAGCAATTATAACTGAATTTTAAGTGGTTCAGTAGGATTTCTCCTGTGTTGAAAACCACTGACGATCATGCAGCCCTCTATTATTCAAAGTTCCGTTTGTCCGCTACATCTGTCTACCTTTAATTCTACTAAAACAACTACAGTTCGCCATTTCGCAGTATGCAAAGCCAAAATAGCTCATATATTAAATTCCATGTCTTCGTAATTTTGTGTCATACTCGCTATATATTAACGAATCTAATATAGGGCCTATCTGTCGGTGACTAGTCAAACATATATTTCGAAGGCTGAGCAATTTAGAAATGCAGCATTAAGCAGGCTGCGATGCTGTATAGGCTATATTTCTGTATGATTTATTTGTCTGGTTCTTTGTGTTGCCGTCTTCCAGGGCAATGTCTACCCGGCAGTTTCTCCTACGACGGCGTCGAATGGTGTGAGACGTGTCCGATCGGCTTCTACCAATCGAACTACGCCCAGACCGCCTGTCTACCGTGTCCGATGGGGACGAAGACGTGGCGTCGAGGAAGTCGCAGGCGGGAAGACTGCGGAGGTAGATGCTAACCAACATTCGGCTCTTAACTCCCTCCATTGCCGGACGAAAACAGCCCCCAGAGCGGTGACAATGTTTGGGTTTTTTAACATGTCCACTCGACGGACAGACGCCCGTGGGGACGGTTTGAGAATTATCCTTTGGTATATCCAAATGCGAGTCTACAGTCGCGGCCAAAAGTTTGGAGACGCAGCTCCGGACGCCCATGCCTAAATTCTGATGATGACCTTTTTGCTTATCCGAGTTTGCACGCCGGAGGAAACTGGTGTAAAAAATAAAAATTAATGATTTAGTGTGCTAATTGCGCCCCCAGGACGGCTCTCGGGGCGCCCCGCTGGATTTTCTGAGGACTTGAGGGCACCGCCCCGGTTACACTCCACTTCCGGAGGGGGACCAGAAATTGTGGGGAGAGAATGGGCCTAATCCGAACTACACTGACGCAACAGACACACATTTATATTAATGATGACAAAACTATATAAGAGATCTATATAAATACAGTAAGAGATGCTTTTTACGAAACACTGGATTTCAAGTGTTGAATTTTGCGATTAGTTGAGTGTAGGGAGGGTTTCGTTTCTAAGACGGGACTGGAGCCTTGCTTTCCCTGTCCTCGCGGCTATTTCCAGCCGGAGAAAGGCAAGTCGTCCTGCTTCGTCTGTCCCGAGGGAGTAAAGACGCGCAGCTCTGGGTCGACCGACATCACCGACTGCGAAGGGATCTCACAGATGGCCGCCAGCTCCAGCAGCCTCCTCTCCAACAAGTCCATCTCGATCACAGACTGCTTCGCGGAGCCATGTCAGAACGGGGCGCAATGCACCAGCCTCATTCCCGGCTACACGTGTCAATGCCTAACTGGATGGACCGGTAGGAAGTCGGATTCTTCAACCAAGTTAAACTCAGCGCTTTTTCTGTGCTCTTATATCCGAAGGAATAATTCGCTGCTCTGACTGTGGTGTCGACGCTTGCTGACGGTTGTGATGGAACTGGTTTTAGGATTGCACTGCGAAATGGAAATAGACGAATGTCTATCCAATCCCTGTCAGAACAATGGAAGCTGTGTCGACGAAATGAGTGGATATTCATGCATCGATTGTTCTCCAGGATACAGCGGTAGGATACTAGTCTCTCTCTCTCTCTCTCTCTCTCTCTGACGCTCTCTCAAGATTCGTGCAAATCAATCTAGTTATATCACATCACAGTAGAGACCCGGATATGGTAACGTATTGAGAAAATGCAGTCTGAACTTGCATCAGCAAGTCGTAGGATGTTTGATTATCTGGAGCTAGGTATTTGAACATTGCCCTGAAATGAAACTGTGATCTAGATTGACTGTGATACGCGATTAACAACTATTATTTCTACTTTTCTTCTTGTGGCGATTCGATTCTGAATTATAGAAATCAATATCTTGAAAATTGCGTGCTTATGGGAAGCTAGGCTTTGGAGGATTCTAACATGCAGCCACAGGTTCCAACTCCTTGAACTGCATGGCGCGTATGAATAGTTGCCCAGTTGCCCCACCGCAGTCGAAATGCCTTAACCCCTTTACTGGGAACCCTCGATATATCCGTCCAGTTTACATTGAATTACAGTTAAATACACGGTTAAGGGGTTAATAGTAATCGCTGTGTACCTCCTTTCTGTCATTTAGGAATCCATTGCGAGCTCAACATCGACGACTGCGAACCAGATCCCTGTGAGAATAACGCCACGTGCGTCGACCACGTCAACTTCTACAGATGCGATTGCGCCGCCGGCTTCAACGGTTCGATCATTTGAGAAAACCATCATCAGCAGTCCTCATTCTTATTCCTTGTCTTTGTCGTATAATGCGGCCTAGGCTCAGCGAACCGACGCCATCTGGCGAACGAACCGGCGAACCAGATAAACGAAGTGGGACCGCAGAGAAAAATAATAAGAGAAACGACGATCATTGAGATAACTCTTTTGTTCGGTTTTTGCGACGGTTTTCTCCGAATCCAAAGTAGTCTCTGAAGACTGTGGCGTAGCCAGCTTATGCAAAGTGGGGTTGTTAACTGGAGGCACTATGCAGCTGAACACTGAAGCCGCGGTCGACCCCCCCACCCCACCACCCCACTACCCCTCCTTCGACCAAAAGTCAACGGATTTACATAAATTGTGTTGGTCATATTTTTGGAAATGGGGATGTTTGAACAACCCCAAACAACCCCGTGGCTACGCTACCGTCTGAAGATTTTGTCACTTTCAATTAAATAATTTACTTGAACAGCGTAATCGATGGTAACTATCGACCTATTTGGCGTTGTACGATCGGTTCCCGCCAGAACACCGAAGTTAAGCAACGTCGACCGCGGTTAGTACTTGGATGGGCGACTGTCCCGAGATCGAGTGGTGGCGGGCGCCGACGGCCAACCAAGCCGTTCATCGCTTAGACTTGGTTATAGTACCAGCAGCATTAAGCTGCAAAAGAGACAAAGCGCGGGTCTGGAGAAAGCAATGACAAACTACTGTAGATTAATGGCGTACGCCATACGAAGCGTCGCTGCTTGCCTTAAATCAAGGAGATCAGCGCCGGATCTTACACTCGTTTGAGTACGGGACTAGCTTTTTATCTTTGATGTAAATTGTTCTTAGGAACACTGTGTGAAGAGAACATTGATGACTGTATCGACATGCCGTGCAAAAACAACGGTACCTGCATTGACGAAGTGACGGAATACAGGTGTCAATGCGTTCCTGGATTCCAGGGCAGCACCTGTGAGGTCGACATAGACGAATGTTCATCGGGTCCATGTCAAAACAACGGAAATTGTACAGACGAAATCAACGCCTTCCGGTATTTCAACGCTCAGTAGCCTATTATGTCATGAAACGCAATTACTGTTACTGCATTATTATTATTATTATTATTATTATTATTATTATTATTATTATTATTATTATTATTATTATTATTATTATTATTATTATTATTATTATTATTATTATTATTATTATTATTATTATTATTATTTATTATTATTATTGCTATTATTATTATTGCTATTATTATTATTGCTATTATTATTGCTATTATTATTATTGCTATTATTATTGCTATTATTATTATTATTATTGCTATTATTATTATTTATTATTATTATTATTATTATTATTATCGATTCATCATTTTGAGTTTTGTTGAATGACTGTTTAAGCTGTAGTTGTAAATCCGGATACACCGGATCTGCTTGCGAGACGGACATCAACGAATGCCAGTCTGATCCATGTCAGAACGGCGCCACCTGCCTTGACATGGAAGGACGCTACCTGTGCAGGTGTGCACCTTCATTCACCGGAGTCGATTGCGAAACAAGTGAGTTCATTCAGCGAATGGATATTTTGTTAATTTTACTCAAATTAGTCATCTGAAACCGAAAAATGAAACATCACTTCAAATCTCTGGATGGAGATAATTTTCATTTGCCGGACTTTGTTCAGTATTGTTTTGATTTCGTCTGAGACCATAAATCTAATTAAATCCAAGAAACGGGCTCCTTTTTGTGTTGCATTTGACCATTTATCTACTTCCCACTGGAAAATATTATCAACCACTTGGCTGTAGTCACTTTCTTATCAAATATTTCCGGCAAGCGATATCATCATCAATAGTATGATGATCATGATAGTAGTAGTAGTAGTAGTAGTAGTAGTAGTAGTAGTAGTAATAATAATAATAATAATAATAATAATAATAATAATAATAATAATAATAATAATAATAGTAGTTTAGAGCTGCTCATTAGGACCAGCTCTGTGTTAGGACGTCTATGTTCGACCCGGCCATTAATTCACATAATGGTCTTGCTGTGTAATCTAATTATCAATCAATCAATCAATCAATCAATCAATCAATCAATCAATCAATCAGCTTCTATAGCGCTACCAGCATAATGCCCAGGGCATCAGCCGATGGGGCACCAAATCCAAATAGCATTAGAGAGCCAGGTCTTTTCTCTTCATCTCCGGTTCTAATAAATATTCTTTGTTTTCAGAACTGAACTCATCTTTCGATTTCTATTTCCCGACATCCGGGATAACGGACTATGCGTCCATCGAAGATCCGTTTGGCAGGCGCAACCTGACCGCCTTTACCATCGCCATGTGGCTGAGGACGGACGATCGCGAGAACCAGGGCACTCCCGTCTCATACGCCACAGACGCCGACAGCAACGCCATCGTCATCACCGACTACAGCGGGTGGGTGGCGTCAAAGACTCTTTCCTATTCTTCTTCCTCCTCTTCTACTACTTCTTCTTCTCTTTCTTCTTCTTCTTCTTCTTCTTCTTCTTCTTCTTCTTCTTCTTCCTCTTCTTCTTCTTCGGTTCTTTCAACACTTTTCTGTGTGTAGAGGAATTAGAAGTTAGACTGAATATGTGTGTGATTTTAAGACCGTGCTGCTACAAATAGCTAACTAGTCATTATTTAAGTAAAGGTTCTTCAGTTAAACAGATTATTAGCTGACAGAGCGAGACAAGAAAAATGTTCCCACTTTATAAATGGAATATGGAATATGTATACACTCTGTTTCGTTGTGAACGTTTGCACAACCCCCTTGTCAAACTGGATGAAATCTGGCGCAACTGTGTTTCTTTTAAATTGGCATTTAAGTTTTTCTTTCAAATTCCAAAGTCGCCACCACCTGCTATACACGCATCGCCTGTGTGTGTGTGTGTGTGTGTGTGTGTGTGTGTGTGTGTGTTTGGCTGCTTGTGTGATTTATTAGCGTTTGTCGTGAATGTTCAGTTTTGTTCTCTACGTGAACGGAAAAATCCAACATACGGACGTCACGGCAGACGACGGTAACTGGCACCACATAGCGACCACCTGGACGAGTGAAAAGGGTGCCTGGCAGGTGTTCAAGGACGGTCTCAAGGTCACTTCTGGCACCGGAATGGTGCCTGACAGCACCATCGAAGGTAGGTCAACCATCGTCACTCCATAGATCACTTGATTAATCTTCGTCACTTGATTAATAGATCTTTAGGATTAATGGATGGATGGTAACGAATGAGTGAATGACTGAATGAGTGAATGAATGATTGAATAGAGTGAAGATGAACTGATTGAGTGTCTCTCACTTATTAATTAATTTATTATTATTATTATTATTATTATTATTATTATTATTATTATTATTATTATTATTATTATTATTATTATTATTAAGTGCAGCACAATGTCGGATGTACAGTTTGAATGCTGATTACGCGAGTGAGAAGATATTTCATTTCAGGCGGCGGCGTCCTGGTGGTGGGTCAGGAGCAGGACGTCCGCGGTGGACTGTACAGTATTTCCGAGTCCTTCATCGGGACCATCTCACGGCTCAACCTCTGGGACTACGTCCTGACCGAAGGCGACATTGCCAGCATCGTCTCCTCCTGTGACGAGAACATAGGAAACCTGATCGCTTGGCCCGATTTCCTTTCGGGCCTCAACGGCAAGATAGAAAGAATCAATTCGCATATCTGTAGAGGTAATTATCAATCAATCAATCAACCAATCAATCAATCAGTCAAGTTCTATGGCGCCACTATCTTTATGCATAGGGGCATCATCCGATGACCTGCCAAAACCAATCCGAATTATTTGTCCTCTAGGCTGCCGAATATCTTGTCGAATGGTTATTGTGTCGATCGAGGGAAGAGCCGCGTATTACTCTTAATCTGGTTCAAGTGCACGTCAGGAGGCTTTATAGACAACAAATACAAGTGTTTTACACTACTGCTCAAAAATTTGTCAACACGAGAAGGAAGTCTCCGCCTTTCTTTTAAAAATGAACTTTCTTGTATTCCTTTTTGTGTTATCTTAACATCTTGTTTCTGGTCGGCTTTCAGCCGTAGCGTGTAGCTGTTACAGAATAATAATAATAATAATAATAATAATAATAATAATAATAATAATAATAATAATAATAATAATAATAATAATAACATGTCTCTGCTAGGTTGTACCGCGACTGACATGTCTCAGCTATGTGTCACTGCTAGATTTTTCTCGGTGAATTTTGAGGGTTTAGGGGGAAATCGCCCCCTATCAGACTAAGATAAAACACTGGTGCAAACTTTATTGTAATTAACACAAAAGCCAGTAGGATCAGTTTTATTGACTGCATTTAGCTAAAACTGATCGATTGCAGGTTGCGACGCACCTGTAAACATCACCTCAGGTTCTGTGCAGTGGACCGGAACGAACATCAACGCTACCGCTTCCTACTCATGCGCATCGGGATACGAGTTAGACGGACCCGCGGACAAGATCTGTCTCCTGAATTCCTCCTGGAGTGGAATCGAATTGCGCTGTACAAGTAAGCAGCTCCCGTCCAGGATATAAAATCGAATTTCCATCCATTGTAACACGTTAGCCGACAGTTTTTGAGTTGTTCTGATACTTTGCGAAGATTATCTGAAGACTATTCTCAATTTAGACCAGAGTTATTTGAATGGCGGCCGCGGGCCAGATCCGACCCGCCAGTGGATGTGAAACGGCCCGCGAAGATACTGAAACGATAAAATAACATTTTTCTAATACTTACGAAATATTTTTTAATTGTCGTTTTCAACTTTTCTGGCCCTCGAGCAACAGTCACAAAATCTGACCCCTACATAGCATTTAGTTGAATACCTCAGATTTAGGCTGTGTGTCTGGATTTTCGTTGCCTACCTGCGGATTATTTTAGGCTGATTTCATCCTAATAACATATTATAATTTAAGCATTCCAACCATTTACTTAATTATGATAATAACGTTCAAAAATAATAATACAGTTTTCATTCTGTCTCACTGACTTTAGATTTTGCCAGAGACTTTCATAACTTATTTGCTATTTTATAGCCATGCATGAGTATTGTATAGAATACGATAGTCTTTGCTTTTGTTGGTTTCTTGCAGAAGTGTCCTGTGGCCTTCCGCCTGACATCCCAAATGGAAATCCTTTTGCCTCCTATAACACCTACGGAAATAAGGCCGAATATTTTTGTTCGCATGGATATGAGCTTGTTGGCAATCAGTCTCTGTACTGTAACGCAAGTGGTATTTGGGAAGGACAGATCCCAAAGTGCGTCGGTAGGTGAAGATGACGTCAGAACTCAGCGTTCGATTTGTTCTCATGCATCAAAACAGATGTTTAATGGTTTAACCTTCATCTTTCTCTTTCTGATTAGAACCTGTGGTGGTGTCACGTGACACCGGACGTCTTCAATGCTTAATTATGCCAAACTACCGATCGACATTTCGCATGATCGCTGTTAATTGTTTTGTGTTTTGTAGCTATATAATGGTTTAGTAATAATGATGCGAGTTTAGAGTGGTTTAGTAGGATCTGTATAATCTCATTCGTTGCCCCCTTGTGTTCTAGTAGGTCTGTTCCGGTATTCTCATTCTTTGTCTTCATATCTTCGAGTCTAAAAATAACAATGCAATTTTTGCATTTATACAATGTTATACATGCCTCATTCATTTTCCGTACTCGATACATCTACTGTACGATACTTTATTCGACAGTCCAATGGCCATACAAGACCACCGTGCCTATATACTATATTCTTGTGTGTGTTTGTGTAGAGATCATCTGTACGCTGTCGCCACTGACGACCGGTCTTAGACTAACGAGCTCTAGGTCGGTGACCGTCTCCCGTCCCGACGACGTGGCGCGCTTCGACTGCCAGCCGGGGTTTCGCATGACCACCGCTTACCGCAGCATAAAGTGCACCAGGTCCGGACGGTGGGACAACGCAATGCCACGCTGCGACCCGATCATCTGCGATCCCGTTCCTTCGATACTCAACGGACGGGTCTCCGTAGAAGGCACCGGCAACGACACCATCTTTCATCCCGGACAGACCCTGAGCTACTCCTGCGACGTCGGATACGAACCGCCCATCGCCGATAACAGGATCAGGTGCAACGAAGGCGGAACGTGGACGTCGACGCACAGGCACGTCAAGGGCATGTTCTGCCAGGTGGTCACCTGCGTAAGACCGTCGAGACCGAAGAACGGTTGGGTGGAAGCACCGTCGTACAGCCCCGTCTTCAACTCGACCGCCGTATACAGGTGCGACGACGGATACGTTCGGTTTGGACCGGCGGAACGAAAGTGCCAGTCAAACGGAACCTGGAGCGGCATCGATACCACCTGCCAGGTGATTACCTGTCCGCGCCCAGGTGAGATCCTACACGGACGCGTGATTGGAACGGAATTTTTATACCGAGGAAAGATTACATACACGTGCGACGAAGGATATGAATTGAGCGGGACGGTGGAAAGGACCTGCGGGTCAGATGGGTCGTGGTCGTCTCCAGAGCCTTCCTGTAGACCAGTCGAATGTCCACGTCCAGGAAATCTCACCCACGGTCACGTCTTTGGAGACACGTTTACCTACAACAGCGTAGTAGACTTCACCTGCGAATCGGGTTTTCAGTTGGCCGGTGCCAAGCAGCAGAGGTGTCTGGCCAATGGCACGTGGAGTGACGAAACGCCCACCTGTGAAAAGGTGCTCTGTTCCAATCCGATCGACATTCCCAACGGACGACACGAAGGGTCGATGATTTACGAGACCGGGTCCGTAATCACGTACGTCTGTCACAAGGGCTACGAGATCGAGGGCAAAGACACGCGAACCTGCCGCCTTGACGGAACCTGGTCGGGACCGACGCCGAAGTGCAATTCGATTCACTGCGTCTTCCCGAGCTCCATCAAACACGGACGTTATCAGTCGGACCAGAACGTCATCGGGTCGACCATCGAGTACCAGTGCGACAGCGGCTACGCACTGGACGGCCCGACGAACAGGACCTGTAGCGACGACAAAAAGTGGACGGGAAGCGATCCGAGCTGCCAAGAGGTTCTCTGCGAAAAGCCACCGGGAATCGCCCACGGCAGCGTCAACGGCGACGTCTACCGAGCGGGGTCCTCGATCTTCTACAAGTGCGAACCAGGATACCGGTTGAACGGGTCGTCGGTCAGGTTCTGTACCGAGAACACGAAGGTCTGGAACGGCACCCAACCACACTGCGTTCCCGTCGATTGCGGCAAACCCACGGAGACGATCGTCAACGGCGGCATCATGAGCTCGAACTTCTCCTACGGCGCCGTCATCCAGTACGCCTGCGACAACGGGTATCAGGTTCAGGGAATGGCAACGAGAACCTGTAAGGCTGACGGGACTTGGTCCAAGGAGGTCCCCGTCTGCGAACGAGTCGAGTGTCCGCGGCCTGCACGCGTCATTTACGCAATGATCGAGGGAAGTGAATACAAATTCCGCGACAAGGTCGTCTACAGCTGTGTTCCCGGCTACAAGTTGACTAGTTCCGGCGTCAGAGTCTGTCAAGCGGATAAGACGTGGAATGGCAGCGATCCGCATTGTGCTCAAATCGACTGCAAACAGCCGCCGGCTGTCACTCATGGGCGAATAATCACTCAAGGCACGCACTACAAGAACATCGCTCACTACATCTGTGACCCCAAGTACCGGCTGACTACCAACGGAACGAGGTACTGTACTGAGAACGGTAGCTGGTCGGGCGTCGAGCCGCAATGCGTCGAGCTGAACTGCGGCCAACCGCCGGCGATAGAAAACGGCCGGCCTACGGGCGACGTGATCAAAGCTGGGATGACGGTTGAGTATCAGTGCGACGACGGATTTCGACTCGTCCAGTCGGCCAAGCTGACCTGCTCCCTCCAGGGCCAATTCTCCGGCAATCGGCCGCGCTGCGAGAAGGTCGAATGTCCCACGCCGCAGCCGATCGACTTTGGACGCCTGAACTACACCAACATCACCCTGAATTCCGTTCTTCGGTACGTCTGCGACTTCGGGTACGAGCTGGTCGGTCCGAGCGAGCGCGTGTGCGGCGAGGACCGCCAGTGGACCGGCGTCGACCCCATCTGCCTCGTCGTCGACTGCGGACCGCCGGATTTTGTCGGCGACACCCATCTCCAGATGGACAGATACGATCTCGGCGCTGTTGTCGTCTACGCGTGCCTCGATGGCTTCCTGCTGGAGTCCGGTGACCTGAATCGAACCTGTCTGGCCGATAAGAGATGGTCCGGAGATCCGCCGGTCTGCAAGAAGATCTCGTGTCCACGGCCAGCGTTTCTGTTCGGTTTCATCGCAATCGCAGCCGGCGACACTCGGATCGAACAGCACGTGCATGACATCGATCGCTTCGTCTACGGCATGACGGTGGAATTCGACTGCGAGGACGGATTCCACCTTCAAGGTGAACGCGAACTCACCTGTCTCGTCAACGGGTCCTGGAACGGCCCGGTTCCGTCGTGCGATCGCATCAGCTGCCCCAACGTTAGCGTTGCCAACGGCCAGGTGCTGTCTCCGAAGGGTTTCAAGTACGGATTCCGTACTCTCGTCTCGTGCGACGAAGGATATGAAATCAGCGGCTCGAAGGAGCTGAACTGTCTCTCCAACGGTACCTGGTCTTCGGAAATTCCCACCTGTCAACCGATTACCTGTGAAGAGCCTCCTGGTATTGAAGACATGTACACTAAGATCATCGCCAGTCCGAACGCAGGGGTCGGCTACCCGTTCGGAATGACACTTGGCTTCGACTGTCACGAAGGATTCGAGTTATTAGGAGCGACGAAGACGACCTGTCTTGCTACGAAGCAGTGGTCGACTCCTTTCCCGCTCTGCCAGAAGATCGTCTGCTCTCCGCCGCTGATCGAAGGAAAATCGATCCCGATTTTGGAAAATCCCAAGGACACCTACGGTCTCGGCGAGACGCTTCGCTTCAGGTGCGCCGTCGGGTACCACCTGGACGGCATGAAAGATATCGCCTGCAACGAGAACAGAACCTGGAACGGAACAATACCTCGCTGCGTCCAGTCCGTCTGTCCGCCTCTGGCAATACCTCACGCTCTGTTCAATGGCAGTGTTCCCGACGCAAAAGATCTGTTTGGAATTGGGAAGAGTCTGGCCATCTCTTGCGAGGACGGCTATCGTCTGAACGGCATCAGTTTATTGCGATGCACTGAAAATGGAAAGTGGCACGATACTCTTCCTACCTGTGTAATCATCACCTGTCTTTTGCCGGAAATATCAAACTCAGAAACTCGTTCAGAGAACGTCACAGTCGGTCGGATTGTGTGGATAAACTGCAAGCCTGGCTATCGACTTGTAGGTGCATCGCCTGTCACGTGCCTGAAATCTGCCGGGTTTTCTCTTCCGCTGCCCGAATGCATTATGATCACCTGTCCTGAATTCTCGGTGCCCGACGGTAGAGTGATATTGAGGGAGAGGGTGCGAGTCAACGGGCGTCACGACTTCTTTCCGATCGCCGCTCTCTCGAGTTCATCTCCTGTCACGTATTATAAGCAGGGAGAATCCGCAGAGGTCGTGTGTGACGACGGATTCACTCTTGCCGGCAACGGTTCAAACGGAATTCTCACCTGCCAGGTAAGCGGGGCATGGTCTGCCGCCATACCTGCCTGTGAGAAAATACTCTGTCCCACACCGGAAATCGTTAACAATTCTCGCATAGAATTTGTTCAGCCGGAGTCGAGATCGTCTTACGAAGAGGAGGAAATTGACATAGGACGATCTGCAGCCAGTCTATGCATTCGCAACAATTATCAAATACGTCTGCGACAGTGGTTATCGTCTGGTGGGCGAGATGGAGAACATGTGTACACTTGATGGTACGTGGTCCGAACCGTTTCCTAAATGTGAACTGATCCACTGCACATCATTAATTGTACCGAATGCAGTTCTCAGCACCAAAGCCACGTCTTTTGGAACAGTGGTCAACGTAACGTGCAAATCGGGCTACGAGATATTCGGTGAAGCGGTCCTGACCTGCCAGGCCAGCGGTCTGTGGTCGGGTATCGCGCCCGTCTGCTTCATGGTCGCTTGCAAGGTGCCGAAGATTCCATTCGCCAGGCTGTTGAACACGTCGACGCTTCCGGACACGGCAAATTACGGAAACAAGATAGCGATCGAGTGCCTGGAAGGCTTCCGAATGCTCGGTCCGTCCCAGTTAACGTGCGGCGACAACAAGAACTGGATGCCGGGACTACCGACGTGTGAGAGGAGGCGCTGCCGCTTTCTGAATTTAAACGTTACAAACTTGAGGAGCATCATAAGTCACGGCGTTGCGAACAACGAAAGTCGACTTCCTTTCGGTACCGAGGTCAGTTTCCAATGCGAGCCCGGATTCCGTATGAATGGAAGGGCATCGATACGCTGCGACGCCAACGAGACGTGGTCGGGGCTGGTTCCGAACTGCACCCAGGTTTTCTGTCAAAAGCCTTTCATAGAAAACGGGAACGTCCATCTCGGAATTAAGACGCCGCGTTTCATCTTCGGACACAGCATCAGGTTCAGCTGTCATCCGGGTTTTCAGCTGGTCGGAGAGTCGGAAATGCTTTGCCAACCGGAAGGCGATTGGTCGGCAAAATTCCCGAGATGCATTCGCCTGTCCTGCCCGGAGATTCCACGGATACGAAACGGCACGGCCTTCGGAGATTCGACGCTATTCGAAGCCGTGGTTCGATATCAGTGCGAAACTGGATTCGATCTAATCGGTAACAGCAGTATAACCTGTTTAGCGGATCAGATGTGGAGTAGCGTTCCGAGTTGCCAGAGAGTCAAGTGTCCCACTCCGCTGTCGATACAGAACGGCGACTATATGGTCAACTTTGCCTTTTTCGCGTACGAAAGCACTGTTCGCTACGCCTGCCATCATGGATACGAAATTCAAGGACAGAAAGACATCACGTGTCAGGCGAATGGACAGTGGAACGGCGAGGCTCCGTCCTGTAATCGGATCAGTTGCCTTGGACCACCTTTCGTTCCTCATGCGGACGTATTTGGCGATTCCTATCTATTCCGTGATACACTCCAGATCAAGTGTCACGAGGGATATCGTCTGTCAGGTGCCGGAATCATAGAATGTCTTTCGGATAGGACCTGGAGTAAAGTAACGGCCACCTGTAAGATCATCACGTGCGGAGAACCGCCGTTCGTACGCTTCAGTTCGCCGCTTGTCGGTAAGCTGGACTTCAATTCGACCGTTAGATACGTGTGCAACGTTGGCTACGAGATTGTGGGAAACACGGAGACCACCTGTTTGGCCAACGCCTCTTGGACTGCGATCAACACAAAATGCGTCCGAATAAGGTGTTCGACGCCGGTCATCCTGCAGAACGGTCTACTCAGCGCCGAAGGTCACGAGTACCGGCGCACGACAGAGCTGCTGAAACACAGAGAATTCTACTTCGAGGACAGGATCGTTCATTTGTGCAACAGAGGGTACGAACTATTCGGCAGCTCGACGCAGACGTGCATGTCGGACGGTCACTGGAGCGGATCACTGGCCAGGTGTGATCCGGTCGAATGTACCAGGCCGCCAACGCTGCGAAACGCGTATTACCTGGAATTGTTGCGTAACACCTATACGTTCGGACAGGCGCTAAACGTTCACTGTGAGAAGGGCTATCTCCAGAAGGGTTCCAGCGTCATCGCGTGCCAGTACGACCAGACGTGGAACACATCGGAAATTCTGTGCGAAAAGGTGCGATGCTCGGTGCCCGGATATTTTCTCAACGGAGGAATCAAGGGAACGGATTTCACTTACGGTGCACAGATCACCTACGGCTGTCTGGAGGGTTACCTGCTGGTCGGCGAGAGGAGTAGAACCTGTGGCGCCAACGGCAGGTGGGAAGGAACGGAACCGCTCTGTAAGAGAATAACGTGTCCTAATGACGACGTACTTGCAAACGGTTACATAGAAGGGAGAGATCACAGCTATCAGGCGGTACGGCTCTACAGCTGCATGAGGGGATACCGACTGGTTGGCGATTCCAGGAGGACCTGCCAGTCGGACGGACAGTGGAGTGGGCGCCAGGTGGAATGCCTGATCGTGTCCTGCGGTTTACCGGAGCGTCCGGACAACGGATACGCGTCCGTCAACCACACCACGTACGAGTCAGTTGCCGAGCACCGTTGCGACAAGGGATACGAGCTGTACGGAGACAAGTATCGGATGTGCGATCACAACGGATGGTGGACTGGATTTGTGCCCACCTGTGTCATGATCACGTGCATCGAGCCACCGCCTCTGCCAAACGGTCGGGCGACGTACCTGTCCAGATCGCTCGGGTCCGTCGTCACGTACACGTGCAACAGTCGCTACGCCCTGGTCGGAGTCGGCGAGAGATGGTGCGAGGACGACAGGATGTGGTCGGGAGAGACGCCGGTCTGCCGGCTCCGCGTCTGTCCCGACCTGCGCGTGGCGTCGAACGTGCGATTCCTCGGCAACGACTTCTCGGTCGGATCGACGGTCGAGTTCTACTGCGGCGGCGCAGGATACGCCGTCACCGGTAAGCGGTCGCTCGTCTGTCTGCAGAACGAAACCTGGAATGGTCGGGCGCCGACCTGCGAGCGCGTCAGCTGTCCCGCTCCGCCGGCGCTGACGAACGCCGTGGTGGCCACGGAGTCGTATCGATACGGAGACGTCGTTACCTATGCGTGCCACAGGGGCTATCGGATGCAGGGAGACGCGTCGATATCCTGCGATGCGAACGGACGTTGGTCCAACGTCACCGCCGTCTGTAATGCCGTCTGGTGCGGTGATCCGCCTCCGGTTCAAAACGCAAAAGCGGTGGTCGACGGACAACACTTCAGAGACAGAGGCTATTACATCTGCAACGAAGGTTACGACATGCACGGCAGCAACGTCGTTCAATGCTCGGCCGACGAAGTCTGGACAGGTAGCCTACCTCACTGTGAACTGGTCACCTGTGGCGTCGTCCCGGTGATACCCCACGCCTCGACAATCGTCCACAAGACCACCTACGGCAGCAAGGCTTCGTACGAGTGCAATCGAGGCTATATACTGCGAGGCAGTTCGTTGGTGGAATGCAAGGCGAACGGCACCTGGGCGTACGAGAACAGGCCCATCTGTGTTCCGGTCGAGTGCGGCGACCCGCCACCCATCCGTAACGGGGACGTACGAGCACCGGAAACGAGTTTCGACAACATTGCCACGTATTTCTGCTTCGAGGGATTCAAACTGATCGGGAAGCCGGTCGTGCACTGCGCCGACACCGGGCAGTGGAGCGGAACCGGACCCAGGTGCGACCCGGTCGTCTGCAGCTCTCCGGACCCGATTGCCAACGGGTACGTGTTCGGCAGTGAGCACAGCTTCGGCCACAGTGTTCTGTATTCGTGCAAATCGGGTTACACCATCGCCGGAAGCAACATCAGAACGTGTCAGCCAGACGGAATATGGAGCGGAATTCCACCGAAGTGTGAACGTCAGTATAGAGTTAATTTTAGTTCTGTCACTTTTATAGCACCGATCCTGTACTCTAACCTGGAGTTTTTCATTGCTAGTATCTAATATTGCATTCGCTTTACCAGCATAATTATATGCATGGTCTCTGGGAAGAAAATGCTGAAACATTTGTGTTCTTACAAAACTCCTATTCTTAAATGTTCGTTAGTCTATCGAAAATTTCTTCCTTCCGTTCAGATTTCCAAACTGTGCTTTATTGTAAAATACAGGCAGCTGCTTAATCATTAGTTTAAAAGCCTTGACACTTTACATGTAAGCGCAGCTAGAAACTTTTTAGAGTTGCTAAAAAGTTTTTAGCAACTCTGTCAAGTTATTGCTTTTCGTTTAGACATGCATGTCTTTATTTTGTATATATTGACTTGTTTCTTCTGGTGAAGTAATGTTTAATCCCAAGATACAGATGCAAGTTCATTTATTAGAATATTATTTTTGCAACGCGCAAACGTCTGTTTGAATAAGCAGAGCTGGCGCGTGACTTTCGGGGGCCCCTGCAATTTTTACGAGCGCAACGTTTTTGAAATGTCTTGACGAGCAAAAAAGGTCATCCGTATTTATATTTCTGCCTCTTCAAATGGCTTGACGGGCAAAAAACAAAACAAATACTATTTCAGAATAAGAAAATGAAAACTCTTAAATATCCTAGGCCGGCGGGGCCCCCTGCGCCCGGCGGGGCCCCCTGCGGCGCAGGCTTTGCAGGCCCCACGCGCCGGCTCTGAAAATAAGACGAGAAATAGCAAGATATTTATTCTTCGATGTTGAAGTCGTATACTGCGAAGCACCGGACAGTCCAGAGAATGGTCAGCTGAACTTCACTGGTCTACATTTTGGGTCGGAGGTGAAATATTGGTGTTCTTTCGGGTATTTACTGTCCGGTGTCGAAACAGCAACCTGTGAATCGGATGGAAACTGGACGAGCGCCGCTCCCACCTGTGTTCCAGAACGTAAGTCATCGCTGTCTCGCTCTCGCCATTTTAAACAGAAAACATCACTATCAATGCAGACTTATTCTAAACTAGATTAATTTTGCTTTAGACGAATATAAAAGTACTGCTACTTACATCAATGCTGCTGCTGCTGCTGCTGCTGCTAATAGTTAGACGCAGTAGAAGACTATAGCGAGTGGCTCTTAGCTTAACTGATCAATTCTGTAATGGTTTTGACTGGTGGCGCTTGTAGTAACTTTCCATGGAATTCAGTCATTAATGATTGTTGACAGAATTTTCAGCCTGTTTAATAGAATGATTCTCTATTTACGGCCGTTTCTAATCTAAGTGAAAATTCCTCACAGACGAGAGCCAGGTTTGAACTTTCCGATTTCTCGAGAACCGAAAGTTTCTTCAGTGCTCAAAATTTCTTTGGGAAAAATCCTCGGGGAGTCTTGTCGTTGGTAGATCCCAGATTTCCTGCTGATTTACATCTTAGCATCTCTTCTTCCATAGCTTTTCGATTGAGTACGTATCTGTCCCAACTGTTTAGACGCCGCATGTCTAGACTATAGCTTCAATTTCGCGAATCTAACGTACAGTACACAGGCAGATTGTTATCTTTTCCTTTACTCCCTCTTCCCCACCTCCGAGAGCTTTATTATAAATTTCTTGGCTAATATTTGAACTCTTTTTATCGATTCTGACAATAATAATTATTATATCAGCTCCGAGGAAGAAGTGCCTGCCACTGCCGTCGGTCAAGAACTCTGTGGCTGTTCCTCGGCAGTTCATTGTCGGAGATACGGTGACGATCGAATGCATGGAGGGATACATCCCGACGGCTTCACTGCAAGTCACCTGTCAAGATGATCTGGCTTGGAGTGGACTGCAAGGACAATGCGAAAGTAAGTAAGGCGATGATTTAACGATTTCGCGTTCGTTCTAATAGGCATAGGCGGATTTAGAGTTTAACATTTGGGTAGGCTAACATGGGGGTCGTATTCTTTTATAGCCTTGTAACTTTTGATTTCTTGGGAGGAGCGACTAAATCTTTGAGTTGGGTGGTCCAGAGGACTAGCACCCTCTACTGAAATTGCTACGTATTAGAAAATTTTCTTCTACACTGTATGTCAATGGCTATTTATGCCTGTAGGCGTATGGGCAAAACATATAGAACGTATTCTTTCGTTGGTGGGATTAGTTGGGTAGGCTTAAGCCTACCCTAGCCTTTAATAAAATCCGCCTATGCTAATAGGCACCAAATATTGACAACGTATACCGTATAAGAGAAGGCGATTAGATTTTGAAGTTGCATTGACCAATGGGCTATTGCTAGTATAGAAATGGGAAGAAGAATAGAAACATATTAGAAAAACTTGTGTCCAATGGCAGTGGCCATTTCAGATTATGTAATTGCATTGGCGATTATCTGAACGGCCTAATAACGTTTTCTGCACTCTTGTCTTGCTGCCTAAGATGGCGTTTAGCAGCCGTGTTTTGCATGATTGCAGAAGTGACATGTCAAGCATCAAGGCGTGATTCGATGGTCGTCATTCATGGATACAAATTTCACTACGGCGACCGCGCAGTCTACACCTGTAGGCAAGGACTGATTCCAGTCACTGATCCAGTTCTCACGTGCAAGGCCAACGGACAGTGGGATAAGGCTCCGGAATGCAGAGGTAAAGAAGAAGAAGAAGAAGAAGACATGTTCAGTGTTTATTGTTCTTCAACACATTAGCCGTCTCTGTCGTTATAGTCGAATTTTGTTCGTCATACACGTTCGATACTTACATATATGGAGTGGTTTTCACACAGGCTTACTTAGCCTCCTAAACCACTTAAAATCACATTATTATTATTATTATTATTATTATTATTATTATTATTATTATTATATCATGGTTTATCTTAGTATTATTATTATTATTATTGCAATTATATCATGTTTTATCGGTTTGTTAGTTTGTAATTCTGAAATGCGCTTTATAATGAATTCTTCAGCTTCCTGTAAATTCGAATGTCGGAATGGCGGGACCTGCGTTGGACCGAACAAGTGCAAATGCCAGCAGGGATACGGAGGCAGATTCTGCGAAACAGGTGGCCGCCGACATATTATATTATCCATTGATTTCATTCACTGGTTTATTCAAACGACTTCTACGGCGCCACTGTAATAACAATGCCTGCGGCATCGGTCGATGGAGTGCCACATAGTTGAGCCATATTATTCACGTCAAGCGGGAAGAATGAGTTTGAAACTAGAAGAGCAATGTAAGTCGGTTAAACCAAAGAAACAGCGGTGTAACGATTACCAGTGGCGTACCCAGGATTCCAAATAGGGGGGAGCGCTTCGACATTTTTCGACCAAACTGTCTTGACGAGCAAGAGATACGGTCGTTGTCTCAAACGCTGGTGCGTTTTCCTCGATCTAATACTACTTCCTACCCCCTACCCCCAAACTACTCGCCGTTTTTGGACGAATCTCACGACCGGAATGGAGGAGGGCGGGGAGGGGGCACCCCGTGAACCCGTGACTGCTGCTGCACCAATGACGATTACTATTATCGTACGATGAACGAGAGTGCATTCTGTCGATAGTCCAGATGTTAATTCAGTTTCGGTTATTGCTTTCAGCTATCTGCATCCTTCCTTGTCTTAATGGCGGTCATTGCGTGGCGCCATACAAATGCGAGTGTACCCATGGTTACGCTGGATTCCGCTGTGAACAGCGTGAGTTCCTATATGGCGCTTTGGCTTTCCTTTTAATACTCTGTATATATATATAAATATCATTTACTCAGTAAAAATGTTGATATGCGTTTCATTGTCAGATGATGTTAAATAATTCGGGAAATCTTGAAAGTCACTTAAATCTAAATAACTTCGTATATCTCTATACACTAGAACTTCGTTATAACGGACTCGGTTATGACGTATCCTCGGTCATAAAGTACCGCAATGTACGGTCCCGTGTGGTACCGTATTGGACGGTATTGGATATAACATACTTCGGATAAAGCGCACTAAATTTTACAGACGCACTACTGTAAGTTCTGTACGTTATAACGAAGTTCTACTATATATAGGCCTAAGATAGATTATCGCACGAAGCCTGCTTTCAGTTATTTCGGTTGCTAAGTATAGCTTTTATCTAATCGTCGTGTTTTGGTTTCCATGTTATATCTGATGTGATCTTTTGTCGGTTATTATCTTGTCTGTCGTTGTGTTCTGTCGGTCTTTTGCCGATGCAATAACAGCGACCTGTGCAAAGCCTTGTCAAAATGGAGGTCGCTGCTTCGTGGCCAACCGCTGTCTCTGTCCTCACGGATTTGTTCCGCCATTTTGTGAAAGGTTTCTAATGGTTTCTCATCTAAAGATATTGATTTATGAACAGGGCGTAGCGACGGCGGGGTATATCGGTATATATATACCCCCAAAAAAAAAAAAGACTACCTTAAAATTTTTAATGTGTTTTTAAGATTTTCAAAGTTTTTTAAAAGATTTATACCCCCCAAAATCACATTATACCCCCCAATCAAATTCCTGGCTACGCCCCTGTTTATTAATAATGCAGCATCCTCACAAGTTTTATTCTCATTTGGAAATATTTCTCTAGCTATTTGTGCCTAAGATTATATTATAGGCCTATATGGTTGCGATGTCATTCGTTGCAAGACTTTTGCGTTTCCTTGTTGGAATTACGTTCATTTCGAATATTAAGCTGTATTTGATTAACATTTTCTTTTGTGTTTCAGTTCAAGAATGGCCCCGAAAGATCTACAACGTCGTCGTCGACGATAGCAGCTCTAAAACGAGAGCGCCCTTCCCTGATCCCTTCCCTGTTTCCCCGCATGTGATTTAACAGCTGTACGCGATAATTATTTGACTTTTGAACAAGTTTATAAAACTTATTTGGTATCAACTTCTTCAGCGATTAATCCTCGGTGGCATATCTGTTACAATAATTTTCATCGCAGCATTTTGAATTTTTAATCGATTATAATTCTAAGAAATCAGAAAGAAATACAAGAAAGCTTTGTGCTCGAAGCCTGAATCGAAATTAACTGCATGAGCTTTTGGAAGAAACTCAAGTGGAATATTGCCTCTGCAAATCAAGTACATCGAGGGCGTTTGACAGACTTAAAACAACCACTGTTTGTTTCTGTTGAGCAGATTGTATTGACGTCTGCTTCTGAATTTGACTGATTGACAGATTATAATATCCAGCAAGCCATCTACCTACAAGAATCGTTATCAATGCATTTACGTGAATTTATTAACTTTGAATGAACGTCAAACTTAAAACGTTGTGCGTTATCTATTTACAGTTTCTACGCATATTTTGCTTAAAAGATAGGACAGCCAGAAGGGCTTTAGTATAACCAGTGGCGTAGCCAGGAATCCGTAATGGGGGGGCATTTCCACATTTTTCGGCGGCCCCAAATATTTTGACGATCAAAAAAGGTCGTCTCAAACGCCTGTTGTCTGGAGCGTTTCCCTCCATCTAATACTACCACGACCCCCTCTCCCCCACCCAATCATCGGTCTTAGACGAATCTCACGACCGGTTCGGATCCGAATAGGGGGGTGGGGGGATGGGCCCCCCAATCACCGCGGCTGCGCCAATGTTCTCGCACATATATACGAGCGCTAAAGAAAGCGACGAGAAAAATTACTTTGCACGAAGTTCCAGAAATTCGTGAGATGGAATGTGGGCGGAGAAGGAGGGGCGAGGGACCACGCTCAGCCTCTCGGCTTCTTTCATCGCCTTCGAGTTCGGTGATTAAGATAACTGGTTCCTTGTATCAGAGATTTTTAAACGACAGAAATATTATAAAATCTATTCCCTGTTTGACATTAGACTATGGAAGGACTATTGAAGCAGTGGGTGTATAGCAATGCTAAAATTCAGCGGAGTGACGAAACAAATTAAACCCACATTTTCTTCTGCATCCAGATTCATTGAGTCACATCGTTCTAAAATTGTCAATATAATATAATATTCTCTCTCAATTTTATTCTACAGAGCGTTCGAAATGCCACAAAATGGCGAGCCATTCCAAACATCAATATAGAGGCCTACGCAGTCTGTCAAAAATCTTTTATCTGTCAAATGGCTACAAAGTCGATCGAGACATGAACCGAGTCTTTATTAAAGTCTTTTATGCGCCATCAATTCTAAACGACCCACTGTTGATATTAATTAGAACTGCAGGACTGACTCCCCTCTCTCTTTCTCTCTCTCTCTCCCATGGTAATTACCATCGGTGAGTCATTGAGGATCTTCCAGTTCGTTGTTGTTCTCCTCCTCCTCCTCCTCCTTCTCCTCCTTTCTGCATCATCATCGTAAGAGGAGACTGTACCACGAGCGCTTTGGCTCCCTCCTCCCCCTCTCCCCAAAGCCCGAGTGTACTTAATAGAGAGCGGTCCGTCGCCATTATCATCTGGTACGCTTTTCCGAATCGGTACTACGAGTACTACGAGTACTGCCACGCAAGGTTTTATATATAGGCATTCATTTTTAATTGCTAAGTTAGCGATTAGTCAATAGTTACAAACGCTGTTTTGATCTGTGCGTTTCAAAGTGCGGGGGGAGCGGGGGCGGGGGAGGTTTGTGATGCACCTTTTGGTCGATCGGGTCAGAATTTACGACCCTTTACGTTTGTTTCTGACCTGTGCAGTAAGTACGACTGCAGACTACTACAGTGTACAGTATTACTCATGACATCAAAGGTTAAGACAATTCTGTTGTCATAGTCAATGACAAACCAAGAGGGACGAGGATGACGACGACGACGACAGATCTGATGACGTAGTTGCATGATGACGTCAGTCGGGGAAACGACGAAATGCGGAGAATGAAGAGAGAATGAGTCAATGGGAGATCGGAAATCACTCATTCGAGATCAAATTTAGCAACGCTTTTACAGACTGCATAGAGACCTATGCGAACATTTTCAAGCAGACTCCTTTTATTGACTCCTTTTATCGACGGAATCGACTGAGATCGAAATGACTCATCACTGCCTCCTCCTCCTCCTCC
Source organism: Metaphire vulgaris (assembly GCA_018105865.1). Lineage (NCBI taxonomy): Eukaryota > Metazoa > Annelida > Clitellata > Crassiclitellata > Megascolecidae > Metaphire > Metaphire vulgaris. The sequence continues at coordinate 18,972,444 of CM030839.1, forward strand.
TCCTCCTACTACTACTACTACTACTACTCCTTATCCTACTCAACTCCATGTTCCAATGTTCCAGCTCCGTTTCTCCTTTCCCTTCTCTCTCTCTCTCTCTCTCTCTCTCTCTCTCTCTCTCTCTCTCTCTCTCTCTCTCACGGAGAGACACCGCCACTGCGTTTTGCCTCCGAGGGCTAAATATGCTTTCGTCACGATTCGATTTCTATAGCGCCCTTTATTGAGAGGCGCCCGGGAAGGATCATCACTCATCCCGTCATCCAGTCATCCCGTCACGTGACGCGTAGAGTCATCGCAGGTCTCGCCTTTGAGTCACGCTTTGTCACTTTCGCCGCATCGAGGCTTGCGGCGTCATATCGAATTTTCCGGAAAATTTATGGTCAGCAGTTTGCTTTCACTCAAAATACAAAACTTAATTAATACTTTGCCGGTTTTTTTGTATTTATCGGCAATTTATCACGAAAATGTGATTAAGCAAGTAAGATGAGACGCATCGAAAACAGATGCGTTAGGCCTACGTGCGTCGAGCACTACCATCGGGATTTTGCCTGGCCATGAACATTTTGGTCTGTTCATTTCTGTTGTTGCAAAATAGAATTTGTCTTCAGGAAAGCGCTTGGATGTCATCCTGTCATTTTTTCCAAACATGACAACCTGTCATGTACTCGGAAACCGGACTTAGTTGCTGACCGGATGTTCTCTGGACTTGGACATCAAACTGGGAAACGAATCCACTATTTTAACCTACTTTGCCATTTTGTCTCTCCAACTCTTTCCAAAATAGTAACGGTAATAGCTAAAGTGTGGTAATAGCTTAAGTGGCAAAAGGCGATGCTGCTGACTCAGCATATTTTACAGTGGTTCTCACACAGGGCAGTCCCTACTGAACCACTTTAAACCTTGTTATATTATATTATATTTAAAATTGCCAAACAAACAACGATACAGTCAGAGAGAGAGAGAGAGAGAGAGAGAGAGAGAGAGAGAGACAGAGACAGACAGACAGACAGACAGACAGACAGACAGACAGACAGACAGACAGAGACAGAGACAGGGTCGGACATATCTTTGACACGTGTTTCATGTTTATTTTCGCTTTATTTTGGCTACTTCCGGCGATCAAAACTGCTCAAAGTGAGATACGAATTTGTTTAATCCCATAGCGGTTCGTCAGTAATAACCCCGTTCACTCGAATTACCGGTTTAATGCGACGGATACAGCATTACAGAATCAGGTCCCATATTACAACACATGTCCCCGTCATGTCATATACACTTTTCATTTCGATGACAGATTGACACGACAGCTTGTCTTCCTGTCACGACTGTGTCTTGTCGCTGTCCTGTTATTTGATTTCAGTCAAAACCGTCAGATAACACAGGCTTGCGATGGAAAAATTGTTTCAAAACGAAATGTTGATTCTTATGTAAATTTGGTAGCTGAAATCAGGAAAAATAAGTAAAAAATTCCATCATCCACCGGTTTCACCTAAAACCAATATTTGTTCTATTAAATGAAGAATTTCTTGCACCCGGCTTAATTGGTGAAACCCAAAAACCCTAAAACCCCTAAAAGCTAAAAACCCTAAAAACCTAAAAACCCAAAAAACCTAAAAACGCTAAAAACCTAAAAACCCCAAAAACCAAAACACTCTAATATCCATAAAAACCCAAAAACCCTATAAGCTAAAAACCCTTAAAAGCTAAAAACCATAAAAACCTAAAAACATTAAAAACCCAAAAAACCTAAAAAACCTAAAAACCCTAAAAACCTAAACACTCTAAAAATCCTAAACACCTAAAAACCCTAAAAACCTAAAACCCTAAAATCCATAAAAACCCAAAACCAATAAAAACCCTAAAAGCTAAAAACCCTAAAAACCTAAAAACCCTAAAAACCCTAAAAAAAAACTCCCTAAAAACCCAAAACCCGAAAAACCCTAAAAGCTAAACACCCTAAAAACCTAAAAACCCTAAAAACCCAAAAAACCTAAAAACCCTAAAAACCTAAACACTCTAAAAACCCTAAAAACCTAAAAACCATAAAAACCTAAAAACCCTAAAATCCATAAAAACCCAAAAATTTATCTTACCGGCTTTGCAAAATTTATGCCTGGCTCATGGCGGAACACTGATAGACCTATTATTGGAAATGCTTTTGTTTCCAGAGTTACAGCTAAGACCCCCAGCTCTCTACAACCCCCATCCCACCACAGAAGAAATCCCCTAGACGGATGGGATGGAAGTCTGACTTCGCCTGGTGGCGCATCTAACACGGAGCCTGGCTACGCCACTGGTATATTTAATTAATTTGAGATAAACAGGAAAGTTGACTCAGTGTTTTACTCGTGCTTTTGCTCTAACGACAAGCAAGGCTTTATACGCTGCTGTACAAAGCAGCTCATCAGCCACAAAGACAGATGCTTACACCTAAAGTTTTATTTATTTATTTTTTTGCAAACAGTGAGTCATTCGATTCGTCAGTTTCAACATCCGACTTCAAAATAAGTTTCCGTAATGACACTGTTTGCACATGTGCAGTAATCTATTTATCTCAAAATCTCAATAACACGCAGGTCCCCTTCCTCCCCTCCTCCTCCTTCTCCTCTTTCTACCCTCCCTGCTGCTCCTCCTCCTCCTCCCTCCTCCTCCTCCTCCTCCTCCTCTCCCCTACTTACTGTTATCTGCGATACCACGCATTAGTAAGCGAAAATATGAAAAAAATGAAAGACGAAAATAATTATAATCGTTGGCATTGGGTGGTCATAATTAAATGACTCAAAATGACTCAGAGAGAGAGAGAGAGAGAGAGAGAGAGAGAGAGAGAGAGAGAGAGAGAGAGAGAGAGAGAGAGAGAGACAGAGAGAGAGAGATGTATCTTTCCCACGACAGGCTCAAGGCCGGACAGACTCAATCAGAGTGATGCATTTGTACAAACACACACATGAATATGCAATGCATTGTAAGTGCCGACTGCATAATAAGCATGATGTCATGAAAGTCGTGTGTGTGTGTGTGTGTGTGTGTGTGTGTGTGTGTGTGTGGTGAGTAATGCATTCGTCACTCGCTTGGTGGCGCTTTTCCGCACCGGAACTGAAGGTCCTTTAAGTGCAGTCTCGTGAAGAAGATAACACCGGACGAAAATTGAGTGCAAATCACTGCGATCATCATCGTCGTCGTCGTCATCATCATCATCATCATCGCCATCATCGCCATCATCATCGTGGCAGGCGTTATTGTCATGGTTATGACACTTTCTCTCTCTCTCTCTCTCTCTCTCTCTCTCTCTCTCTCTCTCTCTCTCTCTCTCTCTCTCTCTCTCAAGCTTCCAGTCGGCCTAAATCGTCCGAGGCAAAGAAAGGGCATAAACAATAAACATTAAGGGAGAACAAGCGAAGAAAGATTTCTAGAGTTTTAATTAAGTTTTGACAAAGTGTTTCAAATGCCGACTGTACTTCTGGGGAAAAACAGAAGACACGAGTCAATCATCTTGCAGAAAGAGTT
>CM030839.1:18980947-19038447 GCA_018105865.1 Metaphire vulgaris
ACTTTTGCAAGATTTAACTCGGTGGTTTCTGTGGTTGAAATTGAATGAGATTTGGGGAGTCTTTTGTGATATTTCGGGAATATTTTGGGATGTCTGGCAGAAAAGTCGACGTGTGCTTGAGTGCACGCTTGAAACCGGAGCAGGTTCTGACTAATTCCACTGCTTTGTCACTCTTTGCCCTGGATGGACTAGTATTTAGTATTTGTAATGGGTATTTATGAAATATAAGACTGGGAAAAGGGAGAGAGAGACAGAGAGAGACAGACAGACAGACAGACAGACAGACCTCTGTTTTTGTTTGTGAGTAAAAATAATATTTTTTTACAGTCTGATTCACTGCACTGGTAATTAACGCATGAGTAACGGCAGCGCGAAACGCCAAAATTAAACTGATGCGGATCCAAGATAGACTCGGTGACTCACCGTTTAAGTTTTCCCTGAGACTCGGAGCAAGTGCTGTTGGAAAGAGGGAGGGAACAAGGGAAGGAAGAATGGAGGGAGGGAAGAAGGGAGGAGGGAGGGAGAGAGAGGAAGGGAGGGGGCAGGAGAAGCTGTGACCCTGACTTCTCTTGCAGTGGTTGCGAACGGATAATGCTTTGATCAGAGGGATTCAATTTTAAACCAGCCTTTGAGGCCAAACGAGGATCATCTTTCGACTCCGTTTTCATTTTTGGTGCGCGAAGACCTTGAGGAATTAATTACCTGTGCCAGCTAAACGGAAACTGCGACCAAAAACTAAATTTAAATGACGACCACAGAGATGTGTGATAAAATGAGAGCGATAGAAACTCCGCGTCGCTACTCAGGCGACTGTTTCTACTCAGCAGGTTTGGCCCCCGGCACGAGTCTTCATTTCCATGAGAAATGAAATATAAAACGCGTAGAATTTCAGTTATTCTCTTTGTCGTATTTTTCTTAATTAAAGGCATGCCTGATAGATTGGCCTAAATTTTGGAAGTAATTTTCTAAAATAATAACTAATTTGTGACGGCGCATTGCATTGAAAATGGAAGAACAATACAGTTCTAATCTAAAATATCGTTGAGTTGGTCTACAGCCAAAGTTGTGCTCCCCTTTATTGGTACATCGATATCAATCGCTACTGCAAACATGGACCATCACCTTCTGCATTTAAAACGGCTCATCCATGACAACCCTCGTTATTCCATAATGCTAATAATGCACAGGATTTGTGCAAATTCAACCGCATTTTTGAAACTTACTTCGTCCTTTTAGAGATCGATTTCAAGCAGTATATTGAGCCACTGTCTTTAGCATTCTTTAAGTCTACAGCCAGAGCTTCATTTATTGGTTTGACCCCCACCTCGCTAGTAGAAGTCGACCCCCGCGGAAATAGAAAACTTGGCTGTACGACCCCCAACCCACAATGGAGGACGAAAATTTTGGGGTGTGGGTAGTCCACTGATTTAATTTTTTAAAATAGAACAATGTCTAAAAAGAGCGAAATAAGCAAAATGACTGACCCATTAGAACATGCTATCCATGGCTAATGGGTCCTTGTGATGATCGAAAGAACTCTATGTATGTTGTTGCGTTAGAGCTCAGGGGCGTAGCCAGAGATTTGATTGGGTGGGGGAGTATAATGTGATTTGAGGGGAGGAGATATAAATCTTAAAAAGCTTTGAAAATCTTAAAAACACATTAAATTTTTTAGGGTAGTTTGATTTTTGAAACTCGATTATATATATATATATATATATATATATATACCGATATACTCCCCGTCGCTACGCCCTTGTTGGAGCTCTTTGTTTTCCAGTCCGACGCTCTGTGCATTGTCTGCCATAGTCGCTGATTAGTTAATTGTGTTGTCGTCGTTTTAGTCAGAGGCGCCGGTTTTAAATTTCCCCTTTTCTCCTCAGACTTAACTGGAAAATTGTCCGAAGTCTTGGGTTACATGACGATCAGCCCATCGTCTCTCCCCCCTCCCCGGACCCACGCCGCCCGCAGCACTTATCTTGGCCGCTCCGTTCTGCAATCGACATCCTTCTTCAAGGAGTGACCAATCGGAGTGACAGAGACGGGGTGAATGGGTGCCGTCTATATGCTTAGTCACTCGCGTCTCGGTTCTTTCTCCCCGCCATCCACCTCATCGCATATCCTCAGGATATTGGATTCAATCCATTCTGCGGATTTCCAACCGCCGGTAGCGTTCCATTAGTCAAGGATTGGGGTGGGGCGAAGTGGGGTGGCGGGGGTGCAGGGGGTGGGGGGTGGTGGGAGATGGAGGGAAAACTCGATTTCGGTTTCTTTGTCTTTCGTCTCAGCCACGAAAGTCGATTTGCAGCGCGCTTGATGATGATGATGATGATGATGATGATGATGATGATGATGATAACGGCGACGACAAATATTATGCATTCCGTCTTTTTAGTCATTATCATCATCATCATCACCATCGTCGTCGTCGTCATCATCACTGCGGCGACCTGTCATTCGACGTCACCCTTCGTTACGTCACTCGTCACTCCTCCTCCTCCTCCTCCTCCTCGCATTCCTGGCGGGACTGTCAATCCGAATGGCGCAATTTGAGAATCTGCACTTCTGTATTAAAGTGAAGGCTAACTGCTCCGTCTTTGTCGAGAGGCCGAGTGAGTGTTGCCTGTCGAGTGGCGCCATCTGCAAACCATGCGCTGACTCATCAACCAGCCCCTTCCAGGTCATGTTCCAACTGACCAGATGGCGTGGCACAAACCCACGGATGCTTATGCTGTACGTTGCATATCGCCTCACCGGTACAGTCACACCCAATTAACGCCGACTTCTTCAGGCATCGGTGGAAAAGCGTCCAAATTAAATGAATCCATAGAAAACTTATTGAGTCTCTGTAAGTGCAAATGTATTAACCGAGGACTCGTACTATCAGAGCGCGTGTTAAAGATACTTCACTGTAGTGTTCTGCTGCTACTTTCAGAGAATCTAGTCTAGATACGTTTATATCGAAGGATTTATTATTCGGGCGTTTCATAACTTTGTCTTCCGTTCTTTTGGTTTTCGTGATATTTTTTTTGAAAGAGCAGTTGAGAAAATTCGCCGATAATTTTGGTGTCTGAACTATTTCTGTCTTATTTATCTAACGCCGTTTTTATCGCCAGCGTGGCTCCAAAATCCGATAGCCAAGCAGATGCAATATATATATATATATATATATATATATATATATATATATATATATATATATAGAGAGAGAGAGAGAGAGAGAGAGGTGTCTATAATGATCGTACTAGTAAAAACAAACGGACAGGTGAATATTAAACCAGACAGACAGACAGACAGACAGATAAACAGACGGAGGCAGAATGGAGAGATTTTACCCAAAAGATTTCGATAATGAGCAGAATTTCTTGTTTGAGATACCGTACTTTTAGCAGAACGAGTGATACATCAATCTATTTCTGTGCATGATTAAGTGTGTGTGTGTGTGTGTGTGTGTGTGAGAGAGAGAGAGAGAGAGAGAGAGAAAGAGAGAGAGAGAGAGAGAGTTGCCATTGAGTTTTACAGACCGGTTTCTTGGCAAAAGTTTCAGTTCCTTTTTGACGTATCACAAATAGGCCTAACGTACATTAATAATAATAATGTGATTTTAAGTGGTTTAGGAGGCTAAGTAAGCCTGTGTGAAAACCACTGAAGTAACCATCTGCATTCAATAACCTAGTTTATTGGGATAGCCTTTGAATCCGTTTACTGTTTCAACTGTCACTCCCACATCATCCAAACTGCTCAATTTGTCCACAACCCTTGCACTAAAACAATTTTTTTATATAGCATTCATTGGTGGAGGCTGGGGAGAGGGGGTAACTCCCTCTTTCCTCTGTCCTCTTCTACTTTCCCCGCTCTTTATATTAATTAACGAATTCAGAAGTTGTGTTAGCCTGACACTTTCACAGCTGGTTCAGAAATGTATCTTCTAATGTTTGCATTGGCGAAAAACTTTTAATCAAGACCAGGAATAAGAACGAAAAGCTGCGAAAGACGTTCAACGTTCACCGGGAAAGACAAAGAAAGTTGTTTCCAAAAAGAGCCCCCTCACCCCTCACCCCTCACCCCCGACCCGAGTCGATCGAATACAAAGACGAGAAAAGCGGATGATGGACTGATGGAATTAGCGAAGGAGGCGGCGGCGGCGGCCAGAAGCCCCGGAATGAATGAAACGCTGACTCAGCGCTTTGGCATACGCCGTGTGTGGAACGGATCGGTTCGTTTTTCCGGGCGCAGAATGCGTGCATTATCTTCTGGTTTTCTGCAACCGTGTCTACGCAGGGGAACGTCTGAAGCTACGACTTGACCAATAGCCAACGAGGCCTCTTAGAAACACAACTGCTCACTGCCGCATCTCTCTCTGTTATCAAGCTCTGCTTCGGTGTCTGTACGTTTGCCTCTCTGTCTGTCTGTCTGTCTCTGTCTGCTTCTCTCTGTCTCTGTTTCTCTCTCTCTGTTAGTCTCTGTCTCTGTCCTTGTCTCTCTTCCTCCGCCGTCTCTGTTTGTCTTTTTCTCTGACTTTTAATGTCTCTGTCTTAACCTCGTCTTCTCTCTGCCTTTCTCTGTGTCATTCCCTGTCTCTGTCTCTGTTCTTTTCTGTCTACGTCTTTCTTTCTTTGTTTCTTTCTGTCTTGCCATCTGTCTTTCTCCGTCTCTGTTATGTGTCTTCTAAACGTTCTTCTTTTTATTTGAGGTTTGGCCTATTTTCGTGCGTGCAGTAGGCTATATATTAGGGATGTGCGGGTATACCCGTACCCGCGGGTATACCCTACCCGTACCCGTATACGGGTATATATACACATTTTACGGGTACGGGTCGGGTACGGGTACAGCGCTACGGGTATATATATAGCGGCTACGGGTACGGGTATACCCGTTTTATAAGTTATATTTTCATTTCTCACTACTATAGCAAATTAGCAATGCAGTAATAGAAAAATAATATTGAGTAAAGTGTATTAATATAACTTGTACATCGCGTTCAGTTTGTCAGACAGCATGCATTTTACTTACTGAAAACATGAAATACAGATGACGTAATCTGACATCATCAGTAATAAATCTATAATGGCGTCCTCTGACTCCTCCAAGGACTCTTTGAAGAGTTCTTCTGGTAAAGTTTTGTTGTTTAACTTGAGCTCTAATGCCTGCTCATAGATAAATGATATCTACTAAATATTTTAAACAAGCCCATTCTAGGAGCTGACTGATTATCCTGATTCCTAAGTACTAGATCTGTCCTAATCTAAACATGCGTGCTATTTACAATGAATAGTTATCCCAATTTGTAGCCCCTATTTCACTGTTGCCTCTCTGTAGTCTCTAGGAACGGCTACGGGTTCACGGGTCCATGTACAGGTCCTTGTAGTCTTGGGCCCGTAAACGCACCCGCGGGTGGGTCCTTCCAAATCCAAAAACTCCAAATTCAAAGTCGGTTACGGGTACGGGTGGTACACAGCTTACGGGTACGGGTCGGGTATCAGCGCCTAGCGGGTACGGGTAGGGTAGGGTAAAAAGTTTTTCCACGGGTACGGGTAGGGTATGCATTTTGCTGGCACATCTCTACTATATATATATATATATATATATATATATATATATATATATATATATAACGTGTAATATTGTGCGATGCAAGTATATTTGTCTCAAGTCCGAAAATGATGCCAATAAGATAAGCAGCTTCCTAGTTCTAGATACAGGTATACCAGTCACGGACATGTGTATAGGCCGGGCCTTGTATCATGGGCCTTGTATCATGGGCCTTGTATCATGGGCCTTGTATCATCTGGTGCCTCACTGCATGCAGCTGGTGAATGGAGTGGTTTATCCAGGAAATGGGATAAAATGGAGAGAGAGAACCAAGACAGCAGGATATTTCAAGGTCAATCCGTTGAGAGGTCGTTGACGTGACGGTGGGTGGGGAAGGGGGAGATCGCAAATATCATCCGCGGAAACTTTCATGTCTTTCCTCGTCTCGCCCATAAGGAATCGACGGATATTCCACAGACGATTTTGCAAACTTATTTGAAATTGACAGGAAAATAATTAATCCGCAGATGAGTTTTAGCGGGTCCCGTATTTTCTCGACAATCTTTGTTGCTCACCCGATCGTGCTCACCTGTAAATTGTGTCCTCAGATGCGTGTTTAATTAACACATGGCAAATAGATTTCCTGAATTATTTTAAACGCTTATCATCAAAATGCTTATCGTGGCCGTCACTCAGAGACTGGGGCTGTGAATCGAACGGTTTTTTATTGGATTTGGTTTTTTAGCAGACGATAATGTCACGTGACCTTTGTTTATAATGGCGACAAATGTTTATGATGAGTTTTAATTTGTCTTTTGTGTCTTCATCATGTCTTCCTTTTCGGATCACGATCATAATCGCTTCTGTCTATAATCTCCGATTTGGGAAATAATGAACGGTGTTTGGCGGATCCTTTGTTCGCGACAGAGTGATCGGGGGAGTGACTGTGCAGGGCGCGAGCCACCGTCTCACCTGCTACAGGTGACACAAAGCCCTTTGATGACTCACGTCACGTCGACCTACCTGGATTACTTTCTTAGTCAGCGCGAATGTTTGACGAACTGTCTTTCTCTTCCGCGAGGGCCCTGGAGTGGAATCACTCCCGCTCCCACTCCACTCCACTCCACTCCATCACCCACATCCACGGACGATGACGATGATTCAGCGAATTAGAAAGATGAAGATTTGCAAACAGAATTATCTCTAAGTGTCGAATCGATTGGAATAGTCCCTGGTTGGACCATTTTAATATACAGTAATAGAAAGACGTTTTTTATTTATTGCTGTTTGGCATGTTCACTTATCGTTGTTTAACAAGGGATCGCTTGTTGTTGTTGTTGTTGTTGATGATGATGATGACGACGATTATAATGATGGTTTGTTCTCTGTACAGCGCCTTTGACTTTACCCACCTAGCTGCTGTATGTTACTGCGCTTAAGAAATTGACAAGTTTAATAATAATAAAAAATGGCAATGATGATGATGATGATGATGATGATGATGATGATGATGATGATGATGATGATGACGTCTATAGCACCAAAAGATAGTGGAGAAAATTCAAAAGATGAGATCTATTTCTTGTTATTATGAGATATCGATAGCGTTGGTCTTATGAGACGCCGTTTCTCTTGAGGAGTAAGGATGCGGTTGGTTGGTGTGCAGCATTTATTCAGACCATGCCAAAAGTATTTGGATAGATGTGTGTTAAGTGGGATCTCTCTCTCTCTCTCTCTCTCTCTCTCTCTCTCTCTCTCTCTCTCTATATATATATATATATATATATATATATATATATATATATATATATATCCAGTTGGAGTCACCAGAGAACAGCACTTCCTTTGAGTTCGTCTGGAAAAGTGTTTTCGCTCCTTTCTTCAGCACCTAAGCAGGCTCTCACTCTACTCCCACTCCACCCCAACCCCCTCCCATCCAACTCAGTCGCTGCTGGGCTTTGTAATGGCTGCCATCCTGTACATCGGACTCCTTGTCGGTCTCTCCCAGTCCCGGTGTTTGTCCCTTTCATTGTACGTTTGGCTGTATGCCTGTTTTATCTGCTGATATGATTTCCGTTCTTAACGTTTTTGATGCGGACTAGAATGACTGCCCCGTTGGTCTGTTTCTTGCAGTTGACCTTCTATAAAACCTGCTTTCCTCTGTCTATTTGTTTGCCTTTGTTTGCCTGTCTGTGTGTCTCTGTCTGTTTGTCTCTCTGTCTCTCTCTCTCTCTCTCTCTCTGTCTCTCCCTCGCTCTCTCTCCTATTATCTTCTATTAACGCCGAGATAGATGGAGATAAATGCCCTGTAAATCTGGAATTCATCGTTTGTCATTACGTCAGCTGGGAAGACGCGGCGTGTGATGACAGAGAACGCGGGGCGTGGCTAAGGTAGACCTTACGATGGTCAACAACGACCCGGACCATTCGCCGTCGACCCACAGAAGCGTCATCGGATCGGGTTTCTTTAGGAGAGGGGGCGGGGCGGGGGGGGGCTTAGGGCAGGAACAAAAGGATAAGGAAAAAGTAGGTCGAGTGAAAAATCATCCGACAGAAAGAGGTGAAGGAGGAAAAAAACGAAGCAGATAACCGTCGCCAAGTGATTCGAAAAGTGACTAACAGAGGCCACCATCTTAATTACGTACTTACCTAAGGAACCGATAAACCAGACCGAACACGAGACCTGATTCTGAAACAACAACAATAATATTATCAATAAAATTATAATTATCGATTATAATATAATCGATATTCATGTAAATGATGAATATTGAATGATGAATATTGCAAACATATATTATGGCTATTCTGCGTGGCTGACACTTCGTCGAAGACCAAGAATTTCTCAAAATTATGTAAGAACTGTTTCCAGTTGATGTATATTTAGTGAATGTCTCAATGTTAATATATTTGCAGAACAATGGTATAACGCACGTTCTGAACGTAAGCTCAACATGTCCGAGTTCTCCGTTTGTCCACGAAGTCAACTTCCTGAGGATTTCCGTCAACGACAGTCACACGGACAGACTGTTGCCGCATTTCCAGCAGGCGTTTCATTTCCTCGGTAACATTGTCCATGCATACAGCTGTTCTAAGCTCTTAAAGCTATTACTCATAATGACGGAGTTATTATACCATGCCTATAGAGAGAGAGAGAGAGAGGATATTTGCTATTGTGAAGAACAGTGTTTAACTATGACAAAACGCTTTGGTATAGAAGAATATCAGGCAATTAGACATGTCATTCGTCTCGTGTTTCCCACAGAAGAGCTACGAAATGACTTATGCTAATACAGTAGAGCTTCGTTATAGCGTATTTAGCAAATCTGTCAAATTGACTACGTTATATCCAAGGTATTTTGTATCCGATACCATTCAATGCGGTATAGCGCATCACACACACAGGACCGTGTACATCGCGATACTTTATTACCGACTATATACGTTATTATAACCGAGTCCGTTATAGCGAAGCTCTTCTGTAGTCTGCAGATCTTAATATGGAAAATTAAATCACTTTGAATCCAGTAAGACAGATCCTGTCAGCATAGGCGGATTTAGAGTTTAATATTTGGGTAGGCTAGCATAGGGGTCTGGGGGTGCCGTCCAGCACGCGACAGACCTGGTGTTGATGGAAAAAACAATATTTTTGTTTTGGTGGGATTAGTTGGGTAGCGCTTAAGCCTACCCTAGCCTTTAATAAAATCCGCCTATGCCTGTCATCAGGCGTTCTGTAAAGCCGAGAAGACAAGAAATAGTTGTCCATACGCCGAATGGTACCAGTGTGGTCGTAGAATGTAAATCTAATGTAGGCTACATCTGATGCATATATATCTGAAGGGCAAATGATCGGCGGGTCCGTTGAACGCGTTGTCTGTCTCTGATCTGCGTTTCAGATGAGGTTCGAGCGTCGAGGGGTTGTGCCCTGGTCCACTGCCTGGCCGGTATCTCGCGATCACCGACGCTCGTCATCGCATACATTATGCGGTCACTGGCGATGACGACGGACGAGGCTTACAGGTGAGACATACCTTTTCGTACCGAGTTTTCACCTGCAGATGCTGCCTGCAGTTTTCGAAAGTTTTGCATTCTCGTTGAAACGCGCATTGTACTTCTAAATTTTCTCTAAAAGTTAATTTACCGACAACAAATTTAATAGTTTTGCGATCGATTGTTTGATTGTTTGATTTTAACATCGCCACCTTCCGACCATAATTGACATGTCAACGTTGTCAAAGCGCTTTTGATTTTGGTCTTTAACTATGTTACAGCGCTATATAAATCGTCGTGATAATTATAATTGTTTGAATAGAAATATTTTGCGGCGGCGATCTTATTAGCGTGGCTTGTTCTCTGCAATGTGCTCTGTTGATTCTGGTTTTATTCTGTGCTTCAGTTTCGTGAAAGGGAAAAGGCCGAGCATTTCTCCAAATTTCAATTTCCTCGGTCAACTGGTGGAGTTCGAAAGACTATGTCGACAAAAGCCAAACAACGGCGATTACCCGGGTCAGAGGTCATACGCTGACGTCATCTCAGAATCCGCCGAGGAACCACTTCCGGCGGCGCCTTCGTGTCGTCGCCGACTACCAGAGATATCGGAAAGCGAACCTTCTTGCTCGGTGGGCTGGAGTTTAAACGACCTGAACTCGGATGCTGTTATTCGACAAGACAGAGAAGAGGGTCAAACGCTGAAACCATTTCCGCACAACTGGGAGACGCAGTATTCACAGGTTCCAACCGGGTCTCTCGACCAGCTCTGCTTTACTCCGTGCTTTGCTGCTGCTGCTGCTGCTGCTGCTGCTGCTGGTGCAGTGTCGTCGTCAAAGATAGAAGACAGAGTTTCGACAGCTAAGTCCGTCGTCTGCTGCGGCTGCTGTGACCGCGAGCGAAGTGCAGCCAATGCGAGTCACGGCGAACATCCACCGGAGGCGGCCAAGTCTAAGCCGGGGAGAGCGAGAAGAAACGGGGCAAGGGCCCCCCCGTTGAAAGGCCCCAGCATCTCGTCGGCGGTTCACATCGGCCTTAGCTCGATAAACTCATCGCTGAAATCGTCGCTGAAGGCGTCACTCTTCAAACGAACCGAACATCACAGCAAATCCGTTTTGTTGATCGACTGAACGCCGAACTGTCCGGTTAACCAGGGAACCAGTTGTGTACGGCAGACCCCCGTCCCTCTGAGTCACGACGAGGAAAAAAGACGGTTTTTGATTTCCGATAAGTGTAAGAATTATTTAATCGGTTTCGATCTCAGGGGCTTAAAGTACTATTAACTGACACAAGTATAGCTTCCCTAGTTTTGCACTTTGAGTCTTTATACGAAATATCTGCCTGTGTCTTTTTCGCGTCCGTTCTTTTGTATTTTAATGACGTTTTATTTTTTGCAATTCGACGCACAGACAATATCTATTCTAAGCTTATTTGAATCTACACGAACTTTTGTACATAATATAGAAGTCTCACCGTAGACTAGCAATCGTTAAGGCTTGGCTCATTGCACTGCTATATGGATATTATGACATCCATGTAGTCAGCAAAGGCATTCTAATCTACAGGATCTGTGCTTCGATTCCCTTTCATGATAGGTGTACGCATATATATATATACATATACAGTATATATATATGTATATATATAGGCCTATATATAAGTTTCTATATTATATTCCTATCTTTACGTTACGTGTTAGATGTTGCGTTTTCTGCTTTTGATTTGTATGTACGTGTACTAGATGTGCTTAAAGGACACTGTTGTCTGCATCTGTGGCCTCAGAAAGGACTAGTGTAATAATGTATTAAGTCGACGTTGAACGTCTTCGAGGGCTTCTATAGGTTTTCTGCATTAGTTGCTAAATTTACACATTGCGTTATTATTTAATTAAGCAGTATTTGCGCAAAAGTAATAGGGACACAGAATAGACGAGAGAATGGCTGAAGACAAGACGCGACAAAAGATATGCGTTCAAATGATTCCCAAATCACTGATCTCTCTCTCTCTTTCGTTTGTCTCTGTCGTTAGATTTATTATAATTATAATTAAGAATCAATCAGTTCTAGTTAAGGACGTTTTGCAGTTGCTCACAAGTGGCCTTTTCATGTACTCTGCAAAGTCTTGTAACTGTGCCGCCTGCTGTTTTGTACGGTAGAGTCTCTCCAGATCCATCCAGATTTAACCATCCCTCCGACCCATTTGCATTTTGACCCGTTCCGTGACGTCATTGACCAAGAGAACCAACACATTTTGGTCGAGGGAACTATAGTTTCCGACTACAATTGCGTGACGTCATCGAAAAACTACTGATCTACCATACATCGACGCGAAACAACTCTGTGATGTTGTCTTGCGTGATGACGTTTAGTATGTAAAGCTAGCATTTGATTGGTCTTCGTCGAATTTACAGGTTTATTTTAAAATTTGACAAAAGTGTAATGTTGATGTTCGTAAATTGTTTGGCGCTGATGAAAGTTGAACGCTGTGCAATGTTAACTTTTCCGTGTACATGTGTATGTTTATGAGTATTACTGTTATTCTGGTTAAAGTTTCATATACGTCTATATCAGTCGTGTCAAAAGGTTTGTGTTAAGGCGAATATTTTCTTAATATGCCAAGTAACTAGTAACGTAACTATTCGTATCTCAGGTTGCTGCGTATAGCGGCCGTAGAGCCACGAACGAATTAGAAGTTATTTTAAAGAGGAAACTGGTAATCGCGTCGTTTGAAATCTGTTGCTAGGGACAGTGTCAGACTGGTTATTTTTCTAAATATATATATATCTGGAAGGAACGAGGTGTTGTTCCCTGCCCCGCCTCCTGCCATTGTAGACGATCGACTGTGATCGACGCTTGCCTTCTGTCCTTTTCGCGATCTCAGATATCGGTTCATTGGAAGTATTTGCATGTTCATTCGCCAGAGGACGGCACACGTAATAGCATTGAGCAAAGCGCCGATGAGACGCCATCGCAGATATAATAATATGTGATAGAAAAGGCAACTGGTAATATTGGTTTAATGCTCTACTTAATCTACTAATAAAACACCCGTTAGACTACGGCTTTCATTGTATTTCAGCATTGTCCCACTACCATGTCTAATATCTACACGCCCACTGTTCAATAGGCCTTCCGTTGGCTTCTGTCATACGCACGATGAGTTAATTATAAATTGTGTTTTTGTTCTCTATAAAATAATACATTATATAATATAAATCGCTTGAACTCCACAAGCCATGCGCCACTGGAGTACCATTGGGATGCCAATGGGGAACCAAAGGGGTGTCACTGGGATCGCCATGAGACGATGCATTCGGATTAATCAAATCCTTGTCAAATCATTTGCTGTCCGCAGAACCATGCACCTGTTAATTAAATAAAGTTTAATAAACCAACACAGGAATCGCAGGAACAAGAGAGACAATTTATAGCGATAGTACGAAGCTTGAGGGTTTTCTTTAAAAGTTTTCTCTTGAATTCCTGAATTGTTCCAAATTGATCTGATTAGAACTATGAAACAAATCGAAGAGTTTCGGTTGAAAGTAGAAGAGCAGTGTAGAGTAGAGTAGAGTAGAGAAGTCTTGCTCTACTTTCCTCGTCTACAGTAGGTCTTCATCTCATCGATGTCGCATCGATGGATGCAGCACTCGCAGACGACGCCAGCGACGCCAACGACGCCCGACGCCCAGCGGCCGTCCTCGCTGAGCCGACTTCAGGAAGACGACCGCATCGGCGCGGTCGACGACCAGTCCTCCGTCGTCTCGGCATTGTACAATGTGCATTGTTAACCATGGCCGACTCAGCCTTACTCGCTAGAGGGCCGTGGTAAAGTGAGGAGCAGCGTTTAACTGCCAGGTAAAACGTGTGTCTAGGGGAAGTAATGGCAACCTATACAATTATATACCCGATATTAATGGATTATACCACCCGCATCGCTGATTGCCTAGACCGGAGTTAAGCGCCGGAACCCAACGCTCGGACTCGAGCACGGGACCCACCTAACTATTTAGGGAACTGCTGGAAACTATGTTTAAACTCCTCCTCTGCTGACATCCGTTTAAAAGGCATGCTCGCCGGCCGACCGACGACACCAGAGCCGATCGTCGTCGACTCACGGTTCGTTCCCGTTCTTCTGCAGACGTCCATGATGGTCTCGGTGAGAGCCGGACCGCAGACGCCCTGTGCGTATCCGTAGACGTTCATCTGTTCGTAAGTGCACCGATGCTGGTAAGTGGCAGACGACGACGGCGTCAGGACAGAAGCAGACAAGAGAAATCGACAGAAGACCAGAACACGTCGTCCAGTCTCCATTATGTCTTATGCAGACAACAAACAACATCAGAAGACAACAAACACATAAGAAAGACATTTGAAAATATTATATATATATATATTCTTAAGATGATAAAAGTGATGTCACTATGCTCTTTATACGCTCTTAATGAAGATGACCCCAATAAAATGATGCTATAAGCTGCTATAGAAATGCTAATGCTTCTAAATGCTACTAAGCTTAAACATAAATTTTGGGGTGTGGGTAGTCCACTGATTAAGTTTTGAGAAAAGAACTAAGAAAAAGAAAAAAGAGAAAGAACTAAGCTTCACTGAGTAAGAAAGTTCGATTGCTGAAGAAGAAATTTAACAATTACTAATATTGTAACTACTTGTAATTCAACTGAGACGTGGTTATCTCATCCGATGGACGCGTATATATCTGTGCGTCTAAGCGAAGTAGTTGGTGATCATATTTTATGCATTCGCTTTGTATATACGTCAACAGCCATTCATGTTTACCATTTACTAAGAACAGCACTGTATAGTAGTACATCGCGGACGATAGACATATGACCCAGATCCGTTCAGCTGACGCTGTAGACTGTAGAGTGTAGACTAATGAATCACGAACCTCAGTTACCTCAGTTAACAGCTGTGCCACTCGAAACTGATCAAATCTCGGAGCATCTGACAATCATTGGCGGCTCCAGGATTTGGCAAGTGGGGAGGACGTTGGAATGGCAACTTCTAAGCACGGGGGCCAATCATTTGTTGATCGGTATGTAGTAGTATAAGTATAGGGTCCCAACAGGAGGTCACAGGGGGGAGGCAGACATTCAACAGGGGGCACGGACCCTCGGATTCCCATGTGGAGCCGCCACTGCTGGCAATCACTCCATCACCGACTGTCACGCTGTGGCCTACCGTAGACGCGCATGACGGATGAAATTCGAGGTCAGGTCGGGTGACACAAACGCCTACCCTGCGATGATTAGCTATGTTGCGGTCTATCATGATTCACGACGCAACAAACGACCATTTATAGAACCACCAGAACGCGTCGTTCTATTCCAGAATATGACAACCAGAGATCATCGTCCGCAGACAAAGAAGCACGCAGGATCAGATTTTGACAACGGTTGCCGGCGAATTCGCAGGTATGCAGTGGCGTCGCCAGGAATTTTTGGTTGGGGGGCAAACGGGGGTTATCTTGTCAGATTCATTACCCATCCCACCCCTCCACAAAAAACGTTCTCACCGGATTTGCACGAATCTGGTAGGTGGTCTGGGGCAGGTTGGGGGTGTGGGGGGCAGTTGTCCCCATTTGCCCTCGCCCCCGTGGCGACGCTAATACCGGTATGGCTTCCTGTATTCTGTAGATACATTTAGAAAAATTATTCTTTTCTATCCATAGCCTTTCTGGCTTCGTAGTTCATATCTGAAAGTATCGAGTGCTGTTCGAGTGAAATCTAAGCTAAGACGCCTGCTGATAATCGTCAATTACTTATAGGCCTATTCTTTGCGTTTTACGGTCTCAGTAAATGACATGAAATTGAGTGAATTGGTTATGTCGTTTGTCGTTGCAGAATGTCGTCGTGTCGTCGTTGTTCCTATCTAAAGACTGCAAAATTTATCATTTCTTTGTCGTTGGTTTTGAGCTTGCATGTGCAGCCTACGGGTAAGTATTAAATAACAATATCTCAAGCCTTTATTACTTGAAAATTCTAATACCTATTTTAAGTTACCCGTTGGAAAGAATCTTTTCTCTTACAGTTCAGGTATTCTGTAATAAATGAAAAGACAGATCGGAATGTCCGCAGGGTGTATTTATTTGCCAACGCTTTGCATAGGCGGACTTTATTAAAGGCTAATCCCACCAAAACAAAAAAAGACTGGCCCTTCCCCCCGCAAGGACGAGGATAAGAATAAGGACTTTAGCCACAAGGGCAAGGATTTCAGATTCGTCCTTGACGACATAGACCAGGACAAGGTTAGCGTTAAGAGCACTGAATTCCGTTGGACGTTTGCTTCAGAATGCGTCTTCGTCGACATCTGCTCCAGTGCAGAGGCCAACGTCCAAGGCGCCCGTGTGAACATTTCCAGCCCTGGATATCCGGATGATGCGAATGAAATTCCCAGCAGTGGTCGTCGCTGTTTCTGCCAAGTCAGATCCAGTTCGATTCCTTCGAATGGCCAAGTGCAGATTATGTCGATCGACAACCGGCATGTAGGATGCAGTAAGATTGCGAACCAGAGATGCGATCGCAACTGCTGGTCATCGCTGAGGATTTCCTCACGCGTGTTTTGTCTTTCGGGCAGTAGCAGAAATTTCACCACAAGTTCCACTGTTCCATCGACATCTCGAATCGACATCACTTACGCGGCCTTGAAGAGCGTCTCTTCTTACAGCTACATTGGAAAATTTGCCTTTTCGTTGTACGGTAAATGTACTATAGCAATTATTTTTATATCTCGTCGTCAGTGAGGTCTATTATTGCAAATTCTGCGCTTTATTGTCGTGCATAATCGTTCAATAGTTCGATACAAAAATTAAGTTCTACGTTGGAAATGCGGTTTAAAATCATTGTCATATATCAGAATTGACGTCCAACTGAACCTTACACCACATTCCTCTGGCTGCGCTCGTGGCTTAGCTCAGTGGCGAAGCCAGGTCGTTTGGAAAGTAGTGATGTAACATACTCGTAGATCTTCGAAATTGTCGAGATTTCTCGTACCAATTGTGTGTGTGTGTGGGGAGACATTGCCAATTCATCACAGAATCTGAAGGTGCATTATTTATTCAGAACCTGATGGATTGGTTTACTTCGTGAATTGCCACTATAAGGAAATGAAAAAACCTAAAGCCTTTTCAATAGAGTTTTATAGTTCTCTGTGGCGTACATAGGGCCTATGTGTATTTCGCCGATCAATATATTATAATTGCGTGTTCGTGTTTTGTGTGAATCAACGCGATTATTATAAGAAGTAATTAGCTAACAGAAATTCTATATTCTGGAGTAATGCCCATTTGACTCACACTCTTCCATAATAACTCCTCTGTAGTATAATTAGAGACGATTAAGACTGTTGGTCTAAGATTAGACCCATAGGCTGCTTCCAAGCTCCCGTGCATTTAGTAAACGCTTTACTGTGACTGCGTGAGTTCTCTTTATGAGCGAATCGCGAATCATGAATCATTTTAGTTAGAATTGTTTTGATGAAATTTAATTGCAGAAGTCAGATTCTATGACAGCTGATGATAGGCATAAGCCGAGGCCAATTAAGCCTAAAGTCACCAACGCGCTCGTGAAAACGGAACTTTGCAAAAGCATCTGATGAAATGCATAATACACTGATATTATCAACGTAGGCCTAGGCCTAAATCAAACGAGAACTCATTATAACGAAGCGATGAGACTCTCCTTCAGTAGTTCGTAAGGCAGCACGATACAGTAACGTAATGTAATGCTTCAATTCATATAGCGCCTCGTCGTACGACAAACGCTGTTGTCGCCATGGTTATACAATAAATAGGCGACAACTGAGGGAAATCTTGTTGTACATGACAGATCGATTTGTCGAGGTTTGAAAAGGTTGAAGAGGTCGTTTGTCTCTGGTATATTGCATATTCATAGGGAAAGCAGACTTTGAACGGAGAATGTTTCTCTTCTACTGCTTCTCTCTTTTAGTATCCTAATCCTTTAACGTCAATTTTAATATATCAAATATCTCTAACTTATCAAAAATCGAAATATTACATATTTTAGCATTTGTCTTTACAACTTCCCCCCCTATATTGAATTGTGATATTGTCGATCTTTGGTTCTGACTTCGATGCTAATAAACAGATTGATTGATTGATTGATTGATTGATTGAAAGGGCATTGCATCCATTTGATTTTCTTTCAGTTCCCGGTGCTCGAGAGTTGCGCATCGCCTGCCTGTCTCCTCTTACAATGGCTGAACGCTTCGAAACGACCAGTTCGCCAAATGTCGTCAACAGTAACAACGAATCCAGTCCTTCCAACAAAAGCCACGTCGATGCACCAAACAGCACTGGGCCTATACTCACGTCATCATCACAAATAAGCGAGTGTAAGTGTGTGGACGCATATTAGAATTAATTGTTGTAGGCGAACTTTCAAACCAACCCACAGCTGTAGACTAGAAATGCTATCTGCAAATGAACATAATACGGCAATTTGCATCATTTGATAGTTATGATTCTTACGGTGGCTAATAGGGCCTATATTTGTTTTGTCATCTGACTGATCATGAATGATCTGGTTAAGTTGACATTAAATCTTTTATTATATGAATTTACAACTATTATACAAGGCCTCTGCAATTGCTTTAATTTGCTTGTAGGCCTATAACGTTTGTTTCTTTTGAATTTATTTGTTGTTTTTGCAATGGAACTTGAATGGATCGATGACCTGTAGGAGTTAAAAATAAAGTCGAACTGAATTGAGTTCTTAATCGCAGGTGCAATGCAAGAGAATAGATGGGGCGCAAGAGAAGATGACACTATTAGCAAGCCTTACTTAGTCTCCTAAACCACTTTAAATCACACTTTGTTGTTATTATTATTATTATTATTATTATTATTATTATTATTATTATTATTATTATTGTGCGATATCACGAACTTGGGCGTTGTCAAGAGCAACGCAAAAGGAACAGACAGCGAATGAATTTGAGGTTTCAAGCACTGGAAGATGATCTATCCAATAATTAGTCTCTTTATTACTCATAACGCACGAATATGAAGATGTCTAAAAGTGAGTCATTTAGTGAGACGAGAATCAAGTGCATCAAAACCAAACAGAGAGCACAACTCATGATCAAATCATGATCATATGATCATCAAGATTAGAGGTTCCAACACATGCCTAATTCTACTGAATCACAGAAACACAGTTATCAGTATTATTATTATTACACTTATTATTATTATTATTATTATTATTATTACACTTATTATTATTATTATTATTATTATTATTATTATTATTATTATTATTATTATTATTATTATTATTATTATTATTATTAGTAGTAGTAGTATTATTATTATTATTATTATTATTATTATTAGTATTATTTAGTAGTAGTAGTAGTAGTAGTAGTAGTAGTAGTAGTAGTAGTAGTAGTAGTAGTAGAAGCTAGTAGTAGTGGCCTAGTAGTATCATCTTCAGCATCCTCATAAAAGATGAAGATGATTTGATCTTAACAGTGAGCGCTATTCTTCGTTATTCAAATTGAAATTATAATTTTAATTCGATTCGCGTAAATGTAACTACATAAATTAATTATTGAGAGAGTTGCTAACGAATTTTCAACAGGCGTTACTGATTAATTAATTTTAGGGCCTATTACCTGTTTTACTTGCTCAGTCCTTCATCGATTCGTCTCTTCTAAGAGAAAGTATTTTGCTATTTCTTTGCAACAGATTCGATTTTCTTTGGCGTTCTCGGACTAATCCCAATTCTCGTTGTCATCTTAATAATCGCATCAGTGGTTATTGTCCTGTTGAGGTATATTCATCATAGTCTACAGTATGGACTTTGTTCTTTGGTCTAAACAGCGCCTAATACTAAAACTCAAGCTATAGATGCAGTGGCGTAGCTAGGATTTTTAGGCCCTAATGCAAAAATGATTGATGGGCCCCTTCAACTTAAAAAGTCACAACATGACGAACAGAGCACTGAGGCTTAAAATTTTTAACACTTAGTAATAACGCATCGTCTGTCACCGGATTCCGGAAACTGAAAACTGTAAAACGGCTTTGTTTTTGTAGCGCTGTCATATTTAATAGCTACCAAATTTATATGATTAAGACTGATTTTTAATGTGGTTTTAATTATTTACTTTTGTTATTATTTACTTTCTTTTTTACATTGGTGGTCAAAAAGGGCCCCAGTTCTCTGGGCCCTAATGCCTTGCTTATTCTTGCTATATGGTAGCTACGCCACTGTATAGATGGTCTAGAATCGAAATGAATTAAAAGCGAGCGAACGTTTGAAACACGAAAAGTTCTTTTAAATGCGGTTAAGGAAATAAATTGAGCCTCATGCATGGACGTTATGGTTGTACAACAATGATTCAATGAAACGCTTCCACTGCGAATGCTCAATTATTAAAAATCGAACTAAAGCGAGTGGCTTCAAGCTGTAATGGATTAAAACAATCGAATTTGTGCTTTCGAGAGTGAAATTGGGACATGAAAATTTTAAAGAAATCCGACAGCATGCTCAAAATCCTGACAACAAAAGTAAAATGAACGTAATAACGCTTATTTGAATTTGGTAATGGTTTATACGTTTAAGGAAATCGAAGATGAGGGCCGATCAGAGCAGCGCAGAGAATGGTCTGCAGCAGCTGACGACTGCCACCGACGATTTGGAAGGCGAAGTGCAGACGCCGTGGACTGCGTCTGCCGCAGACGGTGCTGGAACTCGGGTTCGACCGCACGACCTTCCGCTGCCTCCGCTTCAGACGACTACCCCGACGAAGCATCTGCCCGAGAGACGCGAAGTTGTCGGCGATTACGACACTCCTCGCTGCCTCTACAATCGGCATTCGTCGAACTACACTCCGATGGAGCTGAATTCTCCCATCAGCAGCAACAGCAGCAACAGCAGCAGCAACAGCAGCAGCAGCAGGGTGAACAAGACGAGCTTCAGCGCCAACATCTACGCCGATCTGAGCCAGATCGCCAGCCAGCGAGGAACCGATAACCGAAGGATATCGATTGATCCGGTCGTAGAAGTCACGGACGTCGACTGCGTCTACTACAATTCAGTCGTCCTCGCCGCCGCCGCCGCCAACAGAGCCCCCAGACACGGTCACGCATCCTACGAGACGTGCTATTCGCCAGATGGCGGCGGCGGCGCTAGACTCGAATTTCAAAATTCAAATGCTAACGGTTGCGAATTCTACGCGGCAATACGAGACTGCGGCGGCGGCGACGCAACCGTTGATTTATCAAACACGGAGTCTCTCTACAGCAACGAACAACTGTACTGCAACATCGGTCAAGAACGCGCAGACAATAATGTCTCGCAGATAAATGAGACGATACTAATCGAAAACCCTTCCTATGCCGGTAAAAAGGCGTCCACCTGAGTATTCGGTCGAGGATTTGCGTCATCATGGTTTTCTGACCGCCTGACATCCCGGACACGACAGTCGTAAGCAGGGCGCGATTTGTAGGGGAGGGGGATTTCCCCCCACTGCCCAACTGCATCCCCCCTACTGCTACATCCCCACCACTACATCCCCCCACTGCTAACAACTACATCCCCAAGCTCGACATATCCCCCCCCACTGCTCCAGGTCACAATTCGCACCCTGGTCGTAAGCCTCAGGAAAGAAAATGCTATAAATAATTGGACAATTCAATTTCAGTTTCTGAACAAATATTAATCTGCAAATAAAAATTGTATTTCTACATTGACTTGAAAAGGTACGCGATGGCATCATAGGACTATTTCTTGCAGTGGTATCTGTTGGACATGGGCCTATAGGTCCCACGTGTATTCTGCAGTGGCGTAGCCAGGATTCCAGAATAGGAGCACTTTCACAACATTTTTCGGGCAAATGCTTGAATTTATTAAAGACAGTATTGCCAACATGACAGGGGGGAAAAGGTCATCCCCCGCATCCTGTACACCACTTGTTTTTTACTTTACTCCTGCAACGTCGTGAAAAGTCTTATAAGCAAAAAAGGTCATCACCAGTTTTTAGACGGTTAGGGGCGAAAAATTGATAGCTAACCCCGGGCGCCGAATACTCTAGCTACGGCCCTGCAAATATCTCTCAGTCTGCAATAGAGTTATTAGCCAGACCATTCGGTACATTTTGGAAAGTACCAGGCTCCACATCTCCTACTACTAATTATCTGTCTACTTATCGTTACTAAACTGATAGAGGCCTATATATAGGGATATGCAGCCGGACATTGCATAGCAAGACTGAAGCCAAGGCTAGGGCTCATTAAATAATAATAATAATAATAATAATAATAATAGTAATGCTGATAGTGGTGGTGGGGGGTGGTGGTGATTATGATGTTAAGCAATAACAATTAAATATGTGGACACTCCAAATGTAGAGATATTAATGGGAAAACTATTTCGTGAGACAGTCTGAGTTGCATTTATCGGAATGTGAGACATACAGCTAAGTTCTCACCCCCCACTCTTGACTCTAAACCACTGAAATGAATAAAAGATAGGATATATACTGATTGGTTCAGTGCGGATCTGTGTGTTGTGTTTACATGTAGGAGCTCTGTCGGAGGCAGATGGTTCAGTCTGTGCTGATTCACGTGCGATTAACACGGCATGCGTGCGTACAATAGCTAGCCGAACGGGAATGTTACTAAAATATAACCAGGAAGTTTTGAGCTCAATCAGTAAGTAGTTTCCCGATGGACAGCGGCCGTAGAATGCCACCCGTGCTGCTTCTAAGTGTCTGTCGCTTGTGCAAATACAACAATAAGCGACTCGAGGGCCGACGGGCCTTTCTAAACGCTGATCTAACGAGGACCTTATTTTGCGTAACCCTCAGAGTCAAAGGGAGGGCTTATAAGGCGTGTTTCTTCGGCGACTTCACAAGTGCTTCGAAAGCATTAACTTTATGCTGAAGTGAGTTGATTTTTTTAAAAATTAAACGAAGACTACTTTTAACTGGACATTCTAAGTTGGATAGAGCTGTGCTCCGAAATGTGGTCGCGGTGGTCAGAATTACAACTGTTGACCGCTGCTACCTGTGCGGCGTTTCTATCGACAGGTGAGCAAAATTACGCGGAAGAAATAGACTAAGAAATAGTCATGCAGGCGTAACTGCTGTCTACTTTCTTAGTAACGGTCGTCTTCAACCTGCTCTTTGAACACACAATAGTGAAATACTGATGACGAAATTGTTAAAAAAATTGTTAGAAGTTAAACGAATAATATTATTATCACCTCTAAATGTTTTGTACGGTTTTTCAATATTTTTCGACTTTGCTTCGGGGCTGCTAAACTCTGTATACGACACTCCTAACTGAATCTTAGTTTGCGTCTCTTTTGGTGCATCGTTATATTATGTTTTGAAATGGGGTGTACTGTCCCTGTTAGGTCAAAGCTGCAACGGCAATAAAGAGCAACCACAGCCCAAAACTACTGTACCACAGCCCGAAACTACTGTAGTGACAGTGGCCACAACGTCACATCACGTGACTTCTGACATGGGCCAAATCGCACAAACGGAAGGAGCCGCATCGGGCGGTTATGAAAACGCGGAGACAGAAACAAGTATTGCATTGATTCGTTCGCTGAAGATGTCTAGGCACACTTTTGCAGTGGCGTAGCCAGGCTTTCCGGAAGGGCTGGGGGGTTGGTTTTGATCATACCCAACTTCGAAAAATCTTGACAAGCAGTAAAAGGTCATACTCATCTTTCCTCTATTAAACTTTTTACTTTTTCCTTTACAGATGTGCTGACTAACAAAAAAGGTCGTCACCTTACGTCTTTACATACTATAGCGCTTGCAAATTATTAATTATTTTGGGTCGGCAGCCAAGAGGGGGTTTTGTCCCCAAAACCGAGTCCGAAAATACAAATGTATGGAAACACATTAAAAGACTTTTTTGTTGGCAGCCAGGGGATTTTACCCCAACCCCCTGGCTGCGCCACTGCATTTTTGAATAGTAGAATCTATCTTACTGCTACGATATTGGATAGACTCGAAACGAGCACACATGCTGACTGGAGCCATTGGTTACATTGAATCGTCGCTGTATGTGATTAATGCATCGAATTGGTTTAACACTGGAGCTGACCTGGTCTTTTGCGATATAGATTCGTAGATTGATACCTTTGAGTATTAAAATTGGCGCTATAGAATTTTAAAAATAACATAAATAGCTGATTGTTTAATGATTGCATGTGTTTCAATGCAGGAACAATCGTTGCCATAGCAGTGGGCGTTGGCTCCGGTCTAATTGTCATCACCATGGTGACTGTCGTCATCGTATTTTGTCTGTATGTACAGTATTCAAAGTGTACAATGATATGCAAAACTAATGCGCATTTGACTTGTTACAAAAGATGGCGCTATATTTTTAGTGACCGAGTGACGTTCGTTAATGTGGAGAGAGAAAGTATTGTTGTTCGGCATCGTTTGGAATATTATTGAAATGAATTTTTCTGAAGGATGTTGGCAGAAAATAATAATTACTGGAATACTTGTGAATGGTAAGAGAGCTTTCATTATTTCTGGCCAAAAACATGGAACTCTCTTCCTTTGGCCGTCAGATCTCCCAAATAATTGAGTATTTTAAGGCCTAGGCTAAAAACACATCTCCTCCTATAGCTGTCTCCCACCGATTGATCTCTGGAATGACCAGGTATTCTGCGGTTGGATTTGAATTACCATCGATTGATGCCAAAACTGATCCCATAAAAGTCATCATCATCAGGGTTGCTTTCTGCCAGCTCACTAGCGACAATAGATAGGCACGAAACGTCTCCATTTATCTTTTCCAGTTGTTAATCTCTCTCTCTCTCTCCATCTCTGATAGCCTTTGATCATCTTTGTTGCTCTGTGCTGTACTCTTCCCAAAGTCTCTGTGTCTTTCTTCAGGAATGGACACCCTGCTTGAACACAGTACTCTAAATGTGGGCTTACCAATGCCTTGCAAAGTCTTATTATTACATCCTTCTCTCTGCTCACTAGTCACCCTTCTTTTGATCATTCCTAGAATTTTGTTGGCCTTCTTAGCTGCTTCTACACATTGTTTAGAGGCTTTAAGCTGCTATGCATGACGACCCCTAGATCTTTCTCCTCGGTTGTAACTTTTAGCCCCTTCTCATATAGCTTAAACTCATGATGATCTGCTTCCTTCTTCCTAATATGCACCACAGAACATTTATCTGTATTAAAAAGCATTTGCCAAATCCACTGACCACTGAGATAGTCTTTCAGAGAGCGAGGGCTATACAAGTGCATAATAAATGCTATTATTATTCTTTTGTTTCTGTTTATAGACGCCGTTTCGCGTCAAAGCGGCGACAGCAGAACTTAGAGGCGGATAAATCTCCTTCGAAAGGAATCGAATTGAAGCCACACCCGGCAGAAGTCAGCGCTGGCCAGATGAATCACGCGAAGAAGGAAGACCGCCGCTGTGTAAACATCGAAAAGCAGCAGCAGCAGCAGCAGCAGCAGCAGCATGGCGGTGGAAATAAAGCGCCATTTGCATCTTCTGAAAAGGATGCGGCTACGAAATTGAACGATATTACCCTAGTCGACAATGACTTATACCAAGGGTGAAACATTTTTACTTCACATATTTCCACGGAGGCCCACCGCAGTCCGCAGAATTATATCCCGAAGATAAATGTATTTAAAGTAAAAAATAATTAAAATATCATTTTAAAAATGTTATTAGAAAAGGTAGGCTCCTAGATTTTAATTTTACAGGTAGGCCCGGTACTGATGTATCATTTGTACCGTGGTAAATTCGCCCCTGATGATACTGATGACGATTATTATTATTATTATTATTATTATTATTATTATTATTATTATTATTATTATTATTATTATTATTATTATTATTCCCTGTGACTGGAAGATAAATAAAAGTTTGGGTAACAAAGAACAACGAAGTGTGTGTGTGTGTGTGCGTGAAAACGTCCACATATTACGAAGATACATTACATAGTTTACACACGGTCAACGACTGTACACGTGGCTGGCAATCGAATGATAGACAAAACCGCAGATGTATACAGTAGTAGACGCGCTTGGCTGACGAGTTAGGCCGTTTAGAAGAGAACTGGTGACTTAATTACATGTTGGTTACATAAGCGCGGCTGCTGTTAAAATGGCGCAGCAGTTTAGAAGCAGCATTATGTGTATAGGCGTATAGGCTAGATAAGGCGCTTTGAAGAATGCTAAAAGAGTTATTGCGCCGAGGACTGCAGTTCTGTTATGGAACGGAGATCATACTGTAGAAGGAGTTCCTTGATTGACGCTGAAGACCGGCTTCCGCTGTTTTAAAACGATGTCGTGAATATAAAGCGCGATGCGCCTAATTAGCACCTAATTATAATAATTACTCTCTGTATACGTCCGTCGTGGAGCCCTAAGCAGATATGTCCATGGGTTGGGTCAACCCATGGGTTGGGTTGGGTCAGGCTTTTCCATATTAATAATGAGTTTGGTTGGGTTGGGTCAGAAAATAAGTAATAGTTTAAGAAACTGTAATGTATTACAGTGGGTTGGGTTGCGTCAAGTAAACCTCGGCATGGGTTGGGTTGGAGATTTGATGGGCTGGGTTGGATTTGGTTCTAAAATAATGGACCCATGGACATCTCTGACCCTAAGTATCGTCGGCTGCTGTCTCCGGTTCACAACTGCACAATGTTTCCATGTCTAGCGGCATATTCACGCAGCTTACATCGGTTCAGCAAGCAAGAGTAAAAGTTAGTTTTTAGATTTAAAATCCCTAGAACCATACAATGGTCAGTAGTGGCGATAAAATGCGACTCCGGGAAGTCTCATATGCAGTCTGCTGTTCAGATAACACTGTCACCAACATCCTGCGCCGTTGCTCGCTATGCTACAGAACGGGACTTTAGAGTGAAAAGGTCGTACAGAGAATGCGGGAATTGTAAAAGGGCGAAGTTGAAAGACGACGGTTCGAATGATTCTCTCTTTCTCTCTCAATGCAGTCGAGCTGAACAATATCTGAAAAGATAACGAGACCTATCTGAGCCTCGAATATTAAATCGTTCTTTACCATCATGAACAGTGAAATTCGTTTTCGTATATTTATGCTTATCTGCTAGAGAGTTACTTAAGCTATTTACAAAATAATTACTCTTTTAGATCACTTAGAAACTCTCTCTCTCTCTCTCTCTCTCTCTCTCTCTCTCTCTCTCTCTCTCTCTCTCTTAGATCGATTAAAATATGGTAAAAGTTATCTGAAACAGAATAAAGCAAAGGCCGGAAGTTTCACGATAGAGGTCAGATGGTCATACAAATTGTTCAAATTGTTTAAAGTGTCTATATAATGGATATCTTTCTGAGCGGTTTCAGTCTTTGGGGGGGGGGGAATTGCGGATCTACCATTAAATTCTATTGTATTTCTCGGGGGGGGGGGGAAGATACACATTTACATCATCAACGGATATGTTTAAGAATGTCGCCCTCAACTGTTTACAAGAAACAGCAGACTAAGTGCACGATGCATTCAGTCTCTCTAACGAGCACAAAAGCGACATAACGAATCAACGGACCTACCGTTAGTTAATAGTTAGCGTCGTACAGAGACGATTCAGCAGGGCGTTTATCGTCTTGGAGACGTCTGTGGAATTCCAGGTCGGCAATTCGAAGCCGACAGAAGGCGTGCTGTTACCGGCGATGTTGGCCAGCTCGGAGAGATTTGGAGAATCGCCGATGGCAACGGTAAGGATGGTGGCACCGCCGTCCCTCAGTTTTCTCGCTGCGTTTGCGTCAGGACCGCTGCCTTCGGTGACGTCAGAGTTACCGTCAGACACAAGAATGACGCAATTTGGAACGCTCGGCCGGTCTCCCTTGGACGACGTGAATTGGACGTTCTGAACCTCTGCCAGGGCCGCCTGCGTGTTCGTCTTGCCACCGTTGTGGTTGAAGTTGATTGCGTCCAGCAGCACCGTAGGTCTTCGATCGTAGTCGTTCAGGAATATTTCGTCAACCACCTGTCCAGTGTAGACCACGATCCCCACTCTAAACGATCCGGAGAGTACGTCCATTCCAGCAATTGTATCCGTGACGAACTGTACCAGTGGGATGTAGTTGCCGGATTCCACCATGCTTCCAGACAGATCGAGAACAAAGACCACGTCCCGCTGTTGACTGCACTCTGAAAGAATTTTTAATTCAGTATTAAACAGGATTATATCCTGTCTTTTCCCCTTCGCAATATAAATTATGGAAATAACTGCCACCATCTCTCGTCTCTTTGCCTCTGTTCTAGTGAACACTATTATTGTCTATAAAGTAGATGACCAGCATTAATGAAACCGTGGTCGATATGGCTTCCCTTTCCGGTCTCTAATTCGATTTTAATTGGATTTGGCGCGCCATCGGCTGATGTTCTATGCGGTATGATAGTGGCGCCACAGAAGTTCATTGATTGATTTACCTGCCAACCGAAATTCATCTACCTGCCCAGAAAAGACGACTTCGTCACCCGATCACATCCGAACTGTTATCTAATCTTATCTTTCCTTGACTTACACTGTAGCCACAGTAGCTAAAACACATTAACACCAGTAGTCGCCAAGTCAAATTCAGCACGCTATGCTATTCATTAATGATTAAGTCATTCTAAGGCTGTCAAGATTTATTATGGCTGCGATCGAAGGCTTACGTCTTTCGCAATTGTAACCGGCGTAAGTTGGAGGACACTGGCAGTAGTATTGCCAGTAGTCGTCCATGCATGTGCCTCCGTTTTGACAAGGATTCGACAAACATTCGTTAACATCTACAGATACAGACAGTAACAGTAATAATAATAATAATAATAATAATAATAATAATAATAATAATAATAATAATAATAATAATAATAATGTGATCTAAAGTGGTTTAAGAGGGTAAGTAAGCCTCTGTGTGAAAACCAGTATCGGAGCGTGGTCGCAAGCTTTAGTAAGACGCTAAGAGTTGAAGTCCTCGGTCTGGAAGTCGAACCAAAACGAGTCTTTGCTTTGGTTTTCCATATCCACGAATTTCTTAGCTTTTGACGGAGCCGTTAGCTTTTAGAGAGATGAATGCAGTCAACCGCAATTATCGATGTCACGTTCAAACAGTGCGATTTTGGGAAAAATATAGTATAGCTGGGATTACATGCATCTAGGAGCTGCGGATTGTGACAGGCGTTTCACCATACGAGTGACATATATAATTCATGATATATGATTTTGATTCATGTTATTGAAGCCCGCCGCCTGACTTTGTGACAAACCGTTGCACGTGGAGAGAATTAAGGGAACGGAGGCGTTTGGAAGCGAGTTGTAGTCGGTGATCCAGATGATGTTTCTGTCCTTCGGTTCGCTGGCGATGGCGTACACCTGGTCGCTGTTGACGAACGCCGGTAGGCCGACGGCAACCACGACCACCTGTATTCCGCTCTGGTGGGTCAGGACCGCCTCGTGTACCGTCTGCAGCGGGTCGATGTTCGCCTCGCCGTCGGTGACCATCAGGCAGACGTGTTTCGCCGACAGACGACCGCCGTTTCGCGGGTCGTACATCGTGTCGCGCAGGAGTCGAAGAGACGCCGCTATGTTGGTCCTCTGAGATACGAACGGGATCCTCCGAATCGCTTCCATCACGTCCTGCGTTAGCGTTTAAATTAGCATAAATACCCAGTGAAAACAGTGGCGTAGCTAGAGAACGGTAGGTTGGGCAGGTGCACTGCAACGCCCGAGTGAGTGAAAAATACTGAGAAAAACAACCACGATATGTAGTGACACATTAAAGCGTAATATGTGAGTAGCATTTAGGTTTCTCACAGAAGACAGCAGCGTCCTATAGCAACCAGGATAATGCGCAGACATAATGAGTTCTTAGCGACAAAACCTATAGTAAATACACTAGACATTACAACTGATTATTTTTTTGAAAAGAAATCGTTATTATGTAGGCCTATAGCTATTTGTCGTAGGCGGTCTACTTCTAGTGCGATCACACGTGTAGTGTTTCTGAAGAAGAAGAAGAAGAAGAAGAAGAAGAGGAAGAAGAAGAAGAAGAAGAAGAAGAAGGAGGAGGAGGAGGAGGAAAATAACCGACCACCTTTTTCTCCTTATACGAATCAAGGTAGAAGGCAGCCGAGGCGCTGCTGCTGAAGTAAACGGCTCCGACGCGAGTGTCGCTCGGTCCGATGGAAAAATTCTGCAGCAGGTTGGCGATGAAATCCAAGACCATTGGATAGCGCTCTAACTTAATACTGCCGCTGACGTCCAAGATCAAGACGAGGTCGATGACTCCTGTGCAGTCTAAAATAGTGGAACAACACATTATCACGCAAACCACATCGTCATCGACATGCTAACAAGACGGTATTATAGAAATAGTATGTAGCTGACAAATTGTTTAGAGGAATTCTAAAACTAGGATGATTCCTAATAGTATGCACACATAATAATAATAATAATAATAATAATAATAATAATAATAATAATAATAATAATAATAATAATGGATCGACGACGTACTTCTTTCGCAACGATCACCAGTAGTATCTGCTGAACAATTTGTGCATTGATATCCACCGGTGATTTCGACACAAGCTCCTGTTACACACGGGTTAGGCATACATGCATTCACATCTAAAATAGAACATAAAAACCCCAAACAAATAAACATATTTGAATAATATGAAATTGTCAGCAACAGTCTTCACCGCAGTAAACAAATGATTTTACTGAATGAGAGAGCCAACATTCTTAGCGATTGCCGACAATGATAAACGCTGCTAGCGATAGGTTGACTGCATTGACTGTCACCCCCCCCCCGTTTGTCTATCCTGCTATTATATCGTCGAATTTGACTTGGATCTTGTGTGATTGTGATGATTATATGCATTGTGAAGTGGCGCTATAGAAGTTTAAGATCAGATTTGATCAGCTGAATGGCGTGGAAGTGATCCACAGTCTCTCTTACGTTTGCACAGCAGATTGGCCAGTGACGAATCGAGCGTTGTCAAGGTGCTGAAATTGGCCGCAGTCAGTACGTTCGCTGACTCCGGATAACTGGCAATCGACCTCAGTTCCGTATAATCGTACAGGTCGCCGATGGCGATCTAAGATTTTCAACAGCCCAAGTCGACAGTGTGACCGAATGTTACTTCCGCGTTGTCAAATAATTTTAGCGAAATTCAAATAGACTACGTGACGATTTTTGCATCGATGTTTGCATAAGCCTTGGATTAATGGAAAAGAGAGGCATTTTGGAATTGTGTAAGAAGGAAGCGATAGCACGTGGAAAGCCAGGACTCATACAAGAGATAGCACCGATAAATCAAATATAAAATACTAAAAATGCATGATAAGACGGTAATAATGAGATGAATGAATACTATTCATATGCAGTAGCAGTGTAGCCAACTTGGAGATAGCGTTGCAAGGGAAAGTTTCTCAAAGGTATCTTAACTTCTGAAATCAAAGTTGCATTTTATCAACGAAATATTCGATTAAAATTTTCACGATTATGCTCGGTCGATGAAGACCATACTTAAGCCTAAGGGGCCGTCCATAAATTACGTCACGTGGTTAGGGGTCCGGCCATTTGTGACGAAGTTTGACGACGGGGAGGGAGTCCGTAAATGTGACGTCACGCAACAACAAAAATATAGGTAATGACCTTTGACCTTTTTTTGCTTGTCTGACCTATTTTTGCTTGTCTGACCTATTTTTTGCTTGTCAGGGTTTTTCGAGAGGAAAAATACAAGGATGGCCTTTTTTCTTGTCAAGACTTTTCGGAAGACTAAAATGGGAGGGAGTCGGCCCGTTGTGACGTCATATTTTAGGGGGTCCGACGTTTCGTGACGTAGGAGAGGGGTCAAAAAAGTGCCAAGTTCGCGTGACGTAATTTATGGACGACCCCTAAGGTTGTCTTACCAAGTAATCGCATTGGACTGTTTCTGTCTCTACCGAACCAATCACGTACCTGTGAACATCGTCAATTTACTGGCATAGAATACCAGTTAGTTATTATCATCAAGAAGTGTACGTACTGCTATGATGGTGATGCCCAGCTCTCTTGCTCTTCTAGATTCTAACCAAGTGGCCGTCGCATTGTTCGACTTTCCGTCCGTCACTAAAACCAAGAAGTTGGGAACGCCGGTTCTGTCGCCGTTCGCAGCAGTGAACATCTGGTCGACAGCGGTTCTGAAATTGTTTCAAAGTGAGTTCTCGGGTCAAGAAAAATGCCACAAAGCTGATCTGTTATTTGAAACAAAGCGCTCTCGGAACCAGTCTCAAGACGCCGAGTGGGCGGCACATCGCATTTCAAATTCCTTTGCATTTTCAAATTAATTATGAACATTTGCAGCCATTTTATATTACGAGAAATAATAGATTTCGGGCCCATCCATAGAAAATGACAGGTAAAAACGCACTGGTATCATAGTGAAAAACTTTAAAAATAGCAGACGTGTGCTCGAAAAAACTCAATAGACAATCCAAATTGGTATGCACAGGTCTTCAAAAGATTGCAAAAATATAAATCACAGTTGAGGCAATTTTTATAATTACGCCAAGCGCAGAAAAGCAGTTGCGAAAAAATAACGGGTGAAAGCGAAAAGAGACCGCGAGAGATGAAAGGCTTCACGGGAAACCAACATCAACCTGAGTTTCAGTTCAGCGAATAGGCTCTCTCTCACCTGTCTGAATTTCGGTCGCTAATTAATTTACAAATCAATTTACACCTGAGATGATTTGATGCATCACGAGAATCGACGAGACTAGACGTCTTGATTTCAAACTGTTTGAGCTGTCGCGTTTTTGTCACAATCGCGAAAACGAGCAAAGTAAATTGAATACGAAACTGAGTTAACTGTGATCTGAGGAATTAATTCCTCTGCTTAATTAAGTAACAACTGACCTTATGGCGGCTGCGGTATTCGTCCTGCCTCCTTCGTACGGAGCATTGAACGCCTGCAGCAGTGACGTCTTGTCGCTGAACGTATTCAAGTTGAAGATGACGTTCGAGTTATTGCTGTACGTGACAAGTCCCACTCTACATCCGGTGTTAACGCAGCGTTATTGAAGGCGCTGTCGAGATCAAGCATTTGGGAGGACGTCATTAGGAACGAAGTTACGAGACGCCAGTTGGACAGTCCAATGCTACCGGACGAATCTACGGCGAACACTACGTCCGCCGAGGTCGCACAAACTGAAGTCAAAGCATAGAAAATAGACTATATCGTTGGTCGTATTCATAGACCTATATAGGTTTTAGGCGATTGTACTGTAATTTTTCGGGTTAGAGAATTGTGTTGTAGTGATTTCTCATCGATTTCGAATAACAACTCTTATCGCAAAGATATTTAAGACTTTGGATTTGTATGTAATGAAATGGAATGCAAGATATTGGAACAGAGCGTTTGTATGGCGCCTCTACTGGACGAACACTATACGAGGCGTAACATTACTAGTACTTCGAAAGGAAAATAGGTAGATTTTCAAGAGAATCGTAGGGCTGGCGATTGTGAACCTATAGGCCTAGTTACGCTAGGGTCAAAGAATTCCAGAACGAATGCCTAGAGCATCATGCTTCCGATTCTTTTTATTTAACCCCTTAACTGGGCAACTATTTGTAACTCAATGTAAAACGGACGAGCGTTACTCGGGGCGCCCAGTTAACGGGTTAAGAACTCAGTCCGTTTTGCAAAAGCCTTGATGCTAACTGACCACCACGCATCATGCTAAAAAAACTTATCCCGAATAACCACTATGACCCACTTATTGTGTAATCTCCTCTCGTCCAACTGGATGTAGCCGTCGCGTCTATAGCCTTACCCTGATCGCAATCGTGTCCTCCATACCCGGATGAACAGTTGCAGCTCGGGTAAATAATCTGGTTAATGCACTGTCCTCCGTTCTTACAAGGATTCGACTTCGAACATGACGTTTCGATATCTGAAAAGATTGGCGATAATGTACGGCCGTATAAGGCGTATATTCATCCAGTTCTACTGTATAAAGAGCTTTGAATTTGTGTCGAACGTTTTGCATAGAAGAGGAAATTTGCATCACAAAAGATAGGGGACAATGCAGGACGTTTGACTACGCTGACAGTCTGCACCATTTCATCAGATACGGCGATTATGCCTTTGAATGTTACTCTATATTGAATTTACACTTTAGTCTCGTTCATTGCATGGCAAATACAATTGGAACCATCTGGATAAAAGGACAAAATAGGCTATTTATAAAATTGCATCCTTTTAGGCTTTTACTTGTTAGACGCGCTAGCTACACGACTAACGAACTCTTGATTATGTTAGGCAAATAGTCAAGACTGCGCAGTTCTGTTAGGGGTCGTCCATAAATTACGTCACGCGGTTAGGGGGTCCGGCCATTTGTTACGAAGTGTGACGACGGGGGAAGGGGTCCGTAAATGTGACGTCACGCTAAAAAAAGAAATTAGGTCATGACCTTTGATCTTTTTTTGCTTGTCAGGGATATTTTAGAGAGGAAAAAACAATTTTCCAGAGCAAAAAATACAAGGATGTTGTTGCGTCATATTTTAGCGGGTCTGACTTTTTGTAACGACGCGTTACGATGGGGAGGTAAAAAACTGCCAAAATCGTGTAACGTCATTTATGGACGACCTTTGT
This sequence comes from Metaphire vulgaris, assembly GCA_018105865.1. Classification (NCBI taxonomy): domain Eukaryota; kingdom Metazoa; phylum Annelida; class Clitellata; order Crassiclitellata; family Megascolecidae; genus Metaphire; species Metaphire vulgaris. The sequence continues at coordinate 19,015,118 of CM030839.1, forward strand.
CAAGACTTTTCGGAAGGCGAAAAAGGGGGTCGGCCCGTTGTGACGTCATATTTTAGGGTATGACGTTTTTTTACGTCGTGTTTCGTGGGGGGAGGGTCAAAAAGTGCCAAAATCGCGTGACGTAATTTATGGACGACCCCTTATGCCTAATACTTTGTTGAAACTGAATAAGGCCGTTTAAAGTCACCAAGCAGCAAAGACACTGAAATTTATGCGTCAGAATTTAAAATTTAGCTAAACTCAATTAAAAATCTGCAATAAACTGCTTCTTGGGCGAATGAATCCGAAAATTACATCCAAGTGACATATTTTCGGTGACTCACTTGGACAGATCGGACTGACAAGCTTCGGTTGCACATCTTTAATTGAATCTAGCGAGGTTTGCACCACCGTACTGTTGGTTGGATAGCTGGCGATGCCGTACACTTCATCAATGTCCAACCAATTGCCGAGAGCAACAACGATCAGAGTGGTCCCAGTTCGTCTTAATAGATCGGCCTGCTGTTGTGACATCGCAGGACTGTTCGACCTTGAACTTATGAACAGAACAACGACGTTTGGTGCATCCGGACGATCTCCGTTCATAGACGTAAACATCGTCGTTCTGGAATACTCGAGGGCTTCTGCAACGTTGCTCGATAAGCCACCGATGTAATTGGCGTTTAGAATGGCTTTCAGAATGTCGGATGTCATACGATACGTGTTAAGCTGAAAGACGGCTTGTGGTTTGTCGCTGTATACCATCAGACCGACTTGGACCCGCTGCGAGTCGATCGAAAGCGACAGACAGACGTCACGGGTTAAATTGAGAACGGCGAGAAAGTAACGGTAATCGAGGTTAGCGCTGGCGTCAACCATGAAGATAACGTCAACGAAGTTGTTACATGATGGAACATCTACCACAGTAATCGGAGGCGCTAGAACACAAACGAATGGCAGATAAGGAATTTAACAAAAGAATAGCATCAAAACAGTCGTCTCCACAAATAATTAACCAACGAGAAAACTCACCACATACAACTTAACCGGGACCAGCATAGAATCCATGCTCTCATCTCCCTCTCACCAGTCAAAACAAGAAGAGTCGTCGTCATAGTCATCCATTTAATCACTCACCACTCAGTTCGTTCGCTCGTTCATTCATACAACCAAAATACATTCCAAAGCAACAAATATTTATCATTTGTTCGGAGAAATATCGCCAATCAATACAAAGCAACAACAATTACCTGAAATAGCGGAGGTATACAGCGACATGGTTGCTTGGGCACTTCCACCATTGTCAGTTGCTGAAATTGTTGCACCAGAACCAGGAGAACCAGGTGATATTGGAGTAGCGCCGGTTATTGTCCCACTGTTGGTGGCACCAGAACCAGGAGAACCAGGTGATATTGGAGTAGCTCCGGATATTGTCCACTGTTGGTGGCACCAGAACCAGGAGAACCAGGTGATATTGGAGTGGCGCCGGATATTGTCCCACTGTTGGTGGCCCCAGAACCAGGAGAACCAGGTGATATTGGAGTGGCACCGGATATTGTTCCACTGTTGGTGGCACCAGAACCAGGTGATATTGGAGTGGCACCGGATATTGTTCCACTGTTGGTGGCACCAGAACCAGGAGAACCAGGTGATATTGGAGTAGCGCCGGATATTGTTCCACTGTTGGTGGCACCAGAACCAGGAGAACCAGGTGATATTGGAGTAGCGCCGGATATTGTCCCACCGTTGGTGGCACCAGAACCAGGAGAACCAGGTGATATTGGAGTAGCGCCGGATATTGTTCCACTGTTGGTGGCACCAGAACCAGGAGAACCAGGTGATATTGGAGTAGCGCCGGATATTGTTCCACTGTTGGTGGCACCAGAACCAGGAGAACCAGGTGATATTGGAGTAGCGCCGGATATTGTTCCACTGTTGGTGGCACCAGAACCAGGAGAACCAGGTGATATTGGAGTAGCGCCGGATATTGTTCCACTGTTGGTGGCACCAGAACCAGGAGAACCAGGTGATATTGGAGTAGCGCCGGATATTGTTCCACTTGTTGGTGGTGGCCAGAACCAGGAGAACCAGGTGATATTGGAGTAGCGCCGGATATTGTTCCACTGTTGGTGGCACCAGAACCAGGAGAACCAGGTGATATTGGAGTGGCACCGGATATTGTTCCACTGTTGGTGGCACCAGAACCAGGAGAACCAGGTGATATTGGAGTAGCACCGGATATTGTTCCACTGTTGGTGGCACCAGAACCAGGAGAACCAGGTGATATTGGAGTAGCGCCGGATATTGTTCCACTGTTGGTGGCACCAGAACCAGGAGAACCAGGTGATATTGGAGTAGCGCCGGATATTGTTCCACTGTTGGTGGCACCAGAACCAGGAGAACCAGGTGATATTGGAGTAGCGCCGGATATTGTTCCACTGTTGGTGGCACCAGAACCAGGAGAACCAGGTGATATTGGAGTAGCGCCGGATATTGTTCCACTGTTGGTGGCACCAGAACCAGGAGAACCAGGTGATATTGGAGTAGCGCCGGATATTGTTCCACTGTTGGTGGCACCAGAACCAGGAGAACCAGGTGATATTGGAGTAGCGCCGGATATTGTTCCACTGTTGGTGGCACCAGAACCAGGAGAACCAGGTGATATTGGAGTAGCTCCGGATATTGTCCCACTGTTGGTGGCACCAGAACCAGGAGAACCAGGTGATATTGGAGTAGCGCCGGATATTGTCCCACTGTTGGTGGCACCAGAACCAGGAGAACCAGGTGATATTGGAGTAGCGCCGGATATTGTTCCACTGTTGGTGGCACCAGAACCAGGAGAACCAGGTGATATTGGAGTGGCACCGGATATTGTTCCACTGTTGGTGGCACCAGAACCAGGAGAACCAGGTGATATTGGAGTAGCGCCGGATATTGTTCCACTGTTGGTGGCACCAGAACCAGGTGATATTGGAGTGGCACCGGATATTGTTCCACTGTTGGTGGCCCCAGAACCAGGAGAACCAGGTGATATTGGAGTAGCACCGGATATTGTTCCACTGTTGGTGGCACCAGAACCAGGTGATATTGGAGTAGCGCCGGATATTGTTCCACTGTTGGTGGCACCAGAACCAGGAGAACCAGGTGATATTGGAGTAGCGCCGGATATTGTCCCACCGTTGGTGGCACCAGAACCAGGAGAACCAGGTGATATTGGAGTAGCGCCGGATATTGTTCCACTGTTGGTGGCACCAGAACCAGGAGAACCAGGTGATATTGGAGTAGCGCCGGATATTGTTCCACTGTTGGTGGCACCAGAACCAGGTGATATTGGAGTGGCACCGGATATTGTTCCACTGTTGGTGGCCCAGAACCAGGAGAACCAGGTGATATTGGAGTAGCGCCGGATATTGTTCCACTGTTGTTGGCACCAGAACCAGAGAACCAGGTGATATTGGAGTAGCGCCGGATATTGTTCCACTGTTGGTGGCACCAGAACCAGGAGAACCAGGTGATATTGGAGTAGCGCCGGATATTGTTCCACTGTTGGTGGCACCAGAAACAGGAGAACCAGGTGATATTGGAGTGGCGCCGGATATTGGACCGTTGTGGCACCAGAACCAGGAGAACCAGGTGATATTGGTAGCGCGGATATTGTTCCACTGTTGGTGGCACCAGAACCAGGAGAACCAGGTGATATTGGAGTAGAGAACCGGATTTTGTTCCACTGTTGGTGGCACCAGAACCAGGAGAACCAGGTGATATTGGAGTGGCGCCGGATATTGTTCCACTGTTGGTGACCCCAGAACCAGGAGAACCAGGAGAAATATTTGATGAACCGGATATTGTTCCAGTGTTTGTTGGATTACTATTGCCACCGGTTCCAGTGTTTGGTGATATAGTTGTTGCTGCATTTCCTGTCGTTGTCACTATTGTATTTGTGTTAGCTGTGGCAAGAGTGTTGCTTGCTGTTGTACGCGTTGAAGTAAGAGTTGAGGTCAAGGGAGTTGTGGTCGTGGTAGTTGTTGGCGTTGTGGTAGTTGTCGACGTTGTTCGTTGTGGTAGTTGTTGGCGTTGTTCTTGTTGTAGTTGTTGGCGTTGTTGTAGTTGTTGGCGTTGTAGTTGTGGTAGTTGTCGGCGTTGTCGTAGTAGTGGTCGTTTTTGTAGTTGTAGTGGTGGGCGTCGTTGTAGTCGTCGTCGTAGTTGTGGTCGTTGTTGTCTGAATTTCGAGACATGTTTCCTCGAGTAATCGAGCGAGAACGTCTTTCAGATTCGCGAATTGCGCCGCGTAGTAATAATGAGTGGCTGTTGGTTGCGAGGCGATGGCCCTCAGTTCGTCGACGTTGATGCTGTCCGTCATTCCGATGCAGAATATCTCAACCCCGGCCGCCTTCGTTCGATTCGCCTGGGGTAGAGTCTTTTCCGCATCGCGATTCGCCTGTCCGTCGGTCAGCAGAAAAATGAATTTCTTGATTCCCTGTCTGGCGCCGGTCGAGGAGCCCGTCAGCAGCGTGAGTCCGTCTCTCAGCGCGGCGTAGATGTTCGTCTGCCCGCCTTGGAACCGGAGGTTTCTGACGGCCGCCTGCAGAGCGGTCGTTGTCGTGTAGGCGTTTAGATTGAAGACGATGGACGACTGATCGCTGAAGCCGACTAGACCGATGCGCGTCAAATCATTTGCAACGGGAAATGCAGAAATGATGCCGATTGTGAAATTCTTTATCAGATCGAAGTTTCTGTATCCACCGGGCGGCGAAATAATACTTGTTGATTCGTCGAGAATCAGAGCGACGTCTGCCAGCTTCGGACAAACTGTACGATAAAAAAATAATAACAATAATAATTATAATATTTATTATTATTATTTATTATTATTATTATTATTATTATTATTATTATTATTATTATTATTATTATTATTATTATAGCATAGTACAGCTGTACGTGAGGCAGCGTTAGAATGTGTAGCATTTCACAGAATCTAGGTTAATGATCTAGTTGTACAAGATTTAAATCACAGGTTATTTTTCGATTAGATTCGAAAGGTGTTTTTTGTTTTCTTGATGCGGTTTAAAAAACATATTTTCACGTTTAACTTAACTGAGCACCCAGATACTTCTTCACACCTGACACGCCGTAAAGTCATCGCGCGTTCAACAAACCATACATTTTTCATCTCAATATTACACCTGTCACTCGTCATATAATAACGAACGGTTAAAGCAACTACTAAAACTGTTTGTATCTCTCTGCTAGTGAAAACTGCCTTCGTCTACCAAATGACAGTCGTCATAGAAAGATCCAATAAAACGTTAGTATATTAGCTTCGCCAACCATAATTTATACGTTACGCATCAAGTGCATTGATTTATTAGAACTTTATGACTGTGAATAGCCAGCCAGGTTCCAGAGATAGGTATACCATAAAAATTTCGTTTCAAATCTGAGCCTATGGGGTTAGAAGCCACTCACTGTAAAACACTGCACGGGTAAAAAGTGATATATTACATAGAAATATTACATAGAAATGACAGAGAAAAATTTAACACGAATATAACACCAAAGCATTTTCTGACTATCAAGAAATAGCATGAAAGCGATTGAAATTTCTTCTCTGCCTTTTACTGTTACTCGTTCATGATCTAATTTTGAGAAATCTAATAAACTGGTTTCCGCAAAATGAATGAAAATTTCTGCTTCACTGCAATCTCATGCAAAGCATTTGGTGCATTGTAGCATTTAAAAATTCAACCTACACTAAAATGCCTGTGTAATTTTACACGAGAAGCATAACACCGTTTGACTAAACCTGAAGACAGCTTGTGACAACTCACTTGGTTTTCTGGATTGACAAAGGAAATCGTTGAAGCTGCTGACGCTGTTCGCCAGTTGATCGTAACTGGAAACGGCGAAGACATTGACGACGTTATCTGAGGTGAGCGTTGACGCCTTCGAAAGTTCGTCCGTGTCCACCTGTCCAGTCAGACCGAAGCTTAATAAGTAAATGCCGAGGTTGTTGAGGGTCTGTGCCTGGGTCAGAGTGGCAGTCTTATTGTCCGAGGGCCCATCAGAGAATACGATTGAGATCATCTGCGCTCCGGTCCTCGGAGCTGCAAAAACACTTTGCAACCGTTGCTCTGCATCAGCAACGTTTCTTCCGTTGCCAGACAACGGTTGCATGTTGTCGATGGCTGCCAGAATGTCGGACTTTGTCTGATACTGAGTGAATGGAAATTCAGTCTGCGATGTACCTGGTAAGATGAAAATGTACAGAACGAAACGTGATATATTTAGGCTACATAATTATGACATAGATATTTCAATGATTCGCAATTCCATGTCCAGACCCTAGATGCAAATAGGTTTCCTCTACGAATGCTTTAGTCTGCCGTCGACTACTTGATGATTTGTGTAGTTCTGTAATATACAGTACCTTACAAATATAGAAACGACGAAGGAAGGAAGGAAGGAAGGATTAGGCCTATACCTCAAAACCAGATATCAAGTCCTGATACAGCGATGAATAGATTACTTCTAATGAGACCCGTCAGTGGCGGCTCTAGGATTTGGCAAGTGGGGGGCCGTTGGGGTGGCAACGTCTAATCATGGGGGCCAACCATTTGCTGTTTAATGTATTATATTATATTTGTTTAATGTATGTAGTATTAAGTATAGGGTCCCAACTGCTGGGGCACTGGGAGGGCAGGCACTCAATAGGAGGCACGGGCCCCCCTAGCCATCCCGGTGGAACCGCCACTGAGACCCGTTAAAAGTTTTAAAGATTATTCAACCTGTGTTATGTCACACGCGAATGAGAAATGTTAAAAAAGTATTTTCTTGTAATTATTGCGATTGCTTGCCTGCGTATTTGACGACAGCCACGCGAACATGTGACGCCGATCCTCCGATGTCAATGTTATTAAGGAGGTTCTTGACGAACGTTTTCAGTTGCGTCCACCTGGTGCTGTCGGAAGATGTCGGCAGCACCAGTGCCAGGTCCATTGACGAGCAATCTGTTTCAGACCAAACGCATTGATTCGAATAAAATGCATGCATTCACTGAATTAATCGAACTCATTATGGGAACGAGAGAGCGCAGCCTTCGAATGCAACTGGCGTGTCAGACCCATAAACTTCTCAAAGAAACCGAGTGCATTTGGCCGAAACATTTACGAAGGCTTTAGCACAAGAGTGGAATGATCGGAATTTGTTGACAAAAATAAAACATGTAATCTCAGGTTCTTCGCACTTATATTAGCGGAGATCGATCGATAGGACGACGCATTCGAGGACCATTGACTATCCATCGAACTTCTATTAAACTATAAACAACATGCGATTCTATAAAAGATGTTACAAACTCACTTCTTTGGGCGCTGGTTAGAGTCGCAAAGAATTCCACATGAATCGCCAGCAAAAGCAGCAGCCGTGCAGTCGAAGAACGCCGTCGTCTTTCCATCGTATTTCACTCGTTCAGTGCACATGCAAGGAACAACCGCGAAGTACAGAGAGACGGCGCCGATAGAGAAGGACACGCCGTTCCGGTGGAAAGACAATACCTGTGTAACTGATCGGCTACTGTCTGTATTTCAATCGTCGACTTGTCCTGATCCGAGTCGGCGGCCTCGTGTGCCATGTCGAAGAATGCAGTCAGTTTGCATGGGCCAATGAACAACAGCCAACAATATCCTAGCCTGCAGCCTTACGTCTTTGTGTTGCGTGTAAGCAATAGTACGAAATTGCACGTAATGGGACCTGTTTCAGTCGTACTTCTATGATGTACGACGCTCTTTGCTCTTCGTTCTATAGCACAGCCTGCGCGTGGAGTGGGACAGAGTAATAGAAAGATTTTTGGACACTCAGCTATGCTGCAAAACAACCCTTTACAAAAGGGGTAACTTTCATCTCCGAATGATTGAATCGTTTTCACGTCGACTTTCTGTCCTCCGACGATCGGGGGTCTCAGGCGACGTTTTTTGTCAAGGACTGTTCAAAGAAATGTCGGCGTCGAAATGTACACATGTTTATCATGCATTCTGCTATCCTTGAGTTTCGGGTTCATTACTCTTCATCCTGGGGCTCGAATCGCCAAAGCAGATATTATGTAAAACCACACTCATGCAACTCGAGCTGCTGTGGCTAATGTCTTCGACAGTACCCCCGTTTGCCTTGGCCGTTCTCACTTATTCCAGTTGGACACATCGAATTTGAACCCTGAACTCTATCGCCCAATATAGACACATTATGCACTTCGGCATTCGCTATTAAGTGCCATTAAAATCTGGCCTAAATTCTAGGTCTTTGTGTTCTCAGAAGTCCGTCCAAATTTGGAATTCAGCCTTAAATTCCTCAAGCAAAAAACATGATTGTAAACACGGGCTTTTGTTGGCCTTTAAGATCCCGGTTACAATAGATACGGCAGCATTCCTTTATAAACGTCGTCTCGAAAACTTAGGCCACAAGAATTGCAATTTGACGCCTGCATGTGCTGCTGTCGTCGCACGCACAAATCAGCATGGCATTTAACGTTAATAGCAACCCTCGAAAGCTACAAGAGAGAGAACAGAAATCATGACAGAAAACTACGACGACGACGACTGCCCTGTATATTCTATGACCGTCAAACGACCTTTGAAAACATCCAAATGAAGGCGATGAACTTTAGAGCTGAACAAAGTATGTAAGAAAAATTATTAACTGCTCTTTTGTTCGGTGGGTTGCCTCAGGGCTCAGTCAGTGCTTGGGCCATTGCTTTTTCATATATATATATATATATATATATATATATATATATATATATATATATATATATATATATATATAATATCGATGAAGGATTACTATCTAAATTTTCAAAGTCTGCAGATGATACAAAGAGGTGCAGAAATGTCGACTATGGTGATGATGCTAAAAATTTACAGGAGGATCTAAGGAGATTGTTTCAGTGGTCTGCGGACTAGCAGGTGCTTTTTAATTCGCTGTGTGATATAAGGGGCAAAGGAAGGCTTATTGAACAGAAGGTGTACAGATATCAGCGAATTGAAGAAATACTCCGTTGACAGAAAGCACATTTTCACATTGTTCCAACTTCAATGCTTCAAATCGTTCAAGAATAATCAATTTTGGCCTTTTCGATTTGGGTCCACAGACTTCGAAATTGGACGCCTCACAGCCATTTCACACTGCACACTAACGCCAATGACTGTACGCGAAAGAGGAACATCAACAAAATGAAATCCCGATGAATATCTTGTGGAATGGCTAGCAAGTCAATAGAGGGACGAGCCATGTCTTAAGAAATCTGGTTCATTGTTTTTGGACAAGCAATTAATTATTATTATTATTATTATTATTATTAACAACACAACAATTATAATTTTTATTTTACTTAATAATTATGTAAATTATATATTATATTAAATATAAATATTTGATATACTAATATATAACATATTAATACAACATTAATATTATATAAACTATTAATACAACAATATATTATTATACTGTATCAATAAAACAATTATAATTAATATGGACAAACGCCACACGTACATTGAACGCTGGGTGACCATAACTCTAGCGTATGCACTCTAATTAATTCTCAAATGAATTAAGCAATGGTTACCAAAATTGGTCAACTCTAGTTAGTCTCAAATTGTCCATCTTGTCTGCCATTCCCAGCACGGCATTTCTTTTGCGGATGCCGCCTTTGTCTGATTATAATTAATTATAATTAATTATATTAATTATAATTAATTAATGATTGCTCTATTAGGTCTATTTTAGTTTATCTCCATTTTAAAGCGTGGTTGAAACCATGCATTTTAACCATCAGTAGTTTGCATGCAAACTTAAGAAGCACTTATTTAAGACCTCGTACAAATTTGACTGCATGTAAAGCGCTTTTGTTTTTGACCTTCGTCATGTTTACGGCGCTCTATAAATTGTCATGTATAGAATAGAATAGAATTGTAGTGTGTCTTGCTGGACTCGTTTTTTCCAGGTTGAAATTCTAATTGAAGCTTTCTTAATTGTCTAAATTTGTTTATCTAAGCTCATATGGTGATGGTTCTGAAAATTTTATTCAGAATAGAGCGATAGACCCAAGAGTACCGCAAAACCACAAATATTGCATTAGAAACAGTGTTCGATACTGTAAAAAGCAGGGAGGTGTCGGGGTCTACCCCACCACTCAGGCCCGCCGAGAGGGGGGTTGGCAGGAGGAAAATTCCTAAGGGTCCGGCGATATGTAGGTGGCCCGGGGCGGACCATGCAGCAATAAATTTCCTTATACAATATGTATGACTTAATGGCGTTGCAACCAAATATGATAAGTGACGCAGATGGTCGTTGTGAGGACTGAAGACCCTTGGCGGACAAGAAAGGCATTGTGACTGCTCTGCCCATGGGCCCGGATTTTCTGTCGGTGGACCTGCTCCCACTCAAATATTTTCACGGGCGGCCTGGCAGAACACAAATTAGTTGGCATCTACCTCCTCCTCCTCCTCCTCCTCCTCCTCCTCCTCCTCCTCCTCCTCGACCACTGATGATTAAGCACATTCTAGCAAATCGAACGTATAGTCCTAAGTGAGATCGTGATACAAATTTCGATTACGAAGTAGGGCATCGTGACTCATTTGCGGTTCATTTGACCGGCTTCGTACAAAAGACGGTAAAATATGGACGCTGCTCGAATCTCACGATTCAAATACATTTTAGAGTTAATTTGAAATGTTAGAAGATAAAAAAGATAAATGCTCTGTGTTCACAGTTCCAAGTGATTCAACGGCCTATATGCGCTGCTGTATAGGGACCTATAGGCCTAATCCTATATCGCCACAAACGAACACCGAAATCGATGATATGAGAGCCTCGAATCGAAGACCTGCTTCCAATGTTTGATTAGAAACGTCGCGAAGAAAATTAGGTTAAAATACTAATTAGAAGTGAATTTCTTACAAACTGCCTCCCATTGCAACTATCTAACGAACCAATTAATTTCACAAATAGACTTAGAACACATCTCTCGTGATTGTAATTACTATATATATATATATACAGTACATATATATAATGTATATATATTGTGTATGTTATATATATATATATATATATATATATATATATATATACCAAACGAACTGACTTATAAGAAGGACATAATCATCAGTAGGCCTATAGTCGTATAATAGTCAGGTCTCTGTGTAAAATCGTAGACCGTTTGATTATTATATTGTCTTCGTAATCTCGATGATTTCTGGTTTCAGCAACGTCACATCTGTGCATGATCATTGCTATGGACCGCTGTACCCAAACCGTTCTTAGAATAGATAATTTTAGCATTGCATATAGTACGTCGACCGATAAAGCCAAGAACGAGTTGGATCAAGGGAAGGGAAGCAGAAGAAGAAAAATGGACATCAGTATACATGAAACTTATTACTTGTATGCAAAAGAAAAATATGAACAGAAAATTCCTAAACTTCTAGGCTTCAACCAAGGCTTCAAAGGAGTTGCATTTAAAGGGCTTCTGTTAACAGCTTAACGTCTGATGAGAGTCGCCAAGAGTCAAAAGCTGATGATGATGATGAAATAAGATAAACAAAACCCTAGGTTTAGACGATCCCTTGATAATGCTAATGCAGTCAGTACGTTTAAAAACGAATGCATGTATGTTAATTAACAAGTTGATTAACACTGTTAGGCCTACTCGTGAAACACGATTTAGATAGGACGAGGTGCTTTCAACTTAGACAGCTTCATTCTGAATAACGTTTTAACTAGCAGTCAGAGGTCGATTAATCATTGTAAAAATCTGTCGAGAACTGTTCTTGCTAGAAAGAGATTCGCGTGACAACGTCCGTCTCCCCAGCAGACGATCTGCTTCTATTGTTAATTATAAACATCGTGAATAAAATTAAGCTGTTAAAAACCTACATAATACCACTCTCGATAACAATTCTCAGCGTTTCCTATCGAACGCTGTTAATCATTCTCTGGTTACGAATTTCTATCGGTCCTGCAATGAAGGAAAAAAGTGAATCTGCAAATTTGAAACGCCTAACACCATTAAATCGTCAGCAGCAGCAGCAGCAGCGGCGGCGGCGGCGGCATTAAGGGCAACGTAAGAATTCTCAGCTTAATTAAGATGCGCCTCATCACAGTCAAGTAGTGTTTGGCCAATGCTCCGTGCCATAGCTGTCTACAGTATGGGTCTTTATACAGAACAAGGCATAGCGCAGGGTGACTGCAAAGCGTTTGCAGGAACTATCAATAATAGAGAGATGTGAAAAACGAACGCCTCTGCTGCGTTGCAATCCAGTTCTTCGTCAAAATCTAAAAAATAATTACAACGTGTGCCATAAAAAATAAACAGTTTTACAGGCTGAGGCTGCTGTGCAGTGACATTTTTAATGAAAAATTTTACAAATCTGTCATATAGACGAATATGTATACAACTGTAGAAAACGCAATAGAAATGACAGAGAATAAATGTATAGAGAAAATTCTGAATGAAAGACTGTCTTACGACAACGTTGGCCAAACTATTAAAGAAGAGACAAGTCAAGACATTACTGGTAAAGTGTGACAGTAATGTAATATGTTATGTAATGTACAATAATGTTGCACAACATTTGCATAGCGTTTCTTCTATTACTAACTAACGGCGACCTTGGCTCCTCAGCAAAGAAATAAAACTGATTTTGATATTAAACTCTCAGTTCTGGTAATCTGGGAAGAGCGATTAGATGGGGGCCAGTTCGCTCTAAAGCGAAGAGTCTGTCTATGCTCGAACCTGAGCATAAGTGATCTGATTGTTAGGGAAGAGCCTCTAACACAATGCAATTGCATCCCAGCGACCAGAGAAGCGACGCTTCAGGAGGTGTGTGAGAGAGAGAGAGAGATAATCGTCTAAAAGGGCAAAGTATTTCGCAGCAGTCTTTTGGTTCAAATGCACGACAGAGTTTGCAATATTGGAGCATATGAAATTCTCTGAAGCTGGAATAGGGAATCAGGTCAACGCATTGATTTGTAGATAAGAAACAGAGTAAATCTCTGACGAACATAACAAGAACCTACATAGCGTACCGTGTTATTTATCACTTATCTCGCACAGTGCATTCAGCAATGCGTTTACAGTCTTGGCGACGTCCGTTGGATTCCAGGTCGCCAGTTCGAAGCTAGCGTCCAGCATGTTGCCACCAGCGATGTTGCTCAGCTCGGATAGATTGGGATACTCGCCGATGCCAACGGTAAGGATGGTGGCACCGCTTGCCCTCAGTCTCGCAGCTGCATCGGCACCGGGAGCGCTGCCTTCGGTGACGTCAGAGTTACCGTCAGACACAAGAATGACGCAATTTGGAACGCTCGGCCGGTCTCCCTTGGACGGCGTGAACTGGACGTTCTGAACCTCTGCCAGGGCCGCCTGCGTGTTCGTCTTGCCACCGTTGTGATTGAAGTTGATTGCATTCAACAACATCATCGGCTGACGATCGTACTGGTTCAGGAATATTTCGTCAACCACCTGTCCAGTGTAGACCACGATCCCCACTCTAAACGATCCGGAGAGTACGTCCATTCCAGCAATTGTATCCGTGACGAACTGTACCAGTGGGATGTAGCTTCCATCTTCCTCCATGCTCCCGGAAAAGTCGAGAACAAAGACCACGTCCCGCTGTTGACTGCACTCTGAAACAATTTTAATTCAGTAATAAAGAAGCTTAAATCACCTACATCGTTAACAACTTTTACACGGAGACACTTAAAGTGGTTGTAGCCACCAGTGTTATTTCTAGGATTTTGAATTTGGGGGGGGGATGTCGGAAAAATCTGGGGGTGTCGGAATTTTTAAGTCTCTACCCAAAAAGGCTGACAAGCAAAAAAAAGAGTCATCCGAGAATAAAAGTTGGAGGTTTCCTTCTCCATTGGGGGGGGGTGTTCTGAGCTAATTAATATGCATTTTGTATGCATACCATTGTCGCATTACCGAATTTTGGGGAGGTGTCGACCTCAAATTGGGGGTGTTGGGGGTTTTAGGGGATGTAAAAATATCCCTAGTAGCCACGCCTCCAATAGTTTTATTTAGTTGAAGTAAATAATGCTTATTTCACCTCGTACAATTTCTTCAATATCTTAATGACTGTTTGCGATCGAAGACTTACGTCTTTCGCAGTTGTAACCGGCGTAAGTTGGAGGACACTGGCAGTAGTATTGCCAGTAGTCGTCCATGCATGTGCCTCCGTTTTGACAAGGATTCGACAAACATTCGTTAACATCTACAGATACAACATCTACAGATACAGACAGCAACAGTAATAATAATAATAATAATAATAATAATAATAATAATAATAATAATAATAATAATAATAATAATAATAATAGGGTTTAGAGTGGTTCGGTTGGGTCTGCCTTGTGTGAGAACGTCTACGTTCCATACGACCATTCATTCACATTATGATTATTGGTCTTGCTATGGAATGTAATTCTTTGTCTTATTGTCCTCCTGTAGGTTTGTTCTTGTATTCTCCTTCTTTATCTTTTTGTATTGGAGTCTAAACATGACAGCAAAACTCTGCAGTATACAATGTCACAAATACCCCATCATCCCCATCATTCACTTACTGTACTTAGAATAACAGATACTTGAAGTTGAAAGTCGAAAACGAAGTTGAACATTGGTTTTCTCTTACCTACATTTTCCAACTACTATTAATGGCACATATTCGTTTGTCACTCTGGACATTCAGGGGCATTAATTAACAACAGTCAACGCAATATGTGCAATTTTGAATACGGTTAACAGCAACAGGTTCCGTGGTCAGCTGAAGATTACAAGCCTCCGTGACTTCATTAATTAGAAGAGCGACTTTAATTACAAGAGAAGCGCCATCATCAGGCGCTTTTTGCCAACGACGAAACGGCCGCCGAGCGACTCCGTTGGCAGGCCTTACCGTTGCACGTGGCGCTAATCAAGGGCAAGGAGGCGTTCGGCAGCGAGTAGTAGCTGGTGACTGGGATGATGTTTCTGTCCTTCGGTTCGCTGGCTATGGCGTAGACGAGGTTGTTGTCGACGAACGCCGGCTGGCCGACGGCAACCACGACCACCTGTATTCCGCTCTGATGGACGAGGACCGCCTCGCTGACCGTCTGCGACGCGTCGACGTTGGCCATGCCGTCGGTGATCATGACGCAGACGCGTTTGGCCGAGAAGCGGCCGCCGTTCGCCGGGTCGTACATCGTCTGGCGGAGCAGACGAAGCGACGCCGCTATGTTCGTCTTCTGAGAAACGAACGGGATGTTCCGGATCGCTTGCATCACGTCCTGCGTTAAGAGAATCTCCTCAATATGAGCATCACGGAAACGGCGTGCGATCACAATATAGAAGCGAGCACGACAAAGGAATAGGCCTACAACGTACTATGAACGCCAGTAACCTTAGTCTGTTTATGACTGGAAGACAAGAGGGCAAAGAATGAGACTGCATTCTTCTTCTTCTTCAAAACCTGTTATTATGATGAATACCAGTTACACAATGAGCCTGTGAGTATCACACAATTGCAAGATGCTATTTTGCATTGTTAGCAAAATCTTAGTATCATAGCTCTTTAAGTTGCGGTTCCTATTTCTCTTTCACTTCATACATATCATGACGCCGTGATATAGATCAATGAGATATGAGACAAAGTGAAACATTAAAAAGGCCGCCACAATATGTTTCTATTTTCGTTTTTTTCTACTTTTTGGTAATAATTTCATAAGACAACCCGGAGGCATTTTGGCCGAAAATCCGATTGCTTATTGTCTCAGGCTGCAAACTGCGTCTAAAAAAATGAATATTATTTCTGTCGGCATCAGAGAAGAACTAATAAGTAGTTCGACACGGCTTAATTGACGAGCGAAAGCACCTGCTTTTCTGTGTAGGAATTGAGATAGAAGGCAGCAGACGCATTGTCGCTGAAGTAAATCGCTCCGACGCGAGATACATTTGGGAAGATGGAGTAATTTCTCAGCAGGTTTGCAATGAATTCCTTGATCATTGGAAGGCGCTCTCTCTCTATACTGCCGCTGACGTCCAACACCAAAACCAGATCAATGAATCCTGTGCAATCTGGAAAAGGTAAACAAGAAATGCTGAGCGGGCGAACGGCGTATTTCATTTGCGCAACAGGTTGCTGGTAATTAATTCACTTGACTGGGTCGCTTAAAAGCAGACAACGCATCTCTCCATTTCGCATGGAAGTAGTTGTTCTAGTAAATAGAATTCTACTTTATGTACTGCCATTGGGTGGGCAAGAGAAAGTCATCGTATAGAAAAAATAGCGTTGAATCAGCAATAGGCAATCGATGCCTTCGATATTGTAATTTCAGCATATATATATATATATATATATATATATATATATATATATATATATATATATATTGTAGTTGCCTCTATCTTTCGTTTCAGGTTATGAATGACATATTTTTTAACGTTTTTATTTATTTATTATGCTGCACTAAATGCAACAATAGTTGGGTATAGTGTACAAGTTTGTGCATTGGGTCTATTGACGAGTAAAAGTTTCAAGGTTTCGCTTAGTCGGCATTTAAACATGAAACTAACGTACTTCTTTCGCATAGAGTTCCAGTTGTATTCGGTGGACAATTCATGCACTGGAAGCTACCGGAACCATCTACGCAGGTTCCTCTTAAGCACGGGTTCGGTACACATTCATCAACATCTGCAAGAGATGTAATCATCAGCAGCTGTAAGCTTTGAGAAACTGCCATTGCCTTCCTAATTAAGTGAAGAACTAAGCGGCGCTTCATGTCGCAAAATACCCGCGATGACAACGAGGAACTACGATTTAAATCCGGAGCGGCATTCGACTGATGCCAAATTTATTATTAAAATGGCGCTATAGAAGTTCACTAATAATAAAAAGAATAATTTCATGGAAAGAATCATTCTTAGCGATTGCTAACAAACGTAGAGACAGGGCATCTGCTTACTTTCGCACAGTAGACTACCAAGGGCTTGGGCAACTGGTGTCAGGTTGGTGAAGTTGGCGGTAGTTAGGACATTCGATGTGTCCGGATAACTGGCAATCGATCTAAGTTCTACGTAGTTGTACAGATTTCCAACGCCAACCTAAATGTTTTCGACGAAATGCTACCGTCAGGCTTTGTCAAATTAACAGAATTATATTATTATTTACATATATAAACACTCTTTATGCTGCACATAAACACTGGATATACAGTAAAACACTGAGAGATATTTTTGGTATTGCACGATGAGTCTTCACGGACACTGTGAAACCGAAACTGATACAAAGATAGCAAAGAAGTGAATTTACATTAGTGTTAACTAATAACATGGTAAAAGTGAAATGAATAAAAACTATATATTCCCTGCTAGGGTTGTAACTTTTCCGAAAAAGTAAAATGCCCGGAATTATTCCGAAATTTCCGAAATTTCCGGAAATTTCCGAGCTCACATCCCTACCTGCAATTCACTGAGATAATAGCTTAGAAGCAAAGATTCTTTCATGCAATAGATTATTTGTATGGCAATAAGTTTGTCAAGCATTTTCACGGTCATGGGAGTTCCATGATATATCCAACAACGCTTTTCTAAAACATCACCCTAAAGTCATTGCAAATAAGCTGTTACTTTGAGTAATTTACCCGAATGTTCCGACTTAAGTCATCCGATGAATTTACGACAACAAATAAAGAGATTGCAATCATAATACTGCTGTGAAGCTGTCAATGAGACGTGTACGTACTGCTATGATGGTGATGCCCATGTCCCTTGCCCTCATCGCTTCTGCCCAAGTGACTGTCGCATTGTCCGACATTCCGTCCGTCACTAAAACCAAGAAGTTGGGAACGCCGGTTCTGTCGCCGTTCGCAGCAGTGAACATCTGGTCGACAGCGGTTCTGAAATTGTTTTAAAGTTAATTTTTTCGCGCGTGTATATTAACCCCTTAACTGGGGACCCTGGATATATCCGTCCATTTTACATTGAGTTCCACAGTTAAATACACAGTTAAGGGGTTAAGAGCCGAAAATAGAGGTGCGTGAAGGTTTTTTGGTTGTGGCAAGGTTGAAAGCTAAAGATAGCCATAATGATTGAGTTTGAAATCGTCTGTGAAAAAATTATCGTCTGTTCAGATTTCCGGAGTAGATGAATTTGCATTATGTTTTAATGACGATGATGACAAAATCTTGGCATGTCGAAGTTTGCCCAAACTTGGACCACCTAGCAAACTTGGATAGGCGCAAAAGCTACCCTGTTTATCGACAACACCAGCCTCTCTCGTAACGACTAACCTAATGGCAGCTGCGGTATTCGTGTTGCCTCCTTCGTACGGAGCATTGAACGCCTGCAGCAGTGACGTCTTGTCGCTGAACGTGTTCAAGTTGAAGATGACGTTCGAGTTATTGCTGTATGTGACAAGTCCCACTCTACATCCGGCATTAACGTCAGCGTTATTGAAGGCGCTGTCGAGGTCAAGCATTTTGGCCGACATCATTAGGAACGAAGTTACGAGACGCCAGTTGGACAGTCCAATGCTACCGGACGAATCTACGGCAAACACTACGTCCGCCGAGGTCGTACAAACTGAAACCGATTAACAGAATTTAAAACATGTCTCGGTTTTAACACACGAATTTCTCCAATCTTAGGACTTTTATGCGTAAAGATATGTTTCTTTTCAAAAGTTGTTTAAAAGACCAATCTGTTTTAATTACGAGTCATATTAACCTCTTGCTATGCATGTCTAAAATGATCAGTTAATTAACTGCACCCTTCTTAGTCCCACCTTGCTCACAATCGTTCCCTCCGTAGCCACGTGAACAGACACATTGAGAAGAACCAATCTGGTTTAAGCATTTTCCTCCGTTCTGACACGTATTCTTCTGCGCGCAGAAATTGGTGTCTGCAAAGATATACGAGTGTTCATGGGTTATATATATATATGCATATACATATACATACACTGTAAGTATATATATATATATATATTCTTCGTCTTTAGGTGTCCTCTTTCACTACGTTTGCAACCAAGGACCTCCACGCCTCTCTGTCATATGTAAATTGTATCAGCTCCACTGCTAGTCATTGCACATATTAAGGTAAAGTTGTCATATAGTTAAACCCTAGCCTTTTTGGTTACTACTTTGATCTATGCTATTCGTGCGGTACATTTTGTTGAAGTTCAATGAAATCGACTTTGATTATTAAGAAGCAAGTCATAGAATGCCCAAAGCGCTACCGCCACGGAACAGTTAGCCAATTCTGTGTCCTCAAAAGAGTTCTTGAGAGAAAGAATATAAAAATGGCATGCAGATGACAAATTTCCGCCACTTACTCTGACAGATGGGATCGACAAGAACTTGTCGAATTCCCGTAAGCGTATTTACGGTTGTCTGAATGACAGTACTGTTGGTTGGATAGCTGGCGATGCTGTTCACTTCATCAATGTCCAACCAATTGCCGAGAGCAACTACAACAATAGTGATCCCCGCTTGCCGGCATAGATCGGCCTGCTGTTGTGACATCGCTGGACTGTTCGACCTTGAACTTATGAATAGAACAACGACGTTTGGTGCATCCGGACGATCTCCGTTCATAGCTGTAAACATCGTCGTTCTGGAATACCTCAGGGCTTCTGCAACGTTGCTCGAGCTACCGATGTAACTGGCGTTTGCAATGGCTTTCAGTATGTCGGACGTGAAGCGATACGTGTTAAGCTGAAAGACGGCTTGTGATTTGTCACTGTATACCATCAGACCGACTTGGACCAGCTTCGAGTCGATCGAAAGCGACAGACAGACGTCACTGATGAAGTTGAGAACGGCGATAAAGTAACGGTAATCGAGGTTAGCACTGGCGTCAACCATAAAGATAGCGTCAACGGAGTTGTTACATGTTACAAGAGGTTCTGCCAGTGTACTCGGTGGCGCTAGAACACAAAACGAATGGCAGATGAGGAATTTAACAAAAGAATAACAACAAAGCAGTCTTCATGACAATTGCCCATCACTCATCGTTACCAAGGGTCCGTCCATAAATTACGTCACGCAGTTAGGGGGGTCTGGCCATTTGTGACGAAGTGTGACGACGGAAGACGGGAAAGGTGGGTCCGTAAATGTGACGTCACGCAAAAAATAGGTCATGACCTTTGACCTTTTTTGCTTCTCTGGCCTATTTTTTGCTTGTCTGACCTTTGTTGCTTGTCAGGGATTTTGGAGAGGAAAAAATACAATTATGACCTATTTTTTGCTTGTCAGGGTTTTTTGAGAGGAAAAAATACAAGGATGGCCTTTCTTGCTTGTCAAGACTTTTCGGAAGACGAAAATGGGGAGGGGGGTTGGCCCGTTCTGACGTCATAATATTTTAGGGGGGTCCGACGTCGCGTGACGTAGGAAGGGGAGGGGTCGTCAAAAAGTGCCAAATTCGCGTGACGTAATTTATGGACGACCCCAACATCAATGCGGTGTGAAGTTTGACCAGTTAAACTAGTCATAACGATTTCATTACAGCAATTTCTTATCAAAGCTTGCAGCATTGCTTCTATATATAGCCTATGATGTAATAACGCTTACTTGTAGTTGTAGTAGTTGTGGTCGTAGTGGTTGGGGTGGTTGTAGGAGTAGTTGTAGTGGTTGTGGGAGTGGTTGTAGTAGTTGTAGGAGTAGTAGTAGTAGTTGTTGTTGTTGAGGTGGTTGTTGGCGTAGTTGTAGTAGTAGTGGTTGTTGTGGTAGTTGTTGTAGTAGGTGTGGTAGTGGGAGTAGTTGTTGTAGTAGTCGTGGGTGTTGTGGTTGTTGTGGTTGGAGTTGTTGTGGAGGTGCTCGGTGGACTTCGTGTAGTAGTTGATGTAGTCGTCGAAGTCGTTGTCTGGATTTCGAGACATGTTTCTCCGAGGATCTCATTGAGGACTTCGCCGAGACCGCCAAAGTTCGCTGCGAAGAAGTAGTGAGTGGCTTTCGGTTCAGAAGCGATCGTCGTCAGTTCGTTGGTGTCCACCTGGTTCGTCATTCCGATGCAGAAGATCTCGGCCCCGGCCGCCTTCGTTGCGTTCACCTGCGACTGTGTCTTGTCGGCGTCGCGATTTGCCTTTCCGTCTGTTATGAGAAAGACTATCTTCTTGACGCCCACTCGGGCACCCGTGCCGGATCCGTCAGCAGCTGCAGGGCGTTCACGAACGCCGCGTAGATGTTCGTTTCTCCGCCCTCGATCTGAAGGTTGCGTACCGCCGTCTGCAGACCGGCGATGGTGGTGTAGGTGGTGAGGTTGAATGTGATGGACGACAGGGTGCCGAACTTGACGAGCCCGATGCGCGTCAGATCGGATGCAACGGGAAATGCGCGAATGATGCTGATGGTGAAATTCTTTATCAGATCGAAGTTACCGTATCCACCGGGAGCTGATGCGATGCTCGTCGACTGATCGATAATCAAAACGACGTCGGCTACCTTCGGACAAACTGCAGAGAAAGATAATTATAAGAACTTAAGAAGCATATAATTATAAGATAACTTGATTAGATCTTAGAACTTAGATTGGGTAATACGAAATAAGAACATTGGCATAAACTGTGAGCTGCTTATTGAACAAATCGCTAATGTTAACAGATCTGCTTGTTTTCCCGGCGCAAAGTTCGCGGTCTGTGATGTTTCACGTACACTTTCGATGGATCTGATTATATCAATATACTAGGAGAATAAATTTAAACTATACTATATTATTTTCTTCAGGTATTCTATATATCTTATGCAGAAGACGTTCATTTCTTTCCAAAACGACGTCTGCTACGATATAGGTGATTCTTTCGAATCATCTATTTTCATTTGGTCATTATTCATTCAGATTTTGAAGCACCAAATGTTACACACTGAACTATATTCGCTTACCCGCGATTTAAGATACCTAACAACTAACAGTAAAATTACTGAAACACTTTTCTTCTCCCTCTGTCTGCTATATCTTGCAGTTCAGTGTGTGCACTTTCAAATCGAGAAAAACCTAAACGCGTCAGTTTCTGTTGCACGTTTTTGTCCAAAAAAGCTTTCTGAATAGCGTTTGACTAAGTCTGAAGACAGCTTGTAACAACTCACTTGGTTTTCTGGATTGACAAAGGAAATTGTTGAAGCTGCTGACGCTGTTCGCCAGTTGATCGTAACTGGAAACGGTGAAGACATTGACGACCTTATCTGAGGTGAGCGTTGACGCCTTCGAAAGTTCGTCCGTGTCCACCTGTCCAGTTAGACCGAAGCTTAATAAGTAAATGCCGAGGTTGTTGAGGGTCTGTGCCTGGGTCAGAGTGGCAGTCTTATTGTCCGAGGGTCCATCAGAGAATACGATTGAGATCATCTGCGCTCCGGTCCTCGGAGCTGCAAAAACACTTTGCAACCGTTGCTCTGCATCAGCAACGTTTCTTCCGTTGCCAGACAACGGTTGCATGTTGTCGATGGCTGCCAGAATGTCGGACTTTGTCTGATACTGAGTGAATGGAAATTCAGTCTGCGATGTACCTGGTAAGATGAAAATGTACAGAACGAATCGTTGAAATATCTATCACATTTACATATGATAGATATATCAATGATCGGCAATTCCATGTCTATACTCTAAATGAATTGAATTGAATTAAATAATTGAATTGAATTGAATTGAAAATTTGAAATTGAATTGAATTGAATAAATGTAAACGTATCCCCTGCAAATGCTCTAGTCTGCCGTCGACATCTTGATGCTTTGTGTAGTTCCATAATGTCTGAATACATTAGATCTTTCTAACATATCTAATGCACTATGATTCCACTGTAAACCTTGCTTTACATATGTTTACTGGTTGCCTGTTGAACAAGAAATCAATTCAATCCCGGCATTCTGCTTTGTATAAAACACTGCTGAGACTGGCCACCATCAGAACCTGAAATCCTTTTCTACATCTCGCCTATGTCGACGTCAATGGAACAATGGTGAAAAAGTGTGCCTGCAAGCATAGGCGGATTTAGAGTTTAATATTTGGGTAGGCTAGCATGAAGGTCTAGGGGTGCCACCCAGCACTCGACAGACCTGGTGTTGATGGAAAAAACAATTTTTGGTGGGATTAGTTGGGTAGGCTTAAGCCTACCCTAGCCTTTAATAAAATCCGCCTTTGCCTGCAAGGTTCTGCGACCGCCCTGACATATGTTATTTTTCTATCGTCATTGGTGTCTTCTTTAGAGCTGCATTTGACGACGACCTGTCAAATTTGCTATTTCCAAAACGAAATTTCCGCATATCTCCTGTCTCAATTCTTAGTTTATGCATGACGTCTAGAGGCTTGAAAGTCACTGTATAGCAA